>OX637361.1:11086575-11408360 GCA_951799405.1 Agapetus fuscipes | reverse complement strand
ATACAATGGACTTTCACTGTGTGAACTACCAAACCCTAAAAAATATTAAAAATGCCAGTATGGCGTACAAACTTTGGTGTTATAAAAAATTAAAATTAAAAATTAAAAAGTGTTCCCTGCGCATTTATTTTAACCAATATTGTATTAAGAGAGGATTAATTCCTAAATATATAAACTTAAAAAGCAATAATAAAAGTATAAGTGCTAGAAAGGCCATAGAATCTTGTAAGATTGTTTGGATGAAAAATGAAATTAAAGATGCGTATATTAAGAAAGATATTTTACGTACGTATGTAAAAGTGTTACATACGGATCTCATCAATATTCTGCATCCAATAGAATGGTGTGTGGTGGATGATCATGTTTATGAAGAGGTTTCCAAGTTTGGCAAATTGAAAAAATGGGATTTGGATAAGAAACTTTTGTCCTTGGATAGATCACAGAAAAAAGAGTGTGACAACAGCATTCGTCAACCAAGGAAGTTCTATGATAGATTTGTAAACTTAACAAACAAGGTATTCAGTAGTGATGAAATGATATTATTTAATAAGGGTTCTAAATTTAATTTTGTTTCGGATTACATTGGAAATAAAGATGTAATAAAGGTGGATTTAGAAGTGGCCATAAATTTTGATAAAAATATATTAAACAAAAATACAATAAAACAAAAATTGGCTGATATTATTAATGATAATACTAATACCTTAAATGAATCTGAAAATAAAGTTGAAAATAAAATTTTTAAGGTTATCAAGGATTTAAGGATGAAGATTAAGGATCAAGATATAATAATTACAAAAGGTGATAAAGGAAATACCATAGTAGCCATTGATAAAGAGATATATATAGATAAAATAAAAAATGTTATTTTAGATGACAAATGCAAAATTTTATCTATGGATCCAACAAAGAAGTACCAAAGAGATGTATCTCAATGCCTACACAATATTAAATTTAACTCAAAAGAAATAAAGGAATTGACAATAATGAACCCAGTGTCACCACGGTTATATGGATTGATTAAATTGCATAAAGATGATTACCCAGTTAGACCAGTTGTCTCATATATAAATGCTCCAGCTGTTAAGGTTGCTACATATTTGAAGAATCAAATTCTACTGCATACACAATTTAAGTCAAAATATAGTATAAACAATTCTCTAGAATTAACAACTAATTTAATAAATGTTATACCACCTAAAAAACCACTTCTAGTATCGTTTGATGTTAAAAATTTATTTACAAATGTACCTGTTTCGGAAGTGGTTGATATTGTGGAACATAAATTGGATGATAAGTGTATTGATTCTTTAAAGAAGAAACAAATTATGGATTTGCTGAGACTTTGCATGAATCAAAATTATTTTATGTTTAATGATAAATTTTATAAAATTTTAAATTCATTACCTATGGGTAATCAATTATCGCCTCTTTTAAGTAATATTTATATGGATTCTTTTGAATATAAGTTATTTTCTTCAAATCATCAACTATTAAAATTTGTTTTTTGTTATTATAGATATGTGGATGATATTTTTTGCATTTGGACCGGTTCCAAAAGACAGTTAGATCTATTTTTGAATTTCATGAATTCTTTTAATAAATCTTTACAATTCACTTTAGAAATTGAACAGGGGGGTATTCTAAACTTTTTAGATATTAGTATTCAAATCATAGATCAGAAGTTTAAATTTGGTATATTCAGGAAGCCTACGTATACAGACACAGTAATTCATGCATCATCTAATCATCCATTCTCACAGAAGATGTCAGCCTTTCATTCTATGATACATAGAATGAAAGTGCTACCTTTAGATAAAGATGAGTATGATAAGGAATATAATTGTATTATGGATATTGCTGTTAATAATGGTTATAAAGAAAATATAGTTACACAAATTATTAACAGATATGATCGCCAGGACCTTTATAAACAATTTATATATCCTATCATAACTAAAAACAACAATGATTCCTGGCGAAAATGCCTATTTGTTAATAATAACTTGTCGTATAAAATTCAGAAAATATTAAGAAATAATTTTAATTTGGCCTTCTATACAAACTTTAATTTACATAAATTATTATTTAACAATAAAGACAAAATTGATAGACTTGAATTGGGGGGGGTATATAAAATTAATTGTAATCAGTGTGATGCTGTATATATTGAGAGACAGGGAGATCTATACAAACAAGAATTAAAGAGCATTCCAGAGCGTTCAGGGGTCTATCCGCGCACTCTGAGATGGCAGATCATTGCATTGGTGAAGGTCATACGTTTGACATTACTAGTGTAGAGATAATGCATTCGGAGTGTAGTGTGAGTAGACTTTTGGCATTGGAAGCATTGGAAATCCATAAAAATAAGAGTGCAAACTTGATAAATGTGCAGATTCCGTATGTCTCTCCATTGTTACAGTAATAATTAACTTTAATAATTTATTTAAAGAAATTTTGATTGTCATTATGCTTTTTAGTTTATATATGCATTAAACAATTTATATTATATTTTCGTTATTTGGGTTATACATTTTATGGGTTAATTTATACATTTGACAATTTATATTATGAACTTTACAATTATTTTTACAATTTACAATTTTAGTTGATAATTATATTTGAATTTTATTTAATTTGACTGTAAATTTATACTTAAACATTTTACAATTTACTATACATTGTACAATTTTACTATTTGGTTTGCCATATTGGTTAAACATTTATATTGGTTTTATTAATTTGACTTTAAATTTATACCTAACATTTACAATTTTATTTTATATTTCACAATTTGGTTAAGCATTTATATTTTTAAATCTTTATTAATTTGAATTTACATTTATACCTAATTATATTGTCTATTTAATGTGAAGGGAGATGAAGAAGAAGTGAATTTAATTTTAATTTTGATTTGTAATTGTCATTGTCCTGATGATGCCTTTTTAGGCGAAAACGTTTGACTTTTTTAAAATAAAATTTTAGTGAATTAAAACAGTGTATTATTTAATTAATTATACAAGTATGAAGTTTTTACCACTGGAGTAGATCATTATGATTACTAGGCTAGCTGCCATTAATACTCATATCATGATAATCAACCCTCAACTAGTCCAGGAATTAAATTCAATTACGGAGTGAATCAGGGATGTTATGGAAATGAAATTTCGGACATGAATTTTAATACGGATATAGAATATTTTCGAATATCCTGAGGTTCGGTAACGGATATTGGATTTTAAGGAATTGCTAAAGGGCAATACCTACAGATAAATAAATCAATATAACACCTTTGATTATATGTATGTCTTTACAATACGTGATAAATAAAGTCTCTTTTGTAATTTTTCATAAAACGCAGACACACCTCAAAACTATAAGAACTCGCGTTCTCATGACTCTTTACTTTACCAAATTACCCGTTTATGAAATGATCTACCAGTGTCTGTGTTTTCTTCTCAATTTAATCCGGTTTTATTCAAAACCAACATCAATCGCCACTTCCTTGCAAGGCCCCACAACATAAGCAACAATTCAAGCAACACCTTTGCAGCACCCTTCTAGGGTGACATAGACCCCAAGCCTTTCAAGAAGTGGGGAGTCTCCCGCGCAGAATTTCTTAACAAAACATTCAATATTAAAAAAAAAAAAAAAATGTCAACACATAATAAAATACAATAATTGAATGTCATAAAAACATTAAATAAACTCAAAATGACTTACATTATTCTGAAACTCCCTGGAGCACACCATATACTTTACGCGGGTATTGAAAAATAGTTATTTACATGTGATAGCGCAAGCTCCCGGCTGCTGCTCCTATCTTGGCTTTCACATGGCACTTTATTTGATTTCAAGTAATCCGTTCAAAAGTATTTTAAGCCCACGTAATTCCCATCACTTGATTTAAGATAAAAAAATATTTTATAGCCCTACGTGTAATATTAATAGAAAAAATAATAATATTGCATTCATTGCAGGCTTTCTCATGATGGTGCTCAGTTGAATGAAGAAGAAATAGAAGAAAACGGTGCACTTTTTGTAATGCAACTCTTATTTTACAAACACAAACGTGTTATATTTGAAAAGTTACAGAATCAATGCCAAAAATCTACTTTTTTTTCAAGATTAAGTCCGTTCGATAGCTTAGTTGGTAGAGTGCTTGCACTCCGCGCATGAGAGCTCAAGTTTGAACTTCATCGAGGGTGTCAGAAATGATTTCCCATTTTGGTATTTATTTCAAACCTGAAATAAAATGCCAACAAGGTTTACCTCAGCCTTCGCAAGAAGTATGAAAGTACCAGACCCCTCGGGAGTTGGGAAACCCCCACTTCAAATTAAGTAGTTGGCGTAAGGAAACCTCCCTTGCCTGTATAGGTAAAAAGGGTTCACTCGCAGCAAGAAATTCCACTTAATGTGTAGCTTAGTTTTTTTATAAAGAAATAATGAGAAAATAATTTCGTTTATTTCTGTACATTTAAAAAAAAACTTAATTGCCGCCTCTTTTAACACACGAGTCATTAAAATTTTGTTCTCATTACGTTCAGTAAAATTATTTATTGAATAATAAAGAGAGGTATTATAAGTTTTCTTATTTAATTTGATTTATCGTGTACACTTTTTAATTTTATATCACTTTTCAACATTTCAAAAAACGTGTTAAAAAAAAACATTTACCCGCGAACTTTAAATTTCACGAAATCGAGCGCGAAAACACCACGCACTAGCTTGACCTACTGGCACAGACTGCTGCTAATAAGATCAAAATTATATTTAAGTACTTTCTCTTGCTCAGCGACTTTCTCTCACTGTGATTGGTTGGGGGCGTGTCTTATCGAGTGCGGGGTTGATATTCCCCATGGTGGGAGAGTTTTAATATGTCATTCCTACACAACAGAGGCCTCGCTTACTTATTTGAAGCTGATTAGAGAGATTCACAGTTGATATCGTCCCACTAAAAAACCAAAGTCAGTGTTGTTGGGCAAAAATAACAGATTTATTTTCCTTGTCACCGAGCTCAAAGTACACAACATCACGGTGATACGGACGTTTCTAAGCTACGTGGTGAGATTCGAACTCGAGTTTTCGGCATGAAATGTAAGCTCTCTAGCAACTGAGCTATCGACCGACTTATCTAAAAAAAAATCGGTTTCGGTTTGAGATACCTACTTGTCAACGACAACGTTACCATGTTGAAAGCACCGGTTCCAATAGATCATTGAAGTTAAGCAACATTGGGCGCGGACAGTACTTGGATGGGTAACCGCTCAGGTACACCGCGTGTCGTTGGCATCTTGGACCGGTCCGTAGTCCATAGTGGCAACACTTCGGACTCGTAAATGGAAGGTTGTGGATTCGGATCCCGGCGGAGCACAAAATATACCATTTATATTTTGAATGTGCTCTTTGCTGGGTTGAAAAATTCATAAGCCTTTACCAAAGACCGGTCACTGAAAGGTCCATCCAACCTTACAACAACTGGGTCTTGCTTGAGAATTGGCGCTTTCTACAGCGACGACCAAGCTCGCAGAGGGCTTTTGAGGTGTGATATACACAAAAACAGCGCTCACCAAATAAATCATCCTAATATTATTATTTATTATACCTACGTAACTTTATTTATTTCGGATATCCATAGTTTCGGCTACCATAAGGGATATCCGTAACATCCCTGAAGAATGTATGGTAGCATTAACTGTCAGATTACACGTATACTAACTATCCCAAAGCCTCGTGGCAATAAATACTAACACTTGTACGACTCTGAATATCATATTCTCACAGCACGCAAACGTTCGTACAAATGGGCGCCTATTTTATTCCGTAATGTGACGCTGGAATGCAACTATGTAATTTAAGGTATGGAGATCATACTTACATTATCTATAATCTAAGTCGCAAAGATACATATATTTACATTTCAAATTCAAAATACAAAAATAAAAACACAAAGATTTTCTTCGAAAGCTTAGAACATTAGCAAGTTGTTCTCTGTTAATGGTGTGATAGCATCTCAAGCGCTCGAGGAAATAAATCAACTCGTGAAGAAACACTCTGTGTTTTTAATTTTA
The DNA here is from genome assembly GCA_951799405.1 of Agapetus fuscipes. Lineage (NCBI taxonomy): Eukaryota > Metazoa > Arthropoda > Insecta > Trichoptera > Glossosomatidae > Agapetus > Agapetus fuscipes. The sequence goes on along the minus strand of OX637361.1, from coordinate 11,402,289 downwards.
TATTTTCAGTACAAAATGAATCTTCACAATATCAATACACGAACCTTTAAACTTTTAATTCAAATTCATATTGAATGCATGCCCACAAATAGACACGTATCAATTCACGCTTACAAATGCTGTTTGTGTACTTACAAATGAAAATCCAAATCTCAAATGAACAGACACCTGCAACTTTTGCCGACCTTCTCGGAAACATGGGTGATATTAGAAGAGTGAACATTTTTTTTTCAGTATGGAAGATCACCTACATACAAACCTATAACTATAAGTAAAGGATCTTTAAAATCGTATTATTTAATTATTTTGTATCATAAACTTTAATGAATTTTGATGAAAATACATTATACCGGTAGGGGAGTCGTTTGGTGTGTTGCGTTCAAAGTCAGGAGGCTATGGTTCGATCCCCACCTATATTGTGAAATTTTCTTTCTCGGTATCGACTTTCATCCTTCAATTGTAGATAGTTATTGTAAGCTGTAGTGAAATTTACTCAGATTTCACAATAAATGAGAACCAGCCCTAACCCGCAGCTTAGGGGTTGGCGCTCGAATTTGAATTATTGACACTAGCGCCTGTTCGAACTCCGCCTGCGTCGTCTCCTTTCGACAGTAACTTCGACCCTGATTCAACAGATGTCATTGGTTAATTATGAATTAATAATTCATTAAAAATATTAAAACAAATTTTTTTTTTTTTTTTTAACTTTTTTTTTTAACTAAGCTACACATATAGTGTAACTTCTTGACGCGTTATCCCCGAAGCGGTCGCAAATGGCGAGTGAACCTATTTTATTAATTTATGATGACATTAATTGATGAACATTAATTGATTATGCAAATATCTGTTTCTGGCCAGGCAAAATACGTTGGTGAATTGCATTCTTCTTCACAAATCTATTTAAAAAAATTGCTTAAATAGAGTTCTACTAGTTCTTCGTCTTCTGTCTATTATTCTACAACGTATCAACTGTTTACCACGGTGGGCTTACTCTCTTTTCTTATAAATAACACTTCAAGAGCACTCTACGAGCTTGTTTTTATATAAAAGAGACACCTGATTCTGTATCGAGCTGTGCAAATAGAAGAGAAAACATGAATACAAAAATATACGGTACATTTTTGATACAAAAGCTAAAGCGAAATGAAAAGAGGGACTGAATAAAGGGAATGCACTTACTTCCCCGATAAAAGTAGAGAGAACACGTAAAATGCTAAAGTTCAGAATAGTAAAATCGCTACCCTGAATATTCATATGAAGCTTAATCTTGCATCTCCCTCCATCCCACTGTTTATCAGATCGAAATGGTGAGACAGCTTTGTCTGACCCACTTGTACCACGTTACTATCTCTTTTACACTTAGTGGTAAACAAGGTAATAGAAAGAGAAGTTCATTTGAGCTTTTACAAATTATGGTAAAATCCTGGCCATGAATTTATGTTAGTAAGTAGATAATATAATACTAAATGTGCGAAAAATGAAATTATTTTTTATGTCTTTGTTATTTATATACTCTTTGTAAAATGAAGAGGCAAAAATGGTCATCACAAATAAATTATTTCTCATCTGTATTTCAAGTAAGATGGCCGCAAGTAAACAGCTGATTAGTCTTCATATTACCGATATTCGGTAGATAAGAATTACCGTGAGGATGAGACTTCCAACCCAGGGCTCATATCATCTATATACACCGTATGGTCCCAATATCTAAATAATATGTCCTCTAATTCACAGACAGTTATGTGATCTTCTGGCTCGTCAATAGGTATAATAATATTTTAATCTCTGGAGTGAGTGAGTTTATGGATAAAGTAAAATTCAATCAAACAAAAGCCATTGAATTTATTTGCCCGGTTTTTCATCGCTCTCCCATTCATCATTTTCAATTGGACGTGTACATCTTTGCCGCCGAATAAAACTGATTCCAATAAATCTGGGAATTTTCAAAATTAATCCATCACACAGTGTCAAAGGCGACTTCGGCGAAATGAAATAAGGGCGGTCAACGATTTAATCGTCCGGCTTTAATTCTGCGTGATGAGGGTTCGGTCCTCAAGACGCTAACAAGCCTAGTAGGGGTGGATAAACTAGGGATAAATGCAGAAACCGGTATTCAGTTTGCTAAGCGACTAAGGGCCTGTTGCACTCAACTCCAATCAGATAAAAATAATAATTAAGTGCGATTTCTTCCATCAAATCAAAAATTTGATTGCATGTACGTAAATCAGCTAATGTACATAATCTTTCCTGTTCAAATTCCATCATATTATTACCCACTTCCGAGAAATATTTAACCGAGGTCCTCACCTTATAGCAGCTTAAGATAGCTTATATGCAGGCCAACCAAAATGTCAATTGAATAGGCTACAATTGGTTGTAAATGCGTGCGCTCGCATGATTTCTGGTCAGTCGAAATTTACACACAGTACTCCTCTTCTCCAGAAACTTCACTGGCTCCGTATCCCGGAGCGCATCGAGTTCAAAGTGTGCACGATGGTCCACAAAGCTTTATTTGGAAAAACACCCAAATATCTCGCTGATTTAATCAAACCAGTCACCCTCGGCAACAAAAGCCTAACACTGCGCTCGGCTGAGACTGGAGCCAAATCAAGAATTGAGGAACCTATAAGAAGAGTTAACACAATATTTGGAGAGCGTGCATTTGCAATTGCTGGCCCTCTGGCCTGGAACCACCTAGAGGACCATGGAAAGTTCCGGAATGCACTGAAGACAAGCAAATTTCTGGCATCGTTTGCACCAGTGCCCTTGGAGTGACTACATCACGAAACGGCGCTATAAAGAAATCATCAACTCATCATCATCATCATCACCAGAATTAAGCAATCAAATTTGATGTGTGAATCAAATATTGATTGGAGGTTGGTGCAACAGGCCCTAAGATGCACATTTTTTTTTTTTTTTTGAAATACATTCATAATGCATTTTTTTCATTAAATATATTATATTATTTGTTATATTATTTGATTATATATGTACTTCACCAAAAAGAGACTAAGCTCTTGTGTGTGGTTAGGGGTAATTGAGGTAATAGAGGTGTATAACATAAATAGTGTAACTTCTTGCCGCATTATCTCCAAAAGGGTTGCATGTGGTTAGTGTAACCTATTTATTTGTACACGTAAGGGGGCTGGCTTTACGTCAACCTCTTCAGTTGAAGTGGCGGTTTCCCAACTCTTGAGGGGGCAAGTACTCATTTCCTGCGAAGGCTAAGTAAGCTACTCTGCGCTACTAGTGCAGAATCCTGCCGCGTGCATCTCCGAAGGGGTTGCATGTGGCGAGAGGAACCTATTTACTTGTAAGGGGGGTAAGGGGGGCGACCTTACACCAACAGATTCAGTGAAAGTGGTGGTTTTCCAGCTCCCGAGGGAACTGAGTAAACCTCGCCGGTATTTTATTTTGGGTTTGCAATTATCACCGAATCGGGAAATCATTTCTGACACCCTCGGTAGGGGTCCAAATCCGAGCTCTCGGCGTAGAATGCATTAACCATACATACATATGTAGAGTGCATAGGATGCATGAAACGTTTTAATAAATTTCACCAAAAATGTCCCTGAACTGTAATTTAGACACAACATTTGCAGTTGCTGGTCCTGTGACGTGGAACCACCTGCCACATCATGTGAAAGAGCTAGAGGACCATGGAAAGTTCCGGAATGCACTTAAGACAAGCAAATTTCTGGCATCATTTGCACAAGCGCCCTTGGAGTGACTACATCACGAAACGGCGCTATAAAGAAATCATCAACAGTAAGTAAGCCATTAATTTAATCCGTATCCCTAAACAGTGAAACGGGTAGAATAATAACTGTTTTTTTATGCAATCCCAAATACTCGGTATTCACATTGTTATATCGGTTTTCCCACCCCTAGCTTAGCACACTTTTGACTAGATTACATTAATACATTCCCCCACTCTCGCTAAGATCTTCCAGGAACACGCTAAAAGGGCTGTGACATTTCGGACGCGTTCGCAGGGTTACCGGCAAAAAGGAAAATGCGAAACACATGTTCCAGATTAAACACGTGCTGGGTGTTAAGTTGAAACAAATAGAAAAACAATTATTGGAATGTTTCGGCGAAAACTTTGTAGAACTCTATTTTAATTTAAAAAAAATGAAAATAATCACTGTTTGATTCTACTTATTTGATAAGTAGATTATTGAAATGAAATAAGGTTAAACAGTGTTTATTTTGCTGGAGTGCTATTTTCCGGGATCTGTTGCCGTGGTCTGTGGGAGCTGGAGCTTCCGGACGTTCCGCCCATTTCTACGATGGGCTTCTTTAGCGTGAAGTATGATGTTGAAGATGATATTGATGAGAACTGTGATGATGTTTATTTTTATTAAAAATCACCTACATCTCGGCAGATTCAATCATATTTCATTGAACACTACACTTTTTAAACATGCGTTTTTTAACTACTTAGAAAAAGTAGGGAAAACACATGAAGGTTTTCCATATTTCCAGTTCTTCTAATCTAATCTAATCTAAGTTGCAAAGATATGTAACATTAAAGATTCACATCATATGCATTTTCACAAGCAGACACGTACAAGTTCGCGCTCGCACATGTCGCATGTGAACCTACAACAACAACAAAACAACTCCCAAATGAATATACACCCTGCAACTCTTACTGACCTTCCCTGAAACAGGGGTGACATTGGCAAAGGTAACCATTTTCTACAGCATGGGTGGTCAGCCGCATACCAACCTATATTTCTTTAAGGAACTTCTTTAAAATCGGTGTTATAGCCGAGGTAGTCAAGTGGCTGATCTTTCTAGTGAGCTTGGAATAATTAGAATAACACTGGTTCGACCCCTGCTTGGGTCCTTTAACCATAACTTTGATCCTGGTTCAGCATTATTATTTTAATTATTGATTTATAATTCATTAAATATACAATAATGAATAACTAATTGATGAAATAAATACCTGTTAGTGGCCAGGTAGAATAGGTTGGTGAATTGCATTTCTCTTCACAAATATATATTTTGTAAATGATTAAGCTTAGATAAAAATATGAACGCAACTCAAAAAAGTAACTAAGCTGCGCATGTCATGAAGCTTCTTACCTTATTCTCATTTTTGTGAAGACTATTCCTCGACTCATATGTTGGTATGAGGCCGACCATTCATACTGTAAAAATTGTTCACTTTGCCAATGCCACCTCTATTTCAGGGAATGTCGGCAAAAAGTGGAGGTTGTATGTTCGTTTGAGGTTTGAATTTTTATTTGTAAGTACATGTACGTGGCATAATATGTAAGCATGAACTTACTCTGTTTGTACGCATGCATTTAATATGAATCACAAATTTTGATATACCATTGCAACTTTGTCGGTGTTATGGCCGAGGGGGCCAAGTGGGCTGATCTTTCCAACGTGTTTGGAATAGAACAACGTTGGTTCGATCCCCGCCTGGGTCATTTGACCATAACTTTTACACTGGTTCAACAGATGTTATTGGGTAATTATCAATGAATAATTCATTAAAATGAATTATTAATAAATGAAACTAAAACCTGTTTCTGGCTATGCAGAATAGGTTGGTGAATTGCATTCCTCTTCAAATTTTTTTTTTTTTTTTTTTTAAGTAAATAGATTTGTGGAAAGGAATGCAATCCACCAACCTATTTTGCCTGGCCAGTTGTCTTCATGCGAAAGCAGAAGCTTGTGTGCATGCAACGGCATCTGTTGAACCAGGGTCTAAGTTATCGTCGCGGGATTCGAACCAGCGTTATCCGGTTCCAAATAACCCGACTTGATCCCCGCGGCCATAACACCGAAATAAACTTGGATTATAAAACATAGATGCTCCTTGAAGACTTTTGACCTTCTTTTCTGATATTTCCATACATAATATATGTCCAAACACAAAACAATAATAAAAGGCGCCCCTCTTAAGCCGTTTGAGTCGAGAAATGAAAAAATGAGCAGAAAACGGAAAAAGGAACTCGTAAATATCGTAACCAGTAATAAAGGCTACGGTTTTATAAATACAGTGCAACCTCCAATACCGACCATCGTATAATGAATCATACGGTGAGTGAAGCATTCATTTACCTCTCAAATCAACTGATATGAAATTCCAAATGCAAATGTTTATAATTTATTTATGTAGTTTAAGAATTTTATCATTGACTGATACGAGACTGTTTTTGACTTTACCCCATGCACGCGCCTGCCACCACCTTACGTGAATTTTACATACAAAAAAAACGATGATACATGGATAAGCTATGGATCAAACGTGTTGGGAATAACGCTGTTTGAATTTTAGATAGTCTGAATCTTCCTTGACTTATAGGTTGGTATGAGGCTGACCACCCATACTGTAAAAAAATGGTTCACTTTGCCAATGTCACCCCTGTTTCAGGGAATGTCGGACAGAGTTGCAGGGCTTATGTTCATTTGAGGTTTGGATTTTATTTGTAAGTACACAATCAGCATTTGTGAGCGCGAACTACACGTGTTTATTTGTGGGCATACATCTGAGAGCTTTGAATGAATATATCCTTGCAACTTAGATTATAGATTATAGACGTGATAAAAGAGCGCCGTTTTTGTGTGTGTCCCAATCATGAATGAGATATTTTATTAAGGTGCCGTTTCAGTGCTCCCTTAAAAGCATGGGAATAACTTCGGAGGAATGCGTTTATCAAAGCAGCGAATACTGAGACAAATTGAAGAGATTGTCAGTGTGCTCCACATTTCGTAAGCAGATGATGAAATATGCAAGTGGCGCTTCACCCAGAGGCGGGGGGAGCAAGCGCGGCTCCTGTCTGCGCGGGAAACTCATATCGAGGTCTGCGAGCGGGGACCGCGACGTTATTGTTTTCCCGCTAAAATAAAACAGCCTTGAGCTCATGATTAATATCACCTTGGATATTAGGAAGTACGCAGAAAACAACAAGGGAAGATCTAATACGTTTCCTGTGATGAAACTAACAGTACAACTACTGAATCATTTATTTTACATACACAACGCGACTTTAGGCCCGGTATTTTGAAGTATCGTAAATTTAACTAAAATGCAATTTTAGTTAAATCATCATAATATTTCACTCACCGAATTTCGGCAGTAAATATTTAGTAACTTTAACTTTCGATTTTCAAGATGGCGGCGCTTCACTGACAGCAGCTGTTCTTTTTTAATGTAAGGATACATCAAAACTGTTGCAAACTGAACATTTTTTGTCTCGTTTTCTAGCTTAATGAAGGTTAGGGATATGATTTTTATGAATAGTTGTTTGTTTTAAAGCTTTTGAATGCCATTTTAATTATTTCCAAGATTTGGGGGCGTGGCTTCATACTTCGGCAATGTTCGGTTTTAGTTAACTCGAGATTGTGTATTTTGAATAAAAGTTCAAGTAATAGTTAACTAAATTATTACTACAGTTCAATATACCGGGCTCAGCTACACATACAGTGAAACTTCATGCCGCATGTGGCGAGTGGGACCTATTTATTTACTCAGGTAACGAGACCGGTCTTACATCAAACACATCACTCGACTTCACCGTCTTGGTATTCAAAAAATATTCATGTATCACATATTAACACAATAAATAATATATTTTCCCTCCAGACATTCACGTACAGTTTTTTTTTTTTAAATAGATTTGTGAAGAGGAATTAAATTAACCAACCTATTCTGCCTGGCCAGAAACAGATATTAATATCATCAATTAATAATTCATAATTGCTTACTTTAATGAATTATTAATTAATAAATACCCAATAACATCTGTTGAACCAGGGTCAAAGTTATGGTCAAATGACCTAGGCGGGGATCGAACCAACGTTGTTCTATTCCAAACACGCTAAAAAGATCAGCCCACATGGCCCCCTCCGCCATAACACCGACAGTTTCATTTCTTATAACGCTCGATAATTGGGGAGTATTAAATATAAGAAATGCCTATCGACAAGCAAGCCAAGCGTAAAATTTTGCGTTTAATCTCAATCATAACCAGAAAAGTGTGTGTAGCTTAGTTGCGTTGCGTGAGTGGTCAGCCTCATACCAACCTACAACTCAAATAATATTTACGTTTACAAAAAATAACCTAACGTCTAGACTGCAGTGACACCACCACGAGTAATCTATAATCTATATTCTAAGTTGCAAGGATATATTCATTTAAAGCTCTCAGATGTATGCCCACAAACCAACAAGTGTAGTACGCGCTTACAAATGCTGAATGTGTACTTACAAATAAAATCCAAACCTCAAATGAACATAAGCCCCACAACTTTTGCCGACCTTCCCTGAAACAGGGGTGACATTGGCAAAGTGAACCATTTTTTACAGTATGATATTACGTATTATGTATATGTATAGTATAATATAGTATTATGTATATTATGTATAGTATAGTATGTATGGCAAAGTGAACCATTTTTTACAGTATGATATTACGTATTATGTATAGTATAGTATATTACGAGTCGTCTGTACCCTTAGTACGAGTTGCAAAACTTGAGTAATGTAAAGTTTACAGCAATTATTAAAGAGTGATTTCCCCCAAAATCTGCCGAACTTGATTTTCTTCATCACTGTAACTCTTTTGCTAAGACCATAAAGTGTAAGAAACAAAAACGGCAGATTTTGGGAGAAACCACTGTTTAATATTTTCCGTAAACTTTACTTTTCTCAAGTTTTGCAACTCGTACTAATGGTACTAGAGCATGGCAGATCACAGAGCACATTGTAGCCATTGCAATAATGCTCTGATGGTATTTGACAAACACCTCGGCTCTCTTCTCCGAGTCGCCTTCATTACAAGAGCATATAGCACACTCACGCGGCCGCACTGTTTGTCGCCCAAATTGGATTCTTCTTAAACAAAGAGCAATCGTGTTGATTCGTTAGGCGACTTATTGGAATCGTTCACGTGCTGATATGTTAAACGGAGCCGACCTTCAGGTGACAAACAATACAAAGGAAAGACAAAAATAATAAAAACAATAGGAGAATTCACGCGTCATTGTGTCTTTCCAAGATTATTCTTATAAACACCGGCAGGGACTATTTTCAGTCTTGACAAGAAATGAAGAACATTTTTTTTAACCAGGTAAAAATGACAAATCTAAAAAAGTGTTTGCCGTAAGCTTGACTATAATCTTATTTAATCTAATCTAAGTTGCTAAGATATGTGACATTGGGGATGCATTCTCACACGCAGACACGTACGTCGTACAAGTTTGCGCTTGCACGTGCCGCATGTGAACCTAAAACATAAAAATTCAAATCTGAAATGGACATACACCCTGCAACTCTTGCCGTCCTTCCCTGAAACAGGGGTACATTGGCGAAGTAAATCATTTTCTAAAGCATGGGTGGTCAGCCGCATACCAACCTATAAGTCAAGGAATATAAGTATATAAAACGAGAATTATTGGCAATTTCTTAATACTTGGGTAGCACTACACATTCCAATGGCGCTTTCATATGTTAAATCTTCTATTAATCAATTGTGTCTTAAGCAACTTCCTGAAACTGCCAACACTGGTCTCTGTTCTCAACTCCAGGTGTAGACTGTTCCAGCAGGATGAACAAGCCGAACTAAAAGCCCTGTCCCCAAAACCCGTTCTTTTCTGTCAAAGTGTCAGTTGAAACATATTTACGGCGTCACCCTACGCATTACAGAGAGCGATTTTGAAATAAAAGAATAATATTCAGTTCAGCTGAAGGTTCGAACTAAATACTTTCTAGTTGAATTAGTCTGAGGTTCTATTCACTAGACTATAACACTATTTTTTACCTTAGTAATTGAATTCTAAAAACAATTTTTACGTTATAAATGTATTTTTCTTACAATATATATTTAGTACTATATACTCCGAGAATAAAGCAGGACACAAATATTCAACTATTGCGTGAACAGAAATGTGTATAGAATATATAACAATGCCTCTTGTTGATGTTTAAGTTTTCATACTTTTTTTGTTTACACAACGATTGAGTATTTACGCAATGGTTAATTCTAGGAGTACTGTACCCTTAGTACGAGTTGCAAAACTTGATAAAAGTAAAGTTTACGGAAAATATTAAAGAGTGAATTCTCCCAAAATCTGCCGTTTTAGTTTCTTACACTTTATGGTTTTAGCAAAAGAGTTACAGTGATGAAGAAAATCAAGTTCAAACAAGCAAAAACGACAGTTTTTGGGGGAAATCACTCTTTAATAATTGCCGTAAACTTTACATTACTCAAGTTTTGCAACTCGTACTAAGGGTAGCTCACAACGCCTTTTGGGGTAAAATAAAAGCATTTTTAAATTTTCATTTAGAGAACCTGAAAACACGAAATAAGGTTTTTAAATAGCATTTTTATGAACCTCTGATTTCTTTTACTTGTAAAGGCTTGGGTTTTTCTTTCCACTCAACGCATTTTCAATTCCACTTCAGTGAACAGGTTTTTTCACACAATTAAAGGCTCATAAAATACCAGGGTTTTAAATGTTTATTATTTCATTCCATTTATCAATCTAAATCGAAATCTAAGCTGCAAAGATATGTATCATTTGAGATTCATATTAAATGCATTCCCACAAGCAGACACGCATAATTTCGCGCTTACACATGCCGCATGTGGACCTACAATATAAAAAACCCAATCTCAAATTAACATAAGCTCTGCAACTCTTGCCGACCTTCCCTTAAGCAGGGGTGACATTGGCAAAGTGAACCATTTTTTGCAGTATAGGTGGTCAGCCACATACCAACCTATCAGTCAAGGAATAAGTAATTTTGAATTAATAATAATCAAGAATCCAAATATAATATTGTGAATGGCCATTTTTGTGATAGCGCCTTTTTTCAGTGCGCGTAAGACATCCAGAAAAAAATAAAGCCTATAGTTTTCTTCTCTCGGTGACTTTGTTCTTACTTGCCATTAATCAAACGCAATCTTCGTTTTGGAATGTATTCATCTTTTAAGCGCCCGTGGGGTGGCTAGTGCCACTAAACGGCGCCATTTAAAAATTGGCCAAAAGGAGGAAAGACTGACAAAGAAAGTATATGCTGCAAGAATTGATGGATGTCGTGGAAGAGGAAGACCGAGAAAGGTATGGATGGACCAAATTTTCGAAATAGCGAGTGAATGGGATATCCAGAGACATAATAAAAGGAGAGCTTGTATGAAAAAGGTTATGACTCTGGATGAAATGAAAGAAGTATGCAAGGACAGGAAGAAGTGGCGGCTAATCTGCAATGCTGATTTGTAATGTTGGTTTATTAGTTTGCTACATTTTTTGCATAAGAAATTTTTGACTTTTTTTGTATAGATTTCTTTTTAAGGTTTTGTTATTTTTTATATTTAAATGTAATTTATTATTCATATTCCTTGACTTATAGGTTGGTATGAGGCTGACCACACATACTGTAAAAAATGGTTCACTTTGCCAGTGTCACCCCTGTTTCAGGGAAGGTCGGCAAAAGTTGTGGGGCTTATGTTCATTTGAGGTTTGAATTTTATTTGTAAGTAGGTACACAATCAGCATTTGTAAGCGCGAACTACACGTGTTTGTTTGTGGGCATACATCTGAGAGCTTTGAATGAATATATCCTTGCAACTTAGATTATTGATTATAGATTAGATATAGATTATTATTATTTCCCCCCCCGTGCTCTCTTTCATTTGATTTAAAGATTCATTTTCAAAGAAATCGTATTAAAAATCGCATTCTACACAATCTGAGCTAAGAAAAAAACGTAAAACACCATAATGTGAGAGATGTTTAAAAATATTTTTAAAATCAATTTCCATTTTTCGTAAGACACATTGGTCCAGTACACATGCAAACATTGCTCATGTGAAATTACGTTTGATGGACATAAGACAGACAAGCACTAAAAGACGCAATGGCATTATCTCAAAACAATGTCGGTATTTTGAGTTGTCAATTACAATATTGAATCCACGAATTATCTTTTCCAAGCTACGATGGCCCGGTCGATAGCTGAGTTGGTAGAGTGCTTGCATTCCATGCTGTGAGCTCGGGTTCGAATCTCACCGAGGGTGTCAGAAATGATTTCCCGTTCCGGTGTTTATTCCAAACCCCAAAAAAAATACCGGCAAGGTATACTCAGCCTTCACAAGAAATGAGCACCAGCCCCCTCGGGAGCTGGAAAACCCTCACTTCAAATGTTGTTGGCGTAAGGCCGGCTCCCTTACCTGTTATATAAATAGGTTCCACCCGCCACTAGCGGCAAGAAGTTACACTATATGTGTTAGCTTAGTTGCGTTTTTTTTTTTTTGCGATTGTCGATTTTCCGGGTGTATTCCAAAAAAAAATAGAATGTCAATCTAGATACTAAAATTCCACTTTGACAATACGAGTATATTAAAGTTTACAATGTAACGCTGGGAACGTTCCACTAGGGGTGGCTAGAACCTCTGCAGTCTTCTCGACTTATTACCATCCAGAAAATACGATTTGTGAAGAGGAATGCAATTCACCAACCTATTCTGCCTGGTCAGAAACTGGTATTAATATCATCACTTAATAATTCATTATTGTTTATTTAAATGAATTATTAATTAATAATTACCCAGTAACATCTGTTGAACCAGGGTCAAAGTTATGGTCAAATGACCCAGGCGGGCATCAAACCGACGTTGTTCTATTCCAAACACGCTAGAAAGATCAGCCCTCTTGGCCCCCTCGGCCATAACACAGATTTTAAAGAAGTTCACTCAGTTCATTCACATCCGTCAACTTTTTCATACATTTCCATCTTTCACATTCATCCTGTAGGTATATCACATATCTTCATAGTTTCACTAGTTTCTTTTTTTTCTTTTCTATCTTCAATTTCCCTCTTGCTTCTTAAATTTCCTCTTTGGGTGGATACTCTTTGTCAAGCGTTCATTATCCATTATTTCCAAAACAATAAAAAAAAACTTTTCATTTATTTTATTTTATACCTTTTGCATCACATCCTCTTTCTGATAGCCTACTTTTTTTAACCTATTTATTGCGTACTCTATCTTTTAAGCAAAAAATACAATAGTTTGTTGCACAGATACTACTAACGTTGAACCATTTGCGTCTTGAAACCTGAATACAATCGTGCCGAAATTCTATTACAGCCGAAATCTGGATTTCCGAGAAATTCTAAATAGTTTCAGTTTCCTTTTCGCTATATATAACGAGTATCCGGTTATAACGAATCAGAGTTACGGCCTTCCGGTACCCGCGCCTTCTGGGCCATGACCTGTGGCCCCCTATACAATAATTACTGACGAAACTTCACAGTAAATCTTTGAAATAGCCGCGTCATAGCCGCCTAAACGCAAAAGACGTCGATGTGTAATTTGGCAACGTTGCTGATTAATTAACTGTACCCTGAGTACAAGTTGCAAAACTTGAGTTAAGTGTACGCAAAGTATTAAGAGTGGTTTTCCCCAAAATCTGCCGTTTTTGTTTATTTGAACTTGATTTTCTTTATCACTGTAACTCTTTTGCTAAGACCATAAAGTGTAAGAAACAAAAACGGCAGATTTTGGGGAAAATCCCTCTTTAATACTTTACGTAAACTTAACTTTACTCAAGTTTTGCAACTCGTGCTAAGGGTACTGATCGTCCTTGATATTTATTATGTAATGTACTCGTAACGAATACCAAAGATAAATAAATTGTGACGTCAGACTGTCGTTTTTGCTAGGAAAAATGGAAACTTATATTTTGTTGTTGGTCGCTAAGAACTCTACGTAGACGTGTGACGTTGTTCTGTCTAGAGAACTATTCTGAATTAAAAGTTGTGCTGAGTACATTGTAGTACATTTATTTGCAAATTTGTACAGGATCTTACACCCAACATATTTTATTTCTACAGGTTTATCGATCGCATGAAAAATATTTTTCAATCTTTTTACGGGTCTTTATTTGTCATTGATCGTCGTCAAATCCCAAAAAACTCAAATTATTTTTATTAATTTTTAAAGGAATAAGAAACATTTTAAGGTATGATATTTAGGTTCGACAGGACTGGAATGGGCATGTAAGATAATTTTTTTAATTAGTTAGATATACTTGTTCATAAGAAAAGACCAAATCGTTTGCAACTTTAATTTTTCAACCATTTCAACCCTACTTCATATTTGTCTCCTTACGTCTTCCCTTAAATTTAATTTCAATCGACAACTACGCACAAAATCATAAAACTTATTGTTCTTCCATAGTTCAGTGGTCACACTTCGGACTCCATTTATCTTTTCAAATTTGCTCTTCGCTGGGTTGAAAAATTCATAAACCTTTACCAATGACCGGTCACCAAAAGTCCACTCAGCCTTCCAGCAATTGGGTCTTGCTTGAGAATTGGCGCTTTGTAGCGACGACGATAAAGCCCGTAAAAAGGTCGATAGCTCAATTGGTAGAATGCTTGCATTCCATGCCGAGAGCAAGGGTTCGATCTCAAGGTTTACTCAGCCTTCACAAGAAATGAGAACCAGCCCTCCCAGGAGCTGGGAAATCCCCACTTCTGTGAAAGTGGTTGGTGTGAGGCCGGCCCCCTTACCTGTAAAAATAAATAGGTCCCGAATCACCACACCACATGCGACTCCTTCGGGGATAACGCAGGCAAGAAGTTATACTATATGTGTAGCTTAGTTGCATTTTTTTTCTTCAGCTTAAAACGGCCTACTTATCTTGCTTGTCTCCGTCTACTAAAAGCCTTTAACACACCGGTGGTCTTCGGCCACTCCTTCAAGTAAACACTATCCCAGTTAATTTACTGTTTCCCATACACAGCGTTTCCCAAAAAAACACAAACGCTCACTGCGTGCGCTGTTTTAGTTTCCATACATTTTAGGTAAAACTCTGGTTCAGTTTAAGCGTGAAGCTTATTATACTTAAGGCTTTAATCATAATTATTATTAAGGGATGTTCAAACATGATGTGGAACACAATTAATAGAAACTTTAATGGAAGCGACACATAGTCGGCCAACTATTTGCCAGTGATACATGTTTCAATAATATTCCTTGACTGATATGTTGGTATGAGATTGACCACCCATACTGTAAAAAGTAGTTCACTTTGCCAATGTCACCCCTGTTTCAGGGAAGGTCGGCAAGAGTTGCAGGGCTTATGTTCATTTGAGATTGGGTTTTTTATATTGTAGGTCCACGTGCGGCATGTGTAAGCGCGAAATTATGCGTGTCTGCTTGTAGGAATGCATTTAATATGAATCTCAAATGATACATATCTTTGCAGCTTAGATTTAGATTAGATACATCTAATGATATCTGTATCTAGACTAGAATTTTTTTTAACGAAAATAGACAGTATATACATCGACGGTTAAGAGGCGGTATTTAAGCGACATTTTGATCAAAAATGTGTTATGAATGTCATCCTACTTGAAATTTTCCACTCTTTCCACTCCAATTCTGAACTCACATGATGCACAGCGCTCTGCAATTTAATATTATCTAATCTTAGTTGCAAATATATCTAACATTGGGGATTCACATTATATGCATTCTCACAAGCAGACACGTACACGGTCGAGCTTGCACATGCCGCATGTGAACCAAATCAACCAGCCTAATCTAATCTAATCTAAGCTGCAAAGATATACATCATTTAAGCTTTATATTAAATGTATTCCCACAAGCAGACATGTATAATTTCGCGCTAACACATGCAGCATGTGGACTTACAATATAAACACCCAATCTCAAATGAATATAAGCCCTGCAACTTTTGCCGTCCTTCCCTGTAACAGGGGTGACATTGGCAAAGTGAATCATTTTTACAGCATGGGTGGTCAGCCGCATACCAACCTATCAGTCAAGGAATAATATTATAATAATAATATTATTAGGATGATTTATTTGGTGAGCGCTGTTTTTGTGTGGATCACACCTCAAGAGCCCTCTGCGAGCTTGGTCGTCGCTGTAGAAAGCACCAATTCTCAAGCAAGACCCAGTTGTTGTAAGGTTGGATGGACCTTTCAGTGACCGGTCTTTGGTAAAGGTTTATGATATTTTCAACTCAGCGAAGAGCACATTCGAAATAACAATGTTATATTTTTTTGTGCTCCGCCGGGATCCGAATCCACAACCTTCCATTTAGCATTGGGGATTCACATTATATGCATTCTCACAAGCAGACACGCACAAGTTCGCGCTTGCAGATGCCGCATGTGAGTCAAATCAATCAGCCTGATATTTATATATTTTATTTCGAATCGTTAATTAAATGACCGCTTCAATCACCGTTGGAGATATAAGATGAGACACGAGAATACACGTGTCAGCCTAAAACTCTTATTCGAGAATAGATCGCATCTCCACACTACCAGCGATAACTCGAGTAAGTTATTAACATTATATGTTGCGACATGTGTCATCAAATCTGCGCGCGTGTATCGGAAAACTTCGGGGAAATCGCTTAACACAAACTTCATCTCAAGCCCACTCCCTGCCAGCTCGTTCCCCCAGTTCTTGTTGCCATATAGACCAATTTTGTCAAATATGATATGGAATATCCTTCACTCGCCGACCGAAGCACCATGTTGGGGGCGGCATCCAGGGTTGGCCTTTTGGCTTCCAAATCTACAGCTGAAAAAGTGCTGTCCGAATCCAGCAAGATAATCGCATCCCTGTCAGCAGGCAGCAAGTGCACATATGCGGCCAAGGCAGGCGCTAAGGGCGGCAGCAGGGCTATTGGAAAAACCCTCACATTTTGGCGCCCAACGTAAAAGAAAAATCTGTAAATGAAATTCCTATGAAGAAAATTTTCTCAAACAAAAACAAATGACATTCGATTCCAATAAATGACATTGAAAACAATACAATATATGAAATAATTAAAATTGAACAGATTTATGATTGTGAAAGCATCAACACGTTTAAAAGCTATTGAAGGCATCAACTTATACAATTTAAAACAAGAAATTGCAAGTTTTAAAAGGCGGTTTTGAAAATATTGAACGGCTGTTTTGAAAATATTGAAGGCAAGAGAATTCAAATTACCTACCTACGTTCGGAAGAAATGAACATTTAAAAATCGAACGTCGCGGGAGAATGAAGAATGGATATGAACCAGTTTGTTTCAAATCAGTTTAGATAAATATATATAGATGGTGTTATATTTCATTTGTATGAAAAAATTTTTTTGAATGAAATGATTTTTTTTTAATTGCATAAATTGAAAATATACAGCAAATGACGAAATCTAAAAAATAAATAATAAAAAGGATTTAGAAAGTAACACAATGGAGTCCATAAATTTTGATCCTCTCAAATTAAAAATATCTTTTAATGGTGAAAGTGAACCAAATGAATTTATAATAAGGTTAGAAGAATTAGCCAAAGTCTACAAATTAAAATTAGATTATTTGGTAGAGTGTATGCCTATATTTTTAACAGATTTTCCGTTGACTTGGTACAGAGCAATTAATTGTGAATTTGATTGGAAAATTTTTAAAACCAAATTCTTACAACAATTTGAAAAATATGACTTTCAAAGAAATCTTAAGTTAGAAATTTTAAATATGGTACAAGGTCATGATAATGCATCTGTTTATATTTTAAAGGTAAAATCAAAAAATAATTTATTAAATAAAAGAATGCACGATAAAGAACTTATGGACATAATAATTCATGGATTGTCAGAAAAATATGCAACTTTACTGACAACATCTGAAATTAAAAATACAGAGGAATTATCTACAATATGTAGCAAGTTTGAATCATTTATAAAATTTAATGAATGTAAAAATTTAAATGTAATGAATGACACAGAAGAGAAAAATGTAATGCAAAAATGCAATTTTTGTAATAAATTAGGACATGATGAAATAGATTGTTGGACTAAAAATAGAAAATTAGATTACATACAGAATAAATGTAGAAGTTTCACAAATAATATAGTATGCCACTATTGTAATAAAAGAGGGCATGTGGAAAGAAATTGTTTTATAAAAAATGGAAATTTTAAAAAACACACAGTAATCTGTTACTCATGTAAGCGTACAGGACATGTACAAAAAGATTGTTTTGTTAAAAATAAAAAAAGTGATTATACAGACAAAACAAAAATGAACAGAAATATAAATATACAAAACAGAACAAATACGACATACAAAAGTAATTCAAAAAAACTTGTAGATAGTCGGCCTTCAGTACAAACACAAAAATCAGAAATGAAGAGCTGGCTTAATTTCATTCAAATTTTTAATAAAAATTATCAAATTGCACCACTCATTTTTGCTAAACAATTTGATAAAAGACCATTTTTAACAGTAAATATTGAGAACAAAAATTTTACAGGTTTACTAGATTCAGGTGCATCTATTTCTGCAATCAATGAAAAAACATTTGATTATTTTTTACAAAGAAATTACAAAATTATAAAAACCCATGATAATATCTCGTTAGCAAATGGTAAAAATATAAAAATACTTGGTAAAATAAATTTAGAGGTAAAATGTGACAATCAAATAAAACATGTAGATTTTTATGTTTTACAAGGTTTACAACAAGACTTAATTTTTGGAATAGATTTTTGGATAAAATTTGAATTAGAACCGAGTTTAATAAGTAAAATTACATATTCAAATAGCAAAAATATTAGTGAATTAGGTAAAATTACAAATAGAACTAAATTAACAGATAACCAATTACAGCAATTAAAAACAATAGAAAATGATTTCAAGGACATCTCTTATGAAAAAATAGGCTTAGGATGCACAAACCTCATTGAACACAGAATTCAGACAGAAGGTCCTCCAATAAAACAAAAGTATTATCCACTCAGTCCAGCAAGACAGAGACAGGTTAACACAGAGTTAGATAAAATGTTAAAAGAAGGTATAGTTGAACAATCCAAATCTTCGTGGTCCAGTCCTGTTGTGATTGTAATTAAAAAGGATGGAACGCCTAGATTCTGTTTGGACTCTAGAAGACTCAATGAAGTAACAAAACGAGATAACTATCCTATTCCAAATTTAAATCAAGTTTTAGCAAATTTACGAAATGCCAAATATATCTCTTCAATAGATTTAAGCAAGGCGTTTTGGCAAATTCCACTAGAAGAATCGTCCAAAGAAAAAACTGCCTTTGTCGTACCAAATAGAGGGTTGTTTCAATTCACAAAAATGCCGTTCGGTTTAAAAAATTCAAGTTCTGAAACACAGCGTTTATTAGACAAGTTATTTGGACCTAAATTTGATACTAACATATTTTGTTATATCGATGACTTAATTATTATTAACGAAGATTTCAATTCACATTTAAATTTATTAAAACAAGTTAAAAATATATTACAAGAAGCAGGGTTAACGGTAAAATTTTCAAAATGTGAATTTTGCAAAGATAGTTTAAAATATTTGGGATACATTATTGATGAAAATGGATTAAGGCCAGATTCAAATAAAGTCAAGATTATAGAGGAATATCCTTCACCGAAAAATTTAAAACAACTACGAATGTTTTTAGGTTTGGTAGGATTTTATAGAAAAGTTATACGAAACTGCAGTGAGATATCATATCCACTAAATAAATTATTGAGAGGTAAAAAAGGTCAGAACAATTTTAATTGGTCAAAAGAATCTGAGGATGCATTTAATAATTTAAAATCAGCCTTAAGCACAGCTCCTATATTAATATGTCCGGATTTCACAAAAGATTTTTTTTTACACACTGATGCCAGTAAAAATCAAGTAGCTTCAGTATTAAACCAAAATATCAATGGGTCCGAAAAGCCAATAGCATATTTTTCAAGAAGTTTGACAGTTAGAGAACAAAACTATTCGACGTCAGAACGTGAGCTTCTTGCCATTGTAGATTCAATAGAACATTTTCGATCTTATCTAGATGGGATGAAATTCAAGGTAATAACTGATCATATGGCATTAAAATTCTTGAATAAAATATCAAATCCAACAGGTAGATTAGCAAGATGGGCCATGAGACTTTCACAGTATGAATTTGAGATTGAGCATAGAAAAGGGAAAGAACATACAGTGCCAGATGTATTATCTAGGATTCCTGGTACTAAAGAAATGGAAGTAATAAATTCAAATATTGCAGATCCTTGGTATAATAATATCGCAGAAGGATGTACAAAAACACCACACAAATACAAAAAATTCAAAATGGTAGATAATAAATTATTTAAACTAATAAATGATGATAATCCTTTCACAGAGGAATATAATTGGAAAGAGATACCTATTATAGACAATAGATTAACTATAATAAAGAATCATCATGATAATGGACATGTAGGTATTTTTAAAACTTATAAATACATATCAAGATGTTACTATTGGAAAAATATGTATGCAGATATAAAAAGTTTTATAAATAAATGTCAAAAATGTAAAATGTATAAGCCGAATAATTTACCTCCAGCAGGAAAAATGG
This sequence comes from Agapetus fuscipes, assembly GCA_951799405.1. Classification (NCBI taxonomy): domain Eukaryota; kingdom Metazoa; phylum Arthropoda; class Insecta; order Trichoptera; family Glossosomatidae; genus Agapetus; species Agapetus fuscipes. Next base: position 11,381,881 of record OX637361.1, on the reverse strand, counting down.
AAAATAGAAAAAGAGTGGATAGACCGTTAAAAATGCTGAGTATTGATTTGATAGGACCATTACCAAAATCAAGTACGGGCTATATACATATATTATCAATAATAGATGTTTTTACCAAATATTGTTGGTTATTTCCTTTAAGAAGAGCAACTACAGAAGAAATAGTAAAATTAATAGAAAATAAAATATTTTTAACAGAAGGAGTACCGCAAACGATAATAACAGATAATGGAAAGAATTTAAAGTCTAATGCATTTAAAGATTTTATGTACTCATATGGAGTACAGAAAATATTTTATACAACTTTATATACTCCCATGTGCAATAATGTAGAGACATATAATAGAACAATAGGATACACATTAGCTATTTTTGTTGAAAATGAACAAAGAAAATGGGATACTTTTTTAGATTCAGTACAAAGCATAATAAATAATACAGTCAATTTAGCAACAGGATACACACCTAATGTATTAGCAAGAGGTAGGGAGATTGTACTAAATGGTGAAATTCATGGTGAAATAGTAAATGATGAAATAGAATCAAAGGAAGAATTAGATAAATATAGAAATATGTATAAAGATAAAATGAAGGAATTAAACACATTATACAAAATTGTAACAGAAAATTTATGGGATGCATATAATAAAAATGCAAATTATTATAATAAAGGTAGATCAAATCGTGTCTATGATCAAGGGGATATTGTATGGCGTAAAAATTTCATACAATCAAATGCAGGGAAATACTTCTGTACAAAGTTGGCTCCAAAATTTGTCAAAGCCAGAATAGAAAAGAAAGTTAGCAAGATAGTCTATGTATTAAAAGATATAGACACAAATGTTATAAATAAATATCACATCAAGGACATAATCAAATTAGATTAAAAAAAAAAAAAAAAAAACATATTTTCATGTGTATGAAAAATTTGAGGTGATGAATGATACGGTGAAAGTTGATATAAAAGTGATCAGTGAAAGAATGAATTATGAAATATTGCATGAATGAAGGTATGAAACATAAATTAAACAAAGTATTACATATGAAGGTAAAGTTTTTTTAAAAAAAAATTGATGGAATGATAAATTTATTAATGAAAAATAAACTTGAAATAAATTTAAATATTGGGAAAGATGTGATACATGTTTAAAAAAAAAAAAAAAGTTATTTTAATGAATTGATTAATTAACTGGTGAATGTTTATTATGTATTGTTATTTGATTATTTTGAATTGTTGAATTAAGTATTTAAAAAAAAAAACAAATATTTGTTTATAATATTGAATATGAAATTTGTGTTAAAAAAAAAAAAAATATATTAATTTTAGTATGAAAATAATTGGTATTGTTAAAAAAGGTATTAATGACTGAATAATGTATCAGAAACAGGTTTTTTTTTTATTTTCATATTTTTGAAATTTATCCTTAAAATAAAACAAAATATGTGGCGCCGGCTGAGCATTATGATACATTATTTACTCATTGTAAAAGAAAAAAAAAAAATTGGGAATGTTTTTTTTTATGAGAGGAAGGAGGTGTATTGTAACGAGATGGATTTGTTTGTTAGGTAAAATGGAACATGAGATTTGAATTTGAATGAAAAGGAAAACAAAGGAATGCAAAAAAGAAAGGGAGAAGAAGCTTGCCTGGCGTGAGAGCCAGAAGCATGTGAATTTTGTTATAATTAATATTGTGCTGTGGTTTATTGTGTATACATTGTGAAAGGAATAAAAATAAACATATTAAAGTGGCTGTTAATTATTAATTGTGTCAATCAGCAGGACAGAAGAAAAACCCTCACAGACCTTTTAAGAAAAATACGTATTTGTCTTCAAATGTGCGAGTTATTCAACATTTTCACATACGATTTTTTGTTTTCGAAACTTTATTTCAGTTCTTGGTTGCCGTATAGCCAGCAAACGCTGTAGGCGCATGCGTGACTGCCACGTGACTGTCTAATCTGCCAATCACAGACGCGCGTGGGCATGACGTCACACCGACACATTGTTGTAGTTATATTATGTATTTTACTAAAAGATTGTCGCGAGCGTGCGGTCAAAGTCCGATATTTTGCCGTGTATCCACTTAATTTTCGTAACGCATTTTTGGCGTATATCCATTTCAAAACGCTTTTTTTTAGTATTAAACGTAAAATTATATTGAATTGTATGGATTATTCTAATGCCAGACCTGCAGTACTTTCGGTAAAATAGGTAATTGAATTACGATTTTGTAAAAAAAAATTGTGTATGACACAAAAACATTGCTCCTGTAAAATTTGCTTAATGGTCTATATGGCAAACAAGAACTAAGGAAGCGAACTTCCATACAGGGAATGAGCTCAACTTTTTCACACAATTAAATGAGTTTTCAGTCAATGTCACATGACGTTATTGCCAAAAGTTTGCCACCTTTTGTAATTACATCGAGAGTTACTGATGATAAATAGTTTAGTAAATATTATACACGTTTATTGGCAATAGTTTGACAGATTTTATGAAACGCTTTTGTAGAAAGCGAATATTTCAAAATGAGATTCCTTTACTTATAGGCTGGTATAAGGCTGATCACCCATACTGTAAAAAATTATTCACTTTGCCAATGTCACCTCTGTTTCAGGGAAGGTCGGTAAGAGTTGCAGGGCTTATGTTAATTTGAGATTAGGTTTTTTATATTGTAGGTCCACATGTGGCATGCGTGAGCGCGAAATTATGCGTGTCTGCTTGTGGTAATGCATTTCATATAAATCTAAAATGATACATATCTTTGCAACTTAGATTTAGATTTAGATTTTAGGTACATTGGCTGCGGATTGTAACTATGGTTACACATATTGTAAATACAACAAACTTTGTTGATACAAACAAATTTTATAAACTAGATTTTTAAGTGCATTTGGAGGCAAAATATGTAACCAACAAGGAATAACATTTGGATGTATTTGTGTGATTTACACCTCCAGAGCCCTCTGCGCACTCGGTCGTTGCTATAGAAAACGCTGATTTTCGATCAGTTTCTTATTAATAGCAAGCCCAGATTGAGACCATTGAGGGCCCGGTGCGGGGAAAATCAGGGTGTCCCCCAAATCTCCCCAAAAATATTGTAAACCAAAACAACCACTCCCTACGATGCTTAAGTTTATTTTAAGAAATCCTGTTCGGACTACCCAAATTTCAAAAATATGGAAGTGAATGCATTACAAATCTCTCGAATAAATTTATGTTGAAAAATTCAAACATCTCGGGGGGCCCCTAGGGTGCGTGGGCCCTGGTTCGGTCGCACCGCTTGAACCGCCCTTAATCCGGACGTGGTTACAAGGCTGGATGAACCTTTTGAGACCGGTCTTGGAAAAGGACAAATGAATCTTTCGATCCGTGAAGAGCAAATTTGTAAATTGACTCACACAAAAACAGCGGCCACCAAATTAAACCGTCTGATATTTATTTATTCAGTAGTAAACATCATCTATGAAACGACAACTTGGAGGGGGGGGGGGCTTGCCTCCCTGATCAACCGCAGCCACCGCTGCCTGTCCAACGCTTTCGTTCTTCATTTTCATACTCTTGGCGCTTGGAAGTCTACCATCATACCGTCCAGCCACCTCAATCTGAGTCTTCACACTAACCTGCGCCCCTCTACGTCCGTCATCACAACCGTCTTTCACCGTCTATCTACAGGTCGTATAGTTCAGAGTTGTATCTCCTTCGTCTGATGCTTCCGTTCTGTGCGGGAGACTCCCTACATTTCAGAGACTGTAGGGGTATATGACACTTGAAGTGCCGCAGAGGTGTTTAGGAGCTTGGTCGTCGCTACAAAGCGCAATACTCAAGCAAGACTCAGTTGCTGTAAGGTTGGATGGACCTTTAGTGACCGGTCTTTGGTAAAGGTTTTATGATTTTTTCAACCCAGTGAAGAGCATATTAGGTCCCTTGAAAATATAAATGAGATATTTGTTGTGCTCCGCCGTAGTTCGAATACACAAACTTCCATTTAAAAAGTCCGAAGTGTTGCCATTGGGCAACGGACCGTTCGTTTTATTGGCCGTCAAATTCTCTGCCATAATTTTTCCTTCAATTATATTGAGAGAGCTTTGGCCATGCTTGGAGGCATATGTGAGGACAAGCTTAGTCAGTGTTTTGCAGAGGGTAGTTTTACAACTCCGTGACAGTAGTTGTGACTTAAACTGTTTTATGAGACTGAAGTATGCACGATTAACTGATAATATTCTCCGTTTCATTTTTGTTGTCGATCAGAGCTCCTAAATAGAAAAAAAAACGTGTTCAAATAAACATCACTTACAAATTAATCCAAAATAATTGATACATATGTTAGGGCAATCATCTTGAGTCAGTAAATCGGTAAATGATCATACAAATCATTTTTTTATAACAAGAGCATTCAAGTCTGATATCCTTAAAGAGGATTCCAAACAACTATCTCCCAACTTTCGACAATGTCTCCCTCTCTAACCATGAACACTTAAATCTTCTTGGTGTTTCTCTGTCATCAGGGTTAAAATACCATGATGGTATTGAGTCTCGCACAACTTCCGCTTTCCGGCGACTCGGCATATTATACAGAGCCCGTAGGTTTTTTACTTCAGCCCAATTATTGACTCTGTATAAATCCCAAATCCGCCCCATTATCGAGTATGGCAGCCATCTCTGGTGTGGTATGTCCAAGAAGTTGAATGACCAACTTGATTCCGTGCAAAGGAGGGCAGTGAGGTTGATCAATGATCCTTCTCTGACATCTGATCTGCAGCCGCTCTTTCAGTCTTTTTTATCGATATTACCACGGAGCTTGTTCTAATGAGCTCCATTCATCAATCCCTCCCCCTCGCATTTCAGAAAGGGAAACTCGTAGTACGACTCTCATTCATCCCTTTGCAGTCGATCTCAAAACTATGAGAACTTGGCGTTTTCATGACTCATTCCTTTGCCAAACTGCCCGTTTATGGAATGGTCTACCAGTATCTGTGCTCCCTTCCCAATTTAATCCGGTTTTATTCAAAACCAACATCAATCACCACTTCCTTGCAGCGCCTCACGACAGAACCAAGAACTCAAGCAACACCTCTGCGGCACCCTTCCAGGGTGACATAGACCTCCGCACAGGATTCTCCCGCACAGGATTCCTTAAAAAAAGAAAAGAAAAAGGATATCAATATATCGACGGTTAAAAGGAAGTACATAAGCGACGTTTTGGTCAAAAATGAGTTATGAATGCTGTTCTACTTTAAAAAAATCCGCTCTTTCTAATGCGCCAACTCCCACAGCTCTACGATGATTTTTTTTATTGTTTATGCCCAAGCAAACAACTGCGTTTTCGAAGTATAGTTTTGGTGTAACCGACAAGATTAAGTCCTTTTTCGTCCTAAAGGCGCTAGTGACACAAAAAAAATCGTAAAACCACGATAATAGGAATACCGATAAATGCCTTTATTTATTTTTAATTTTAGAGCTGTTTTGATTTTAACGATATGATAAAAAATTAAAAAAGTTATGCCATTTTCTGCAATCTCAAACATTAAACTGCTCTCCTGAACAATTTAGTTGATGTCGTTTATGATTGACGATGGATCTGAGAATGGCGGTACACAATGGCATATTATTACCGACTTTGATGTATGGAAGTGAAGCATGGACAGTGAATGATAGCGAAATGAGTAAAGTATGTACGGTGGAAATGAAGCATTTAAGAATATTAGAAATGTTGTTGGTAAGAAAAAAGGTGATGCCTGGTGGAATGATGGAGTGAAAGAAGCAGTAGAGCAAAAGAAGGAAGCGTATATGAGATGGTTGAAAGATAAAGGTAATTTAAATTTGGAAATGATGTATAAAAGGGCAAAAATGAATACTAAAAAGCTTGTGTATGAAAGTAAGATGGAATTAGAGAAGAAAAATAATGAAAAGGCACAGCAGGACTTCCACACCAACAAAAAAATGTTCTGGAGTTGGGTTCGGAATAATAACGAAAGTGTGGGAGCAACAACTCCGGGCATAAAGAATGCGCAGGGAGTCTTGCTGTGGGATGAAGATGATGTATGTAATAGATGGAAAGAATACTTTGAAGAAATATTAGGACAGGGTGAAAGAAATTTATATGAATGTGACCCTACAAATGAAAGTAATGAGGATATTTTGAAAGAGGAAATAAAAGCAAGCATAAAAGAGCTGAAGAATGGAAAGGCTGCAAGTATGGATGGATTGAATGCTGAGATGTTAAAGGCAGGAGGAGAATATGTGGTAGAGTGGATGTTTGAATTATGCAAGATGTGTATGAAAGACAGGGTAGTACCGATGGACTGGAGAAAGGCGGTCATTGTCCCTATTTACAAGGGTAAAGGGGACAAGAAAGACTGCCGTAACTTCAGGCCCATTAGTCTCCTTAGTATACCTGGGAAAGTCTTATGCAAAATTGTCATAAAAAAAGTGAGAATGGCCACCGATCACAGGGTCTCTGATATTCAATCTGGCTTTATGCCAGGACGAGGTTGTGTGGACCAAATCTTTACTCTCAGACAGATTGTTGAAAAACATCTGGCTGTGGGGAGGGTGGTCTACGCAGCATTCGTAGATCTTGAGAGGGCCTTTGACTCGGTGGACAGATGTATGCTGTGGAATGTTCTCAGGAAGTACGGTGTGAATGATAATCTTCTGAATGTGATACGTGCCATCTATGAAAATAGTTCGGCATGTGTAAGAGTGGATGGGAGATATAGTGACTGGTTTGATGTATATAAGGGAGTGAGGCAAGGCTGCGTGATGAGTCCATGGTTGTTTAATATAATCATGGACAGTTGCATAAAAGAAGCTGGAATATCAGAGAGCGGAGTGAAAGTGGGTGAAACAAGAGTTGGAGTACTTCTTTATGCTGATGATGCTATAGTTTTAGCTGACTCGGCGGAGGAACTCCAAACGATGTTAACCAAACTAAATGATGCATTTTGTAAGAATAGCTTGAAAGTAAATGCGAATAAGACAAAAGTATTAGTTTTTGACAGGAATGAAGTATGTGAGGAACTTACAATTAATTTGAATGGAATAAAAGTTGAAGTAGTGAATGAGTTTGACTATTTAGGAAGTAAGTTTGAGGCGAATGGTAAGATGACGAAAGAATTAGAGAAGCGTGCCAGCAAAGGAAGATGCGTGATAGGAGCGTTTGGTAGAATAGCGAAGAATAAAAGGATACCAAAGAAAATGAAAATGGCGGTACACAATTGTATTTTGTTGCCGACCCTGATGTATGGAAGCGAGTCATGGACGTTGAATGAAAGAGAAGTAAATAAGGTATGCACCGTAGAAATGGCCCATCTGAGAAGTATGACAGGAAAAACACTGAAAGATAGAGTGAGAAACGAATGGGTTCTAAATGAATGCGGAGTAAAAGAAAGCGTGAAAGTGAAAGTTCAAAGAAGTGTGATGCGATGGTTTGGACATATTGAAAGGATGAATGAAGACCGACTGACAAAAAGAGTGTATAAAGGGAATGTAACAGGTAAGCGTGGAAGGGGAAGACCTAGGAAACAATGGATTGATCAGATAAATGAGATTGCGAATGAATGGAATCTACAGAGTGGAAACAAGAGAAGAGCATGCATGAAAAGAGTGATGAAATTAGATGAGATGAAAGAAGTATGCAAGGACAGAGTCAAGTGGAGGCACTTGTGTGGAGGTACTGGCCACCCCTAGAGGAAAGGCGGCAGGATACAAGACAAGACAAGACAAGAAGATAGAGTTAGGAATGAATGGGTAAAAAAATAATGTACATAATTTGAGAGAGGATGTGAAAGTTAAAGTACAGAAGAATGTGATGAGATGGTTTGGGCATGTGAAAATAATGAATGATGATAGAGTGACAAAGTATGTATACAAAGAAAGTGTAAAAGGAAAAAGAGGGAAGGGACGACCGAGAAAAGTATGGAGTCATCAGATTGAGTAGATTGTGAAAGAATGGGATATACAAAGTGAGCGTAAAAGAAGAAAATGCATAAAAAAGGAGATGGATATGAAGGAATTGAAAGAGGTATGTCAGGATAGTAAAAACTGGACGCAACTCTGCAGAGGCTCTGACCACCCATAGCGGAATGGCGACAGAGTTACAGTTGCAGTTATGCCTATTTCCTTTTAATCGTCGATATGAGTAATATCATGATGTACTTACATTATGAATCATTATACGGGGAAAGCCGATACATTCCTGAAGTATAGGAGATAAAATGTCGTGTCTTTCTTCAAATAACATTCAGTAAACTTGAAAGGGGAATTGCTCATCAAAATAAGAGACTCTTGAGATGATAAGTGAGCGGATATGACATTCAATAACCCAAGACAACAACTCAGGAATATCGGGCTTTCGCTTATCCAAATAAAAGACTTGTATTACCTTATTAAATTATAACTACGGATGAAACGAATGAATGTAATATGCAAAGACCGAAAAAAACGATAATAAATAAAAACATTTTACTTTCACAGCGTTACGGCGTCGCCTTGATAAATAGCTTTGAAAATGCTCTCTGCTCGTGGAAAGCGAAACGTCGTGAGATGTAAAAACTGCAAATAAAAACATGTTTTAACTCACAGAACATTCGATCTGTGGTTGAACCCGAGAGAATAAAAACATAATTTTTCAAAAACGACCAAAATTGTAAAAAAATGTATTTATTTGCGGTGTGAAATTGTATAACGTGAGCGTTGAGGAATAGGAAAATTTATAAAATGTTTAATGATTTCAACTAAACTTTATAAAAATTATAATGAAAGACTGTTTTATTTTCACTCTTTTATTACTCTTTTTTAATTTTTAAATACGAACACTTGCTATTATATATCTTTGTAACTAAGATAAAAAAAAACATTATAAAAAATTTTTTTTTCTTCTTTTTGTACTTTATTTCCTTACAGGAAGTTAAAAGTCAACAATTATATAAATTATATAGTATTCCTTGACTTATTGATATGAGGCTGACCACCCATACTGTAAAAAATGGTTCACTTTGCCAATGTCACCCCTGTGTCAGAAAAGGTCGGCAAAAGTTGTAGGGCTTATGTTCATTTAAAAGGTTTGGATTTTATTTGTAAGTACACATTCAGCATTTGTTAGCGCGAACTACACGTGTTTGTTTGTGGGCATGTATTTGAGAGCCTTAAATGTTAACATATTTCTGCAACTTAGATTATAGATATTATAGATATGTCCTTTTTGGCAGTCAACTATAACTCTAAACAGTGACTTAAATGCTGTCATGAAGCGGTATCAAGAACTTTACTCAAAAAGTGAGCGACAGAACTTAACCAGAACTCCCTCTGATTGCGGGGTTGTACTATTAATACTGCTAAGCAATAATTTACAGAATTACTTACATGCCGTTTCATTTCTCTGTGAAGATTTTGCAGAAAATTAGCATGTGTCGGATTTTGTGACCACAGCGATGTAAACTTTTGATTATAAAAAGCGCCTGTGGATTAAAAATATGAATTAAAACTTTCTTCATGATATCTTTTTAAAGTCTTTTTTACAATTTAATTTCCTCAAAAAATGTTTATTGAGGAAAACATTTTTGAATTTTTTTCAATATAAGTGTACAAGTAAGTAGATTAAACACATTATACTTGAAAAAAAGTATTTGAATGAATATTCACTGTTCTATTGTAGCTCGCAACAACTAAGCTACACATATAGTGTAACTTCTTGCCGCGTTATCCCCGAAGGGGTCGCATGTGGCGAGTTGAACCTATTTATTTTTACAGGTAAGGGGGCCAGCCTTACGCCAACCACTTCAGTTGAAGTGGGGGCTTCCCAGCTCCCGAGGGGGCTGGTACTCATTTCTTGTGAAGGCTGAGTAAACCTTGCCGGTATTTTTATTATGGGGTTTGAAATAAACACCGAAATAGGAAATCATTTCTGACACCCTCCACGGTGGGATTCGAACCCGAGCTCACGGGATAGAATGCAAGCACTCTACCAACTGAGCTATCGACCGGACTTTAAAATGAAAAAAAATAAAAATGAAGATTAAATATTTTTTAATTGCTGAAATGCCTCAGCGGAAACTTTGTAGAACTTTGAGAATATAGTACATGAAAACAAAACACTATTTTAAAACAAAACACACGCAGTGTTTTGCTTTCACATAATTATATTATACCTTCATTGTAAAAAAATATTTAATCATCAAATATATCAATTTTTAGGTACTTGCATGTCCGCAATAACAGTATTTTCCTTATTTTATTTTGCTTCTAATATCCGAGCTCTCCCTACCCCGCCCCTTAAACGGTCTCACATAGCGCCTCTCACGTTCTCATTAATTATTCCGGTTACTGTGAACCATGCTTAAGCTCACAATAGGCTCTAGTTAAGTAATACGTATCCCCATGTACAGCTAGAGTCTATGCTCTAGTTCTACATCTCTATAGTGGTAACACTTCGGAGGTAAGAATGACTGTGGAGATGAAACTTCCAGCCCAGGCATCATGAGTTTGTCAAAGCGTGGGCTCAACTGACGACTAAAATGTCTAAGGCCCGGTATATTCAAGTTTAGTAATATTTTAGTTTAACTATTTCTTGAACTATTATTCAAAATACTCAAGTTTGAGTTAACTAAAACCGAAAATTACCGAAGTGACAAGCCCCGCCCCCAAATTTTGGAAATAATTACAATTATGCTATTTAAAAGCTTTAAACAAACAACTGTTCATAAAAATCAAATACCTAACCTTCATAAAGCTGAAAAACGACACAAAAAATGTTCAGTTTGCAACAATTTTGATGTATCCTTACATTAAAAAAGAACAGCTGCTGTCAGTGAAGACGACGCCATCTTGAAAATCGTAAGTTAAAGTTACTAAATATTTACTGGAGAAATTCGGTGAGTGAAATATTATGATGATTTAACTAAAATTGCATTTTAGTTAACTTTACGATACTTCAAAATACCTGGCCTAAGAATAGCCCCGATAGAATCTAGTGAATGGGATATCCAGAGTCATAATAAAAGGAGAGCTTGTATGAAGAAGGTTATGACTCTGGATGAAATGAAAGAAGTATGTAAGTACAGAAAGAAACGGCGGTTGATCTGTAATGCTGGCGGCTAGGACTAGGGTTTTTAAATTGAAATTTTGTATTCTATTTTTGTTTTGATGTCCATACATATTACTATTTGTTGATTTTAAAAATGTAACTTGTTGTATAAGTTTTTTTGACTTATAGGTTAGTAGGTATGCGGCTGACCGCCCATGCTGTAGAAAATTGTTCACTTTGCCAATGTCCCCCCTGTTTCAAATAAAGTCGGCAAGAGTTGCAGGGTGTGTGTTCATTTGAGATTTGGGTTTTTATGGTGTATATTCACATGTCATGTGCAAGTGAGAACTTATACATGTTTGCTTGTGAAAATGCATATAATGTGAATCCCTAATGCTACATATCTTTACAACTTAGATTTGATTAAAAAATCAACACAATAAGTCAGGATAAACAATAAATATTTTTCACTTGAAGAATTCTGTTTATATTTTTGTAAAACCGTCGATACACCAGGGGCGATCACAACGCAGAGATTTATTGTTTACACCAGACACAAATCACTCGCAGTGGCTACTGTAGCTGGCCGCCATAGCTCCCAACAACGTGTATGCTCGGGAACGCACATGCTTATTTGTACAGCGCAAACAGACACAAGCAAAATAAAGCGGCTTGCAATTTATGTACCTACTACGGGAATCACTTAACACGAAGTCAAACAGGGTTATTCACAACACCTTCGATTTATAGCTTATGCATGGATCATCGTTTCATTGTATGGAAAATTCACATTAGGTGGCGGTTAAGCTATTTCAGACCCCATAATAAAAATACAGGCAAGGTTTACTCAGCCTTCACAAGAAATGAGTACCAGCCTCCTCGGGAGCTGGGAGACCCCCACTTCAACTGAAGTGGTTGGCGTAAGGCCGGCCCCCTTACCTGTAAAAATAAATAGGTTCAACTCGCCACATGCTACCCCTTCGGGGATAACGCGGCAAGAAGTTACACTATATGTGTAGCTTAGTTGCGTTTTTTTTAGTTGCGTTTAAGCTATGGATTTGGTTTGTGTAATAAAACCGAAAGAATTTAAACTAAAATAATGTGTTTGTAATGAGGTCTAAAAATTTCAAAAGCGAAGATGGAAGTAATCCCGAAAATATTTGTAACATACTCAAAAACAATAAAAGTGGAATAAAACAAAGTTTTTAATTAATTTTATTTTTTATTGAAAAATAATCAATTTTTTCAAATGAATTTCCACAGTGTTTCACAAAAATCTCTTCAAAATTAAAAAAAAGTTGTGGCGTCACAAGGAGAACCAAAGGACTATTCAGAACATCCGAAATTAAAGTTCTTGGAAGGATCACATACGGAGCATTACGAGATCGCATTGACAAATACCACAAATTAAACGCCTGTGATGTAGAGGACAAAGTGAGATGGAGCAGATCCAGGAGAGGATTTTGAAGAGATCGTGTCTCCAGAATGAGTCATGAAAGACTCGCACACACCGTAGCTAATGAGATGCCAATGGGCCAATGCACAGCTGCAAGACTTCCTAAAAAGTGGAAAGATTATGATACATTGGTGTTTTTTTTTATAGTGCCGTTTCGTGATGTAGTCACTCCAAGGGCGCTTGTGCATGTGATGCCAGAAATTTGCTTGTCTTCAGTGCGTTTCCGAACTTTCCATGGTCCTCAAGCTCTCTCACATTGACGGGTTTGATTGAATCAGCGAGATATTTGGGTGTATTTTCCAAAAAAGCTTCGTGGAGCAACGAGCACACTTTAAACTCAACGCGCTCTGGGACACGGAGCCAGTGAAGCTTGATAGAAGGAAGGTGAAGAGGAGATAGCTGGACGTCCTGATCTTAGGATCTATGAGCTGTGATGTGTTTTTTTGTGAATCACAGATCGAAAGATCAAAAATCAAGAATAGTAAATGTACATATTAAACATAGTGCTCTGCATCGACGGCTAAGCTTGCAAAAGACGTGTGAGGTAGCTTTGATAAATCAATACTTATAAGTTATAAATAATGTTAAGATTTTAATTGGGTTATTTTAAATTAAACTACGATTTATTTATTTTTCAAGTACGTAAGTTCGAGTACTTTTCTAGCTCTAGCTTTTTGACTTCACGTCACAATGATTCAAGCATCCTGCCCACCGCACCATTGTGGCTCGTTTATATAGGTACGAAAGAGACGATTCTTGCATGTTCTAGATTATTCCACATACTTATATAATGGACTTTTCGAAACACTTCCAGATTATTCGACACACTAGCGTGCTTAGGTACATGAACACACAAACTCATAGTAGATTATGCTAGAGGCAAACACACACATACCAGCAAACTACGTGCATGCACACACAAACTCACAGTTCGTAACAATATATAAAAAAAACTCTTGTTTAGGTTTTGCTGAGAATGAACCAAGTATTTTCGATATCACGTTGGATGCGGCAACTACTGTAACTGTAACTGTACTGCTTTTCTGTCACCATTCCACTAGGGGTGGCCAGAGTCTCTGCAGAGCTACCTCCATTTCTTCCTATCCTACTATTTTGAAAATCTGAATTTTTTAATAACAGACACAGGTAATGTTAACACAGGTAAAGCAAACACATCAAACTTTGCAGACAGAAGCTTTGCGGTGGCCGGGCCGGTGGCCTGGAACAATTTACCCGTCGGTGTTCGCGCGAACCAGCCTACCACCACCTTCAGAAAGGAACTGAAGACACTACTTTTCTCGAGAAGCCATGGCGCCCTTGAGATGGTCCTGGACCATTAAATGGCTCCACAGGAAAGAAATCATCCATCACCATCATCATCATCATCAATGTTGTATCAGTTCGTGTTAACAGTTTTTCGATGTGTAAATGCCTTTCACGTTACTCATTTATTTACGTAAGCACACAAGAAGTGGAACACATTTCTCTCAACAACGTGATTCACACATCCACCTAAAATAATTATAATTATAAATCTGCACTTACAGCAAGCATCTTTATTGTTTACACTGTGATACCTCCTGATTCGTTTCGAGTTCCTGAAAGCTTACGAATATCAGATATTTATCGTCCCCCCAATGATTGTTTAGCTTATCTACTATTTGATTCAAAGATGGCGTTCAAATGAAATTGTCTTAAGAATCACATCCTACACAATCTGAGATAAGAAAAAAACGTAGAACACGTTAATGTGAGAGTTGTTTTTAATATTTTCAAAATCAATTTCCAGCATTCATTGTTTTGTTTGCACAGTATTTTTTTCCAATCAAAACGCAGTGAGGAATCAACACATTAAATCCGTTTTTATCCATTTTTTTTCACATGAACAAAAGTCGCTTCAATCAAAACACTATATCTCACAAACTAACGGTCCGACAGCTGTCAAATTTATACATATGCCTTTTAAAGAATGGTTGTAATTGAATATCATATGGATTCAATACTAGTGGCACTATTTATGTGTCAGGACAAAGACTTATCTAACCACCCAATATATAAAAAAACGCAACTAAGCTACACATATAGCGTAACTTCTTGCCGCGTTATCCCCGAAGGGGTCGCATATGGCGAGTTGAACCTATTTATTTTTACAGGTAAGTGGGCCGGCCTTACGCCAACCACTTCGGTTGAAGTGGGGGTCTCCCAGCTCCGATGGGGCTGGTACTCATTTCTTGTGAAGGCTGAGTAAACCTTGCCGGTATTTTTATTATGGGGTTTGAAATAAACACCGAAAATAGGAAATCATTTCTGACACCCTCCTCGGTGGGATTCGAACCCGAGCTCACGGGGTAGAATGCAAGCACTCTACCAACTGAGCTATCGAACGGACTAATATTCCATTAAAAAACTGACGAAACACTTCAGTTTAAAATCTGCCTTTCCTCGCTTTATAAATATTACATTTTTTTGACGCTGCAAGGGTTGTTTCTTTAAATTGACTCGCACAACGAGTACCATTAAAAAAACAAACGAATACAGGAGTTAGCTAATCCCTTCTAGGTGGCCTAATAAGAATTTCACTTCCAGACAGCCGAGCTTTCCTTGGCTTGTTGCTAAGGACAATGCGCCGCTTCTTATTTGTTCTAGAGATTAATGGTAGGGAGACAATCCATGCGTGAGACGCCATTTCATTATATAACTACCCCGAGTATAATAAGACATTGCCTAAACTAAACTAAACTACTGAGAAGTAGCATAAAAGAGCAGAAACTAGCTAACTGCATTGATACATACTATCGACCACATTTCGCTGCCTTAATTCTTGTTTATCGTATACGCCATTGAGAAAATTTTACATGAGCAATGTTTGCATGTGTAGGTACTGGACCAATGTGGCGTATGAAAACAAGACATTTATTTAAAAAAATATTTTAAAGAACTCTTCCTTGAAAAATATTCCTTGACTTATAGGTTGGTATGAGGTTGACCACTCATACTGTAAAAAATGGTTTACTTTGCCAATGTCACCCCTGTTTCAGGGAATGTCGGCAAGAGTTGCAGGGCGTATTTTCATTTGAGTTTGGATTTTATTTGTGAGTACACAATCAGCATTTGTGAGCGCGAACTACACGTGTTTGTTTGTGAGCATACATCTGAGAGCTTTGAATGAATATATCCTTGCAACTTAGATTATATTATTATATTATTTATATACTCTCACATTATTGTTTTACGGTTTATCTTAGCTCAGATTGTGTAGAATTTGATTCTTAAGACAATTGCATGAAAAAGTCATATTTGACAAGATGGCGTACCTATACGGTAAACAAGAACTGGGGGAGCGATTTGTCTCAGTCCTGTCAAACGTTGCAGTTGTGCAGTCATACAAAACATGTTTTTACGTGTCAAATTTTATGTTTTTTTGCTTTTCCATTTTGTGTTTTGACACCCAATTACAACACATGCCATAATGTCTTAAAATAATGCCTTTTTCCTTTAAAATTCGTCAATTTTATCGATCACTAGATTTGCATTGCATGCGTCTATGTTCGGACTGTTCCGGGGATAGTACCTACGCACGCGGCAATGCTGCCACCTTTCTAGAAACATTTTTACATTCTCCCGAGTTTTTTTGTACACCTGTAAATGCATCCGTGAAGTTCTTTGTTCTATTCTTACTAATGATCATTTTCGTAAGTAGGTTGAAACAGATAATACATAAGTAATGTCTGTTTTCGTTAAAATAATGTCTAGTCCACAGATATCATAAACCAATGGCCTAACTCACCGCTGTTACGTGAATAAAAAAAATGTAAGTATGAAAAGTAAATCACTCTCTAGGACCTCCGTCGTATATTCCATTTATTTTCTGTTAACGCAATCGAGATGAGATTTACGCAGTTTTATACTCGGGTTTCAGTTCCCTTGATGTAAGCCTCTACGCTAAAACTCAACCTTTTGTATGGAAACTAAATCACCCACTAGAAGCGCTGTTTTTGCTTCCATACATTTTTTGTTCAAGATCAAACTTAAAGTTTTATACAGAATACAAGCCCGAGAACAAAAAGAACGGGACAGAGGATATTCTGTTTGTCTGTCCCCTTCTTACCTTTGTTTGCAATACGTTTTGATGAATGCCTGATATTAATAATTTAGTTTTCTTGGATCTTATGACCTATAAGCTGAAGGTAATACAAAGGAGAGAACTCCGTGAAAGCCAGATAGACAACAAAAGGTTCAAAAATATGCCTAAGATCAAGACTTAAAACTTAAAAGGAAGTTTCACTCTATCAATGCTACCCCTATTTTAAGAGAAGGGCAGTTAGAGTTTCAGGGAGCTTGTACATTTTAAGTTAAGGTCTTATTTTTTAAGTACCTACGCATGCAGTATGATAACTTATTTAACTTGTTTGCTTGTGGGCATGCATTTAATTTGTATCGCCAACCTGCAATCAATATTTGATTGGCACATCAAATTTGGTTGCTTAATTCTGATAAGGACCTCGGTTAAATATTTCTCGGAAGTGGGTTATAATATGATGGAATTTGAACAGGAAATATGATGTACATCAGCTGGTTTACGTATATGCAACCATTTTTTTTATCTCTATTCCACAAGCTAAATTTATCACTGAAGAAGGATTTTCTTGACAAA
The DNA here is from genome assembly GCA_951799405.1 of Agapetus fuscipes. Lineage (NCBI taxonomy): Eukaryota > Metazoa > Arthropoda > Insecta > Trichoptera > Glossosomatidae > Agapetus > Agapetus fuscipes. The sequence goes on along the minus strand of OX637361.1, from coordinate 11,364,744 downwards.
TTACAAATAATACAACTAACGTATGCAAAAAAAATGCTTAAACCCATACGTATCAGTTGTGAACTTTAATCATCAACAGTAATAATTTCGCAATAACCCAGATTAAGTCTTTGCCTCCTTGATAAACCGCAGCCACCGTTGCCTGTCCAACGCCTTCCTCCTCCAGTCCCATACTCCTACCGCACGGCAGTCTGCCACCAGTCTGTCCAGCCACCATAATCTGGGTCTTCCCACTGTCCTGCGGCCCTTTGGGTCAATCATCACAACCTTCTTTTCCAGGCTTCAGTGGTGTGAGCTTTAATCTTCATTTATCTGAACAACTAAGATTAAATCAAAGTAAAAAACTGATTTCAATTTATTTTAAGTGAAAATTAATAAACAAGATTTCATTTCCTAAATAAAAAACATTATTTTCTCAAGTTTTCAATAATGTTATTTAGTACTTACGTAAATTTGCACAAACTTTCTGAAGCCTTCAAAAGTTTTTGTTAAATAAATAATTCTCACAATCTGTACTAAGTATTTTCTTAATTAATTTCCATCATTTCATATTTATTTATTTTATAATTATTAAATTGATTACATCAAACAATGTGTGTGTATAAATAATATGCTCAAGAATTGATGAAATGTTTCATCGGAAACTTTGTAGAACTCCATTAAAAAAAAAAAAAATGAAAATAAACACTGTTTGATTCTACTTATTTGAAATTTATTTTATTATTTACTCTCCAAAATAAGTACTGTTATGTTTTTAGGGTTCAAATAGTCTTCTTATTAATAAAACTGGTCTTCTTTACAGGATATTTATTTTACACTTAGATTTATTTAACAATTTGTATTTGTTTAAAAAAAAACGCATTTATGGTTTAGCAATTTACATTTATTTCACCGTTGGTTCACTACCACTGTCTTTCTTGTTCAAATCAGACAGTTGTATATAGACTGACTCCTACAAGCGGTTTGCAGCTTTTTAGACCCCAAAGATAGTAGTTACTAGAAGCCAATTTTGCTGGAACCTTCCAGAATTTGAATACTTAATAAACTTATAAATTTGAATACCTCTTTACCCTAGGTACTTATAATAATTAATCCTAATGACACACGTACCTACCTAAAACCTATAAGCATTTGCTATTTACAAAACAGTAGAATCAAAAAGTATTTATTTTTATTTTTAAAAATTTAATATGTTCAAGGAAGAAAAAGAGTAAAGACCAAGAAAAGTATGGCTTAATAATAATAATTATAAACACAGAATTTATATAGCGCCTTTTATGACAATGTGTCACTACAAAGGCGCTTGTCCATATGATTGGACGAAGAGGTGAGTCTTGAGACTTCTTTTAAATTGCGTCTCCAAATCCAGTTCCCTCAGTGTGTCAGGAAAAGCATTCCAGGTCATTGGAGCGGCTGCCTTGAATGCCCTGTCTCCAAAAACAGTGTGGGGTCTTCTTGCTGACACTTCCAGGCAGCTGCTTCTTGATGCAGCTGACCTCAGTGTTTGTCCACGCAAGGCTTGCTCAGGTCTGTGAAATTCTGAAAGAATGGAATGTAAGAGTGAATATTAAAGATAGAAAGGTATACGTAAAAAGGTGATGTATATAAATGAATTGAAAGAGGTATGCAAGGATAGTAAAAAGTAAACGCAACTCTATCGACGCTCTGGCCCCCCCTATTACTATAGCGAAGTAGGTAAGTGATATAGCCTATAAATTTGTGCTTTTAAAATAAGTAATTTTTCTGTTCCTAAAATAATATACCTACTTATTGCTCTTTCCAAATTATATTGTAGTAAGTATGTACTATATGGATAGGCACATTTTCGTTATTTTTTAGTTTGTTATTCAATAAACAACACTTTTCTTTTAAACACTGTTTTTAATTTCACAAATATAATATATTTAAAAAAATCTAATTTTGTAAATACATTATATTTGTGAAATTAAAAAGTGTTGTTTATTGACTAACAAACTAAAAAACATGAATTTTCACAGCGTTTATATACAAACCATAAAAAATATAACATTTTCATTAATTTGTAGGTATATTTTAATTCGTATTCACGTTTATTTTTTATCCATGCACGTGTAAGTTCGCGCTCACGTATGCCGCATGTCACATGTGTAATTTAAGCTTTTATTTAACTCTTATTTTTGCTTCCTTATTTTTATTTACAACTTTAATATAAATAAAGTCCTTTTCGCCTGACCTTTTCTGAACAATTTAAGAAATAAACATAATTTTAGAAACCCTCCATGTTGAATAAAAGTAAACTTTCATTTAGTAGGCAATTCACAACCATGAGTATGCGAGCCTCTTTGTCAAAAAAATGTAAAAATAATAATGTTAACCCCTGTAGATTTGGGCAAAACCAAGAATAATATTCTTTAAATTATGTTTTGTTTGCATATTTTTCAAATGTAAGATTTATAGCTTCACTGTTCCTTGACTTATAGGTTCGTATGCCGCTGACCACCCCTGCTGTAAAAATGGTTCACTTTGCCAATGTCACCCCTATTTCAGGGAAGGACGGCAAGAGTTGCAGGGCTTATGTTCATTTGACGTTTGGATTTTAATTTGTTAGTACACATTCAGCATTTATAAGCGTGAACTTGCACGTGTTTGTTTGTGGGCATGCATTTGATATGAGCTTTGAATGTTAATGTATCCTTGCAACTTGGATTATCTAATCTAATCTAAGTTGCAAAGATATGTTACATTGGAGATTCACATTATATTCATTCTCACAAACAGACACTTACAAGTTCGCGCTTGCAGATGCCGCATGTGAATCTACAACATAAAAACCAAATCTCAAATGGACATACACCCTGCAACTCTTGCTGACCTTCCCTGAAACAGGGGTGACATTGGCAAAGTGAACCATTTTTTACAGTATGGGTGGCATAACTTTTAGTTATCCTCAAAGTAATATCGAGAGTATTTCAGAAAGGTTGTACATCTCTGTCCTTCACCTGCAATGCGCTACACTCCCCTGAGAGCCTTTCTAAGCCTTCAGTGCTCACACGTCCTACCTGCGCCACGAAAACATCCCCCTCATATATTTCTAGAGGTATTCGCCCCACAAATGGTTCAATATCGACGTCATATACCTACAACCTACTATAGCACTCGTACTACTTACTTCCTTGCTGAAACAAGTCTTACACCCTTTTCAGACACAGCACGTTCTGCCCGGATCTAAATCTAAATCTAAGCTGCAAAGATATGTATCATTTGAGATTCATATAAAATGCATTCTCACAAGCAGACACGCATAATTTCGCGCTTACGCATGCCGCATGTGGACCTACAGTATAAAAACCCAATCTCAAATGAACATAAGCCCTGCAACTCTTGCCGACCTTCCCTGAAACAGGGGTGGATAGTCTATGGATTATCGGAAATACTGTGTAAAAGCTTTCATACAACTAATCTCTTATCTAATCTAAGTTGCAAAGATATGTAACATTGGGGATTCACATTATATGCATTTTTACAAGCAAACCTTGACTTATAGGTTGGTATGAGGCTGACCACCCATACTGTAAAAAATGGTTCACTTTGACAATGTCACCTTTGTTTCAGGGAAGATCGGCAAGAGTTGCGGGGCTTATGTTCATTTGAGATTTGGTTTTTACCAAATCTCAATACTGTAGGTCCACATGCTGCATGTGTGAGCGCGAAATTATGCGTGTCTGCTTGTGGCTATGCATTTAATATGAATCTCAAATGATACACATCTTTGCAGCTTAGATTTAGATTTAGATGTAGAAACACGTAGGTACAAGTTCGCGCTTGTACCTTCATGCCGCATGTGAACCTACAACATAAAAACCCAAACCTTAAATGAACATACACCCTGCAACTCTTGCGGACCTTCCCTGAAACAGGGGTGACATTGGTAAAGTGAACCATTTGTACAGCATGGGTGGTCAGCCACATACCAACCTATAAGTCAAGGAGCATATACAACAAGTTACATTTTTAAATCACAAATAATAATTTGTATTCACATCGGAACAAATACAGAATACAAAATCCTAATTTTAAAAACCCCAGTCCTAGCCGCCAACATTACAGATCAACCGCCATTTTCTTCTGTCCTCACATACTTTTTTCATTTCAATCTTCTTCAAACAAGCTCACCTTTTATTACCTATGACTCTAGATATCCTATTCATTCGCAATTTCAGAAATTTGGCACATCCTTACCTTTCTCGGTCATCCTCTACCACGACCATCCCCATGCACCATTGACTTCCGACCCGGCGCCGGATAGAAAAATAAACTATGGAAAAACCGGACAGAATGGTGGCACAATGCGTCGAGTGTGCAAAGGGCTTTACATCCTTTTCACACAGCATAGTCTGGTTCCTGATCTGAAGTCTAGCAGTTTATGGTAGTTTTCACACGGTTTATCTAGCGATCCCATACATTTAATTATAACAAACCGAACAAAAATCTTCCGTGTGAAAAGGCACTTACTCCTCTCTCAATTTAAAAAAAAAATAGATTTGTTGATAGGAATGCAATCCACTCACCTATTTTGCCTGGCCAGTTGCATTCATGCGAAAGCAGAAGCTTGTGTGCATGCAACGGCATCTGTTGAGCCAGGGTCGAAGTTATCGTCGCGAGATTCGAACCAACGTTATCTGGTTCCAAATAACCCGACTTGATCCCCGCGGCCATAACACCGGCACAATTATATAGTTATATTTTCTACTAGATGACCCGACAGACGTTGTCCTATCCGAATTGCAATAAATTTGATGTTCCTTGTTCCTTGTTCCTTGTTCCTTGTTCCTTGACTTATAGGTTGTTATGCGGCTGACCACCCATACTGTAAAAATTGGTTCACTTTGCCAATGTCACCCCTGTTTCAGGGAAGGACGGCAAGAGTTGCAAGGCTTATGTTCATTTGAGATTGGGTTTTATATTGTAGGTCCACATGCGGCATGTGTTAGCGCGAAATTATACATATCTGCTTGTGGGAATGCATTTAATATAAAACTTAAATGATATAATATATCTTTGCAGCTTAGATGAGATTAGATTAGATTAGATTGATGGTTATCGTTTTGGCTTGTGTTCAGCTGATATAGACTTAAGGAAATACTGTAACTGTTTCGTCATTCCTCTATGGTTGGCAAGAGCCTCTGCAAATTGCCTCAATTTATTCCCATCCTTGCATACCTATGTATGGCTATTCATTCATATTTATCACCTTTTACACACCTTTCGTTCTTAAAAACTAATAAACATGACAAGAATACATACAAAAATAAATTCACCTAAAGAAAAACTTACAACCGATAGCATTTTTTTTTTACTTAAGTATAGCGAAACATTTATACACAACACTCATACGAAAACAAGGCGCAGCTTTTCTAATTTATTATTGAACATTAATTCGTACTAAGTAAATTAAAAACATAATTTTCTGACGAAAAAGCAGCCGAATCAGAGCTGTATTCGAGTGACGCACTTACCAACGAACAGCATTTAATTTTTATGAAACACCTGCTTTTAAATCTTCCTGCTTCCATATTATCAAAAAACCAGAAGTAATAAAACAACTTGAAAAGATATTTCTTCCCAAATGGTAGAAGGGAAACAAGATGATTCTAAAGGAGTCGGTAGGTACTACTTATTTTCTGTGAAGACTGAGTAAACCTTACCGTTTCCTAAGATTTTATTTGAAGGAAAACCATAACGGGAAATCATTTCTGACGTCCTGAGATTCAACACACAAACATCCCACTCAGAATGCCAACGTTCTACCTATGGAGTAGATATCATATTTCAAATTGTAAAATAATGTAGGTACACAATTTAATTTCACAATTTTTATTATTTATCCTTAAAATTATTTCAAAATGTGATTGACATCGAAAATGTTTTCAAATTAAAATTAAGAGAAAAAAATCACACACAAAGCAGTAGGGATACTTATTTATTTATTGAAGTGGATCTGTGTTTACCTTCCGGCAGTACGATAGGTTTGCGTCCTTGGTGCATTAAAAAGCTTTACAGTTTTATCGCTAGGTGCCTCTATACACACGCTCATACTACTAGTAAACATTTTTGTTGAATTTAGTAATGAAAAAAACATCTTCATTGTTGACTCTGTGCGTCCTAACATCAAATTTATTCAAATTCAGCTTATTTCTCCTCATATTCAAAGCATTCTGCGTCTCATTATCTTTTGAATTATTGAAATGTGGAACAGTGTTCTGCCATTTTGATTTCTCTTCCATTTTCTGTGTGCTGCCATCTTGAGATCCCTTGTTTTTCATCACAGCATAAAGACGGATCGTAAAATGATAGAAAAACTCCACAATGCTCAAAATCGAACCTCCAAGACACAGGCCAAAAATTCCTCCAAAGGAAGCTGAAAATATCATTTTTATCAATATTTTATTTCAGCAAAGTCCAGTAAGTAACTAAAGTCCTAACAACTAGAAGGAAACTTTGCCATTTTTCCTTTATTTGGATGAAATATATCAAGAGAGCCAACTCCAAATAATGGGAAAAGATTTTGAACTATAGCAAGAAAAATATTCAATGCATTTTACTAAAGAAATTCAGACTGGTCCATGGTCCAGTGGCAACACTTCGGACTCATAAATGGTAGGTTGTGGGTTCGAATCCCGGCGTAACACAAAAAATATACCATTTATATTTTCAAATATGCTCTTCGTTCGGTTGATAAATTTATAAAACCTTTACCAAAGACCATTCACTAAAGGTCCATCGCGCCTTACAGCAACTGGGTCTTTTTTGAGTATTGGTGCTTTGTAGCGACGACCAAGCTCGTATCCCCCTCTGGAGTACTACAACAAGTGTTATACACTCCTAGAGTCTCTGAAATCTAGGGAGTCTCCCGCACAGGATTAATTAAAAAATAAAAATAGTGATAATAATTTTACCAAAAAGGCCATCCCAAGTGATGAGATTGCTCTGTTTATACTTGATGCAGCTGAACTCACTGTAGTACACATGCAGGGCTATTATCTGAGAGTTGTTTTCCCCTTCCCTAAAAATAATACAAAAAATAATATACTATCGACAAATTCAAAGGCATGATATGTGCTACCCGCATTTAGCAGCCCAACTTTACTACCTCACAACTTTGTCTAGGTCAATTAATGTGCGAGATGCTTTTCTAGTGAGGAAGAAAATGCTTGTGTTCTGTACCTGTCAATCATTTCCCCAACATCCGAGCTGTACGTGTACCAAGTCACATCGCATGTGGGGAAACAAGAGCACTGGAGACCAAAGGACGACTTGTTTGTGCTGTCAGACGATTGCAGGGTATACAGCAATTCTGTAAATATCATCATATTTTTTATTATTAAAAACTTTTAAGTAGTACCTTTTTATTATTCATGTAAGACATAGGAGAAAAGGAAAATTAACAAACAATTCCTTAAAAATATGAGAACAAAATCTAGGGAAAGAGTTTTCTTTTTCAAGGCAACATTGAACATTCTATTTTTGAATTTGACAGATATATTTCATGTTGTTGTAGATATAGTTGAGAGATCAATAATTTATGTATCATAGCTAGAAATGGAATGAGGACATTATATGTATGTATATTCCATGAATTATAATAGACTCGGAACAAAACTTTAAACTTGATTTTTTTCTTGGCGGGCAAGCATCACAGCTTTATATGACTTTTCTCCTTTGCTGCCAATAAAAAAATATTTCTTTGCCTTTTACCTAGCAACATGGCAGTGTGTCATAACAATTTTTTTGTCTACTGAATTTGTGGCAACTCCTTTTATATGGCAATATTACTTACTATTGTTGTTTTCTAAGCAATTTATATCTGAAAACCGACAGAAACGTAGATTCTTGCGCACTGAAAATTAAGAATCCATTAGAATATCGTTCAATTCCTTCAAATATATCTAATATGTTTATTTGTAATAACATCATGTAAAAAGAATCAACATTTACTTAACTTACATTTATAATGTTTAATATTGTAAAAAAAAGGTATGCAGCCACATTTGTTCACTATCACATTCATGCGACATTCTATGATGCAATTTTCATATCCATAAGCTCCAATGGTGATATGAACCTGCAAAAAAATATTATCTTCATTACTATTATTAATTTCATTATTAATTAAAAATAGAATATCAATGATTCACGACACTTGTGATGGAGGTGTCCTTTGGGCAAACGTCACAGGTCTATGTAACTTTACTAGGGCAACCATTAAAAAAGTATTGATAACCTTGGCAGTGTGACATCACAGCTTTTGTCTATAGACTTTGCGTTTACTCCATTTCCTACAATCTATAATCTTAAGTTGCAATATCTTACAAGCATCACACACAAGTTTGCATTTATACATGCTGTGTGGGCACTTATAAAATAAAAAAACTGAAATAATATAAGCCCTGCAATTCTTGCCGATCTTCCTAAGTAAAAGTACAAACTTAACAGTACTAAAAAAGTACAAACTCACAAAAAAAATAATACATACCTCATCCTCAAAAGAACAATTTCTTTTAGAATGATGTAAGCTTTTGACATCATCCGTTGTATCTATAACACTTGGTTCCACAGGGATTTGAACCAGTTCACCTTTTTGCAATAACACACCAAGGATTTTCATTTCAGGAAAGTCAAGATGATCGTGAATATGGACCTAAAAAAATTGTTGGATTGAGAACAAATGTATTTTTCTGGGTATGAAATAAAGAAAAAATATTTTGATTTTACCAGCACAGATGGCACTATCCTTGTGACAGAAATATAATTTTCTTCTTTTACATCAATGACTACAGAAAGTCCAGAATGTACTCCAGCGCTGGCCAATGACAGAACCTTGCTTTTGAATTTTTCTGATCTTTTATTTAAAGCATCGGACCTAAAGAAAATATTATTTAAATGACTAAAATGACTATGCATTTATAAAATCAAAAGTAAGCTAATACATATTTTGATTTATTTTTAAGCCTACCAACGTTTGTAGATTTCCTATTTTTTTCAATGGCAACATTTAGAAAAATCATAATTCCAAATTCAAATTGTAACAATTTATTTTCTGTTAAGTTATTTCTGCATGTTTAGTACCTACCATAGATAAGTATACTATAATACTACGTATTATTGTATACGTTATTGTTTAGTACTAAGTCTTTGAATAAGTCATAATAAAAAGTATATCTATAAAAATAAAACCGTGGAATTCTTACTTGCTAAAAAGAATACTCTGCGGAGTCAGATTATCAAAAAATAAATAAAAGAGCGTTCATTAAACTGAAGATTTGTAAAAAAATGATAAGACTGTCATTTTGAATTATTTTTATTGTGAATTCATTAAAATTTATCTTACGGATGAAATGTTTCATTGGATTGAAAATAATTGAAAGAGCAGCAGAATCCATCGTCAGTTTTTATTGTTCTAAACATTTCAACGCAATCTTCTTCTTCTCCCATCCAGTTACAAGAGCGAAGCATTTCTGAACAAGGCTGCATCAACTGAATAACAAAATAATATTAATTAACCATTGATTATTCAATATTGTACAAAAAAAATTTTTTTTTTTATAATTTACCTCAAGCATTATTGTTTCAATGGTGTAATTTTTACTTTCAAGAACTTTCAGAACGTCTTCAAATGTATCTTCTGTTCCATCGTTTTGTGAGACGAGCGTTGAAAGATTTGAAAAGAAAAGCATTATGCGGGACTCAACAAAGCCATTGGACAGCCTAAAAGTAAAACAATCTTTATTTTTACTCATAATATGTAAAAAGAGCAAAAACTGACAAAAACATTTTTTTTGTTGACTATAGGTATTTTTGAACAAGGAAGAAACATTCCAAATTTGAATTTTCGCATTTCAGTAACGCCAATTGCAAGAAAAAAAATAGTTCAAATATTTTGGAAGGTAGGTACATAAAAATATATTGTTATACCTACCTTGTATTAACAATAAATTTAATTAAAATTCCAGACTGTTAATCTGATTAAAAATTTATTTGGTAGGATGTTACTGATCTGTGGATGTTACTGTTATTTCAATACTTGGTTAGCGTGGAGCGTGGTAAAAAAATATGAACTTACAGAATATTTTTTATTTTATCAATTCTTGGTTTATGAACTTTGTTGACATCACATATTGTTACAGATGGGAATGCCACATTCCACACTGGATAGTTTACAGTCTCCACCTAAAACAATAGCTTCAAATCAAAATGGCTTGAACGGCCTGCAAACAGACAGATGAACATTATAAAACTTTTGCTGTCCTTAAAAAACACATCAAAATATGTGTTGTTGTCAATAGCATCTTTTTCATTTTAAAATATTCAGAAACATACATTTGCTGTGGGAGACACTGATTTTTCCCTAAATTTAAAGATAATTTATGTTATTCACCTTACTGCTAACCAATATAACTGAGTAAAAGTATAAAAGCAACATATTATACATCTCCAGGTTTTGATTTATTTTTCAGAACACAAGCGGGATAAAAAATACATACAGCTGTGATTGTGGGATTAGTTTGAAAGCGATTCCAAATGAGTGTCATCAGAATACAGCAGAACGCCACTTCCAACATGATGAAGACCGTCCACAAGATGGTTTGAATCCAAGATGCGCCTCTCTCAGAGACATACCTCAGGCCATGGATGGTGGTCTTATCACAAAACTGTCGGCTATGCTCCAGCAACATTTCACCCTGAAAAGTCAAGTTTTTAGAAGTATTTGAATGCAGTCAGAAAATTCAAAACTACGCTTGGGCAGGTAGAATCATAAGTCTATGTTCTTAGCAATCAAAACCTAATAGTAAATGCTATTTGATTAGTGAATTAATTTTTTTGCGACTTCATTATTCACAAAGCAACAAAAAATATGCCTGACAAAGACAAAAAATGGATAACAAAACACAAATGGAATATAAGAAGTTGTTATCCAATAGTCATTATTTCAAGCTATACCAGTTTACAAAAATTAATCATCCCTAATTTATATTTTACAGGCAAAGTCAGGTCTTACGGAAAGCAAACTCAAAAATCTGTTTTCCACAACACTTATTTGAAAAGTTAAATCATTCATATCCTTGACAATGATCAACTATCCTAAAACTATAATATCATCTATAATCTAAGTTGCAAAGATTTAAGTTTAAGATTTAAGTTCAAACTACTTAAGAATCATATTAAATGCTTGCTCACAAGCAGGCACTTGTGAGTTCGCCTCAAGTAAACATAAACCATAAAACTTTTGCCGACTTTCCCTGAAACAGGGGTGACATTATATATATATTTGGATGACTTCTTTTTTTCTTTCTTCTTTTGGGCGTCGTTTAGTGGCTCCAGCCACCCCAAGGGCGCCCACCGCTCACTCTCTTCTTGTGAGAATGGTGATCTTCAGCTCCTTCCTGAAGACATTGGCAAAGTGGGTCGTTTTTTACAATATGGGTGGTTAGTCCCTTACCAACTTATAAATCAACAAATAGTAATAAGTATATAAAAATAACAAAATAACTACTTTGATCATACATAATAAACAAATCAAAAATGCCCTCAACTCACCATTTTTCTTTCATTTTTTACTTTTTCAGTAGACGGCATGGTGGTATTTCTTTGTTATATCAGAACAGTACAACAGTTGTTAGCGAGCCTCTTAACTTTCAGACCAGCATTTCATCAACTTGTTCCTGACTAATAAACCTAAAATCAATGTGCTCTTGTATTGGCTTCAATAAAAAATAATTGAAGCCTTATTTCGATACCTTCAAGGTAAAACTGAAAAAATGACGTTTTAAGCTAACATGGGTTTCTCAGATAAATGCACCTTTTTTGCGATTTTCTGCAAGAGAAAACACTACAAAAGTGTGAAAATCCTGTAGTTTAGAAGTTTTTCCTGAGCATTTCCTTATAATTAGTTCACTACTAGATTAAAATAAAAAACTTCTTTGTTACAATTCACATGAGCTTTTATTATTTTTTAAACACTACCGGTTTCGGGAGAAGCAATACCTCCCATCTTCCATCAGGTGTAAAACCGGTAGTGTTTAAAAAATAATAAAAGCTCATGTGAATTGTAACAAAGAAGTTTTTTTATTTTAATCTATTAAAATGAACTTTCACGAAGTAACTGCCAAAAACCTAGATAATATTAGTTCACTACTATGAGAAGTTACACCCAATAAAAAAGAATATCCATGATTTCTCAAATCAGTGAATCAGCACTTATTCAGTTTTACCTTTAAGGTGACTATTTTAAAAGTTTTCTAATGACATATAATGACACATATTTTTACTGAAAACTTCTCATGAAAGCTATTACTATGGTAGTGATAGTAGGAGCACTAATTGAATAAGTTTTGATTCAAAGTCTTATTAAAAAATCAATAAATGCTAACGCCTGTATTCACCAATCCTACTAACCCTTCAGTGTCATTAGCGCTTAGATGGATTTTTATTTATGTACCTTAAGAAAAGATAAAAATCAATCAGAACACTTGTGAGGCCTAAGATGTTGGTATGACTGAATATAGGGGTTAGTATTAATCACCATCTATGAAGGAGATAATAAAGCTCAAGAAAAAATATTTGGTTTTGCGTTAGAAATTCACACTTTGTACATCTTTAACTCAATAGTTTTCTTTCTACCACCATTTGAGCTGTATAAAATAAGTTAAGTGCAAGCCAGAGTTACGATCGTTCCAGATATTTGTAAATTATAAATACTTTCAATGTAAAATTACACTTTTCGGATTCTAGATGAACCATTATGGGAGAAACCCCATAACGGTCTCCCGCAATGGTTTGTCTAATACCTGAGAAGTATAATTAACATTGAAATTAATTATAATTTTTATATACAACAAATTACCTTTAAGATAGGAGTAGTATATAATAAATAAAATTTCAGTTTCATTTTAGATTAATCATGTTTATTAAAAAATATAAAATGGCAAACAATATACAATTCTATAATAATAAAGAGAATATATATTGCGCAAAATCATGGTCCTTCCTTGTATTCTTCAAAGGGATCAATATTTAAAATAATTTTAATCTTTTAAAAAGATTTCAAGGAACAAATTTGTATTTAAGTCTTATGGAACAAAATGAGATAAATATATAGGACCACAGAAATTGACATTCTGTGTTTCCGTGTATTTACCTTATGCCAAAAAAAAACTACATTGCAGTTTGGTTTTATACAACTTCTTTATTGATTCATACAATAAAATGTCTACTCTAAATGTTTTATTTTTAAATAAATTGAAAATAGTATAGGTACAGCTGAAATATTGCAGGATATTCTTCTTATTAGATTACTGTCCATTTTGAAAAACCTCAAATGATGATTTTTTTTTTAATTTTTCGATTCACAAAATATTGAATTGTATTGCTTTGATAAAAGCTAAAGGATTTTCTGTAAAATTCAAATTATTTCCGACTTCGAGCCTACTGAAAACAATATGCACTACATACTGATTTCAAAAGCTATTGCAAAAAGCATACAAATATTTATTTTTAAACATAAACCGCTATCAAAAGACTTTAGGTAAATTTAAAATAAGTGAAAAAATTATCACAATGTACCACCAACTTCCATAAATCAATAAAATTACATTAATTTAAATAAATTTGATTAGAGATATTTTTCATGTAAGTTTTATTTATTTGATTAACAATACAAAAAGAAACAGTTTATTCAAAGTAAACATAAGTCCTATAGAATGAAGGAGGCGATCTGGAATATTTTTAAATGAGATAAGAATATGGAAACACAGAAAATTAAATGCCAGTATCTTTCTTTCTATAGATGTGTATCACTTATTTTACATCATTCTAGATTGCAATCTTTGCTTCTATATGACTCAAATAAAGACAGCTTCATTGTTAATAAATAATTGATTAATTTTAGTTAAATAAGAGTTTTAGGTTTACACGGATGCTGGAGAGATGTTTTCCGGGATCTGTTGCCGTGGTCTGTGGGAACTGAAGCTTCCGGACTTTTCATATACACTTCAAGCTGAAGAAGCCCATCGTAGACATGTCTGAAACGTCTGGAAGCTCCAGCTCCCATAGACCACGGCAACAGATCCCGGAAAACATCTCTCCAGCATCAATTTTTAGTTAGTGAACAGTTCAGTTTTAAATTAAAGCTAAAAATGTGCAGAAATATAAATAAACTATATAAATGACAATGGGACTCCTATTCAAACTGTAATTTTGGGCATCGGGATACTTCTTTATGAAGTAAAAAATCATTACTCAAATCAACTACTTAAAAACATGCATGGATATTTATATATGGCCATTACATATGATTAAGAAATGTGTCTCAGTGTGAACTAAATTAGTCGGGATATATTTATATTACTCGTATTCATTATAATAATTATAGCAAAGTTTATACACTTACACTGATCTATACATAGTTAATAATTAAATAAATGTATTTTCGTTACATGTATCTACAGTTATTAGAGTGGAAATAGCAATGTTTACAAAATGGCAAGAGAAAATCATTTCAACAAGGATGCTTTCTGAATGAGCTATGATACTAAAACACACCATAGCTTATGAGATGGCAATCGGTCAACGCACAGTGGAATGTACATTTCACAGTTTTTTCATAGACAGTGAAGTAAGATGACAGAGCATGTCTCCAGAATGAGCTACAATAGACTTTTTCACACCTTAGCTTTTAAAATGGCACAAGTGTATCCAAAAGTTATGGAAGACCACACAGTGTACCTAATCTATAGGGTCAAAAGATTAAGCAAGGGTTTGTAGACTACTGCAGAAAATAAGTTCATAAATTCCATTCATAAATATTATAAAGCAACATTTAAGACATTGGAGTAAACTTCAAAGAATTTGAAGACTTCTTCACAAACACGATTTGTGAAAAATATCTTTATTTTGAGAATTTTTCTGATATTTTTTCAATAGCAACGAAAGATGGTAAATGTTCATCATCAAAGCTATGTATGGTAAATCTAAAAAATATCTCAATCATGTAAGGAAATAAATTGAAAAAAAAAGATTAAAATTGATCGTACAGAAGGAAAGGCAGATTTTTTTTTAAACTGAAACAAACGTATTGAAAAATAGGATTTTTTTTTGTCATTATTTCCATGTATTCAAAGATTGACGATACGAGCTGTTGCAGATGGGCACTATAAGCCTAATATGACAAAAATAACTGTCTGGCGTTAACCAAATTCTAAAAATAAATAAATTATTGCCATCATGAAAAAAAAAAACAAACACATACTTAAGTTGCCATTTTGAACACATTTTTTTATCCACAATTCAAAATACTACACTGGGTTTAATTCGCATAACACAGTTTTGCATTGGAATGACGTGTTGAGCTTTGTTCTCTTTATTTCTATCGGGAGCCTACCAACCAATAATACAACCTTACACGTTACATAAACTAGTTTAATTTATAATATAATATATAGGAACCACCAGGTTTGCCAATGCACCAAAAGTATTTTAATAATTTTATAGGTAGGTATTTATAAATCTAACACAAATGCGGTATCATGCTTTTTTTTTAAACTTCCTGGTGTTTGTAATTTTTGTAATAAAATGGCGGATCTAATATTTGAGTCGTATAACTGCAAACGCCTTCATTTCAAAAATTTATGATTTTTGAGATTCTGCGCAGTGTAACAAATCATTTGCTGTGTGCGATATAATGTAAACTTTACTTAATCCTCCGTAATTTTAATTGAAAAAGTATGATTTCGTGCAAACGCCGTCATCTCCAACTGGTGTTATCGTTTTACAAGTTTATTTTTCTCAAAATCATGTTGTTGACAGAGTTGACGGCGTTTGCATTTATACGACTCATTTGTTTTATGTCAAAGAATACCTTTCATATGTACAATCAACAATATTTTTACTAATGTTGGCATATCAAGATTGTAAAATACTATTTGTATTTGCTTGTTAAAGACTCGAATGGAAATGGGGTACAAAGGCATGTAATAAGCCTTTTATTGAATGATGGATTTTGTTGTTTTTCAACACATAAAAGGTATTTTCAAGGCAAGAACAATCATTTAAATGGATGTCAGTTTTATACTGTTTTATGTTGACTTTTATTTCTATTATTTACAAGTTTACTTCATTCAAAATAAATAAATTTTATAAAAATTGAAATAAAACATTTTTCAGTTATATTTTTAAAACAGTTCATGTTTTAATCACAAATTTATAGCAAAATATTCAGTTTATTCTAGGAGTAATTTTTGAATTTATAAAAATTCAAAGATTCAATCGAATAAACTTAAAAATCTAAGATCCCAATTATATATATTTTTAAAGGATTGGCGAATGTATTCTCAAATTTTTATCAATCATCGTTGAAGTATTGCCCTTAAAAAGATAAAAAAATATATTAAAAATTTAGTAATAAATGATGCAAAAAGAATTTTCTTTGATTAAAAAAAAATAGTAGTTTATTATAATCACAGTATCCAATAAATAAAAATAAGATAATTAAAAGTTTTCTCCACCAGTCAAAATTATGTCAAATATACACATTCCTTTAATCTGATACCAACACAACCACGTACCCAGCTCAAAAAATTCTTCTTCGTACCCGTCCTGTATGTATGTGTCAGACAGACACACAGCACAAGGACGCCGATACAAAGTGAATCTTAAAATAAATAATAAATAGATTTGTTTTAATTCAACGCCTGCAGGCATCTTGGCGAGAAAATGTGCACTAAGGAGTCCCAGCCGCAGTCGGCGATTTGATTTTTACGCAGGGCATTCCAGTCCAGGCCGTACGTGAACTCCGAGTGATGCTTGATGGTCTCTATCGGGTCAGAGCTCTGCTTGAAGTCCCATAATCTGAAATATTACAAATCGTTTAAAAGATGAAAGAGGTATGCAAGGACAGAAAAAAGAGGAGATGCATTTGCGGAGCTACCGGCCACCCCTAGTGGAACGGCGGCAGGATACAGTAACTGTAACAGTTGTGATGATTATAAGAAGAAAAAAACAGAAAGATGGCGTGAATGTGGAATAAAAAAAAAATCTGTTTGTTATTCGTGTAATTAGATTCTGTAAAACATTTAAATCTGTTCATAGTGTAGTGGTAAACGCTACGAATTTGTCATTGGAAGGTCATGCGTTTGATTCCTGGCGAAAAAAAGATTATCATTCAATTTTCAAACTATGCTCTTCGCTGGGTTGAAAAACTCATATGCCTTTGTTAAGGCTGGATGGACCTTTTGATGACCAGTCTTTGGTAGAGGTTTATGAATTTTTTAACCCAGCAAAGAGCAAATTTGAAAATACAAATGGTATATTTTTTGTGCTCCGCCGAGATTCGAACCCAAAACCTTACATTTACGAGTCCAAAGTGTTACCACTGGACTACGGACTGGTCTCTGCCAAAGCTCTCAGTAATGAAGAATAACATGTATATTCACAAAACCTATTAACATCTTTTTTAGATCTCATTAGCGCATAGAATGGTTTTTATTTATTCACTATACGCATGAATGATAACCATTATAAGCGGTAGTAGGGCCTTGGGGAAGTGCCAGTTGGATTGGTGAAGGTGGGGATGAAATGATGAAGAAAAACAAAGTGCTAACGTGGCGGGTACCTGGTGGTGAAGTCATAGGATACAGAGGCCATCACGGACAGGGAGTGCGGGGAGAACTGCACTCTCCTCACGGCATACTCACAACCTAAACATAACAACAGACAGCATTAGTATACGGGTTCTACTGCAATGCAACAAAACAAATAAAAGAATTACATAAATAAGTTCCTTGTTTCTAAAATATGCTTTCTCCACTCACAGTGAAAAATAACTTCTTTTTACGATTAGCACAGGATAAGTATCGTAGCCTTTGAATGGTTATATTTTTTTTGTAAATGTGTCCGTTATATTTTGACTTAAAACAATATGTTCTTCAATGGTTCTTACCAAATTCCGCCATTGCCAACATTAAAAAGGTAATTTTCTTCAAAATGTATTAACACTCATATGTTCAGTCGATAGGTAAGTTGGTATAATATATAATCAATAATCTAAGTTGCAAAGATATATTAACATTCAAAACTCATATCAAATGCATGCCCACCAACAGACACGTGTAATTACGCGCTTACAAATGCTGAATGTGTATTTACAAATTAAAACCAAATCTTAAATGAACATAAACCCTGCAACTCTTGCCGACCTTCCTTGAAACAAGGGTGACCATTGGCAAAGTGAACCATTTTTTACAGTATTAGTGGTCAGCCTCATACCAATCTATAAGTCAAGGAATACAAATAATAAATAACATTCAACTATATTAAAACAACAAAATCTTACAAAGAAATCTATACAAAAAAGTCAATAGGTCTAAAAAAACAAAATATAAAATTATGAATAAATGGTAGATCGCTTATATTCAAAGCTTCAGTGCAAGGTGCATTCATTACCAAAATCAGGTTGTTTGCATCCTTCCTGATGTCAGTCTAGGCATACCAACTCTCCTTCTACGAATGTTTAGCCATTTACAAATATGAGAATTGAATAGAGTGCCGACCTTTAAGCTCAAAGATGGGAGCTGTCAGGTTCCTGATGTCCCAGCCGCGGATGAGACCGTCAGAGCCAGCCGTGGCCAAGATGTTCTGCTCGTACTTGCACCAGTCACAGGACAACACCTGCAAGCATAACAAGAGACCAAATCATTATTATAACAATATTGACTGGTCCGTAGTCCAGTGGCAACACTTCGGATTCGTAAATGGAAGGTTGTGGGTTCCAATCCCAGCGGAGCACACAAAATATACCATTTATATTTTCAAATATGCCCTTCGCTGGGTTGAAAAATTCATAAAACCTTTACCAAAGACCAGTCACTAAAGGTCCATCCCGCCTTACAGCAACTGGGTCTTGCTTGAGTATTGGTGGTGAACCATACTTTCTGTAAGAAGTAGTTGGGTGAACAATGAATAATTGTAGGTGAAGAAATCCCTTGGTTTTACAAGTTGAAATCTGGGTCGGAAGCTCTCACATCGCAACTAAGCAACACATACATTGTAACTTGTTGCCACATTGTCCCCGAAGGGGTCCCATGTGGCGAGTGGAGCCTGTTTATTTTTACAGGTACAGGGCTTTATGCCGACCAGTTCAGTCAAAGTGAAGGTTTCCCAGCTCCCGAGGGGGCTGGTTTTAATTTCTTGTGAAGACCCTTGCTGGTATTTTATATTTTCTAATATAAATTATTTTCTAGACAGTACAAATATGAGCACTGGAGATTTTCTAAACAATATTTATTTATTTATTTATTTATTTATTTACGGCGTAAGCCTTTAACAAAATAAGTATATAATTAAATCAAAAACAGTTTTTGTCTTTTACAAATAAACAAAAATACAGTAAGAAAATAAAAGTAAAACTCTATATAAACTCAAAAATAAAAAAACTATAAAAATACTAAAAAACCTTAAACTGTAAGCTATATACAAACAATAAAAATTAAAAAATAGCAAAAAATTAAAAATAAAAACTTCAGATACCATTCAAATATCACTAATAAAGAAATTCACCAGGCAGACATCGTTCATATAATAACAATCTAAAACAATATAATTTATTACATATTATGGATGTCCCAAAAACATTTTTTTCAAACCTTGGTTATAGGTATGGTAATTATTATTATGCAGAACCAAGTCAAGTGAGGCATAATCATTACCAATGCGCTGTAAGCGATGCATACAACTATTGCTTAGTGCGTTAGTGCTTGTAAATGCAGGGCGGTAAGAAACTAATTGTCTAGTCCCTGAACGTGGAGTAAAAAAATTTAACTCACTTAGTAGTGCAGGACAATCAATTAGAGCATGTTTTATTTTGAAGAGGGTGATTAAATCAATAAATTTACGTCTGTCTGACAAATAGTTTAGATTTAGAATCGAATTTAAATAGAGTGGGTCGAAGTGTGACAGGGGAATTTTGAGTTTAAAATTAACTATTTTCAAAAATTTTAAGTGAACCTTTTCTATATTGTCTACGTGCACCATGTAGAGGGGGGACCAAACAGGCGAGCAATATTCCAAGACACTGCGAACCAATGTGGTATAAAGAATTTTGATTGCGGCAGTATCCTGAAAGTCCTTGGTGATGCGGTTTATGAAACCAAGCATTCTCATGGCCCTGGCACAAATGGAAGCAATGTGTAAATTAAAAGATAATCCACAGTCAAACACAACCCCCAAGTCGGTGACCTCCGTTACCACCCGAAGACTGTTTGAAAAAAGTGTATAGTCATATATAATGGGATTTTTTATTCTGAAGAAATTCATTACCAAACACTTCGAGACATTTAATGGCAATTCATTTTTATAACACCAGGTTGCTAGATTATTCAAAGATAGTTGGAGACTATTACAGTCA
The DNA here is from genome assembly GCA_951799405.1 of Agapetus fuscipes. Taxonomy (NCBI): domain Eukaryota; kingdom Metazoa; phylum Arthropoda; class Insecta; order Trichoptera; family Glossosomatidae; genus Agapetus; species Agapetus fuscipes. The sequence continues at coordinate 11,344,310 of OX637361.1, read as the reverse complement.
GCCACATTATCTATGGCTTTAAAAATTTTTATATCGTCAGCAAACAGGAGAACATTTGTGTCAGGAAATTGCTTTGTAATATCATCAATAAATAGGAGAAAAAGTAGCGGGCCCAGATGGGAACCCTGGGGGACACCACTAGTTGGTGAGAAGGAGTGTGAGCTATTATTATCTATTCTGACAATCAAAGATCTATCAATAAGGTAGTTTCGGAGCCAAGACAGAAAACTACCAGACACCCCCATACCGCGTAGCTTACTAAGAAGGATAGTGTGTGATACCCGATCAAACGCTTTTGAAAAATCAGTGTATATTACGTCAATACTTCTTATGCTTGATTTTTTAATTCCGGGTTTATTTAGTTTATTTAGTTTCCGGGTTATCAAGCATCAGAATCCGGCTGTGAAAGCCTAAAAATAGATATACTTCATAATTTAAAAAGGCAGATTTTTTCAAAGTGAAAACACATCAAACATTTAACAGAAGATGTTATTTGAACTTGTCCAAAATTAAAAGAATTCAAATACAAAATAAAGACTGCATTCATACATAAATATTGCTGCTTTCAGTTGAATCTTCATACAGAAAAAAAAAATACCACATAGCTTGAAGTCTTGATGAATCAAACTCAACTGAGTGTAAAGCTGGAGAACAAATCCCCTTACAGAATGTCACTGCGGCTTTCTTATTTGTGCCACAATAAATAATGATAAAACTTTACACAATAAGGCATATCACCTTGCAGGGAGTGACTCAAACACACTATTGGTTGTTTGCCATATAAGGATGTTTTGTTAGGGCTTCTCTTCATGACGCGATGCTAATGTTACACCGCAGGGGAATGTGAAAGGTTACAGGCGTCACAATCACCTGATTGCAGTAAATACACCAAACCAGTGACGGCTAATGCTATTATTATATACTCACTTCATCGTGTGTCTACTAGGACAACAGCTTATGTAAGTTTCCTTCTCATGCAAACAATGTAACCAGCTGGTTCATATTGGAACATTGGAGATAAAAAATAATAATAAAGACATTTACGCAATATATTTGAATTTCTTCTTTTTTAACCGCCCTATGCATATAAACGTACGCGATACACAAACTTTAAGTGTAGGGGAAAGTGGGGGAATGGTGCCACCTGAAGGTTTAATAGTATATAACTTTGAGATAATTTATTTTTTCATAAATAGAGTAAAGAAAATTCACACAATATATACTCATGAAGCATTTATTTTGAAAACTGTGATATAAAAACAAATAGGTTAACTTAAATTTACAATATTCAGAAACTCTGCCTAGTGGCGCCATTCCCCAACCATGTGGGGTAATTTGGCCACAGGGTTGGGGTAATGAAGTCACGACCCCATATCTAGAACAAAATAAATAATTTCCATTTATCCTAACCTCAAAACAGGTTTGAGAACAACAAATACTGTCAAATATACCCTAATAACTGATAAATCGATTAGGCATTTAGTAATTTGAATAATTTTAAATACAATATCGCTACTCACCGTTTTGTATCATCCAAATATTAGATGAAAATCGTCTATTTTCAATGATTTTACAACCAGCATCAAAATACGCAACCAACTTGTCACGTGTTCGAGCAACTAACTTCACGTCGCTGCTCACAATATCGCATGTGTTAGCGTCATCTTACGATGAGCTAGAATGAGATAGATGGGGTGGCCGCATTACCTCGGCTGGCGGGATTCCCCCACTTTCCCCTACCATTCTGCTGCATCCCATATCGCGTACGCGCTTGAGAAAAAATCTATGTATGAAAACTAAAACCGCCTGGCGTCCAAAGTCACATAGTTACAAGTCTAGACAAGTAGAAACTCAAGAGAAGGCTAAGCGTTCCATTGTTAGTTTGACGATTCATAATTTTTCATACATACTCTCCAAAAGTCAGGTGTACGTAAATTTTGGTTTTAATTCCTGATTATTTTTTGCCTATTTCTCGGAAGTTGCCTGAAGGTAGGGGGGGTTAAACTTGGTAAAACATTTAATGTAGCTTCACATATATTTCTACCGCTCCGATTAATACCTTGCCTCTGCAAGTTTATCGACTCCTTAACAGGGAACACAGTTTCTCTTCTGTACCCCAAAACTTTGATCAGCCGCATCACGCTGCAGCCAAATAGAGTTTCCAAGGAGAAATATAAAGACGGTCTTTGGAGATCCAGTCCTGTCAAACCTTGCAGTTGTTAGTCATACAAAACATGTTTATACATGTCAAATTTTATGTTTTCTTGCTTTCTCCATTTTGTGTTTTGACACCTGCCATAATGTCTTAAAATAATGCCTTTTTCCTTTGAAATTCGTCAATTTTATCGATCACAAGATTTATACCGCATGCATCTATGTTCGGACTGCTCCCGGCATAGTACGCACGGGGCAATGCTGTTACCTTTCTAGAAACATTACATTCGGCCGAGTTTTTTTGTACGCATGGAAATGCAACTGTGAAGTTCTTTGCTCTCTTTCTTAATAATGACCATTTTTGTGAGTAGGTTGAAATAGATATGTATTGACTATTTTCATTAAAATAATTTCTAGTTCACAAATATCACAAGTCAATGATTGATAGGCACAATAATAGCTGATCTCTGCTAGACGTGTGCATGCTTACCTCGGCCTCGTGAGCCTTGACGCTGGTGGTGGGGCGGGTGGTATTGAGGCTGTTCCAGATCTTCATGTAGCCGTCGCCCGACACGGAGGCGAAGGTGTTGGGGATGTGCGGGGAGAACATGGCATTGTACACCAGCTGGGAGTGGCCCAGGTACGTGTTCAGCGAGCTCTGTCTGTTGGGGTCCCACTGGAACACATAACAACATGCAACAGTTTAGCTTTAAAGTGTATTAAGGAACAAAAATAGTAATAAAAAAATTAGGATGATTTATTTGGTGAGCGCTGTTTTTGTGTGTATCACACCTCAAGAGCCCTCTGCGAGATTGGTCATCGCTGTAGAAAGCGCCAATTCTCAAGCAAGACCCAGTTGCTTAAGGCTGGATGGACCTTTAGTGACCGGTCTTTGGTAAAGGACACCGAAACGGGAAATCATTTCTGACACCCTCGGTGGGGATCAAACCCTTGCTCTCAACATTCTACCAACTGAGATGTAATTATAAGATGCACAACTTTCAAATGTAATTTGTTGTGTATGCTCCTTGACTTATAGGTTGGTATGCGGCTGTATGCATGCTGTAGAAAATGGTTCACTTTGCCAATGGCAGCCCTGTTTCAGGGAAGGACGGCAAGAGTTGCAGGGTGTATGTCCATTTGAGATTTGGGTATTTATATTTTAGGTTCACATTCATTATTGTATATTTAATTATTTGTGTAATTAAATTTTCCAAATATTTTGAAAATTATTCGGCTAACCACCCATGCTGTAAAAAATGGTTTACAGTGTTACCCCTGTTTCAGGGAAGATCAGCAAGAGTTGCAGGGTGTATGTTTTTTTGAAATTTGGGGTTTCTATGTCGTAGGTTCACATGCGGCATGTGCAAGCGTGAACTCATACATGTCTGCTTGTGAAAATGCATATAATGTGAATCCCCAGTGTTACATATCTTTGCAACTTAGATTAGATTAGATTAGAAGTAAGACATAGGTTTACCAGTTTGACGCTGCAGTCCCAGGAGGCGCTGAGAATGTGCTGCTCTTGCCTGGTCCGCGCCCAATCCACAGAGTACACTTCCTTCTTGTGCTCGCGCAGGGACAGTGGGGCCACAGCGGGGCGGGAGACATCCCACACCTGCAGGCCTCCGTCCCCAGAGGCCGACACCACCGTATTGCTCTCTGTCTCAGACCACACCTGCAAGGCAACACACATTACAGGCCATGAAGTTAAAGTATAATTGAAGATAGCTATACTACTGACCCAGACATCATGGGTCAAAAGAAAGTACAAAAAAAGATGTTGCAGGAAGTAGAAGAAATAAGAGAGGTTTAAAGTCACTTTTGAAAAGGAAAACCAATGATGATGATGAAGTATAAAATTGATATAGCGTCTTTGGACGAAGAGGTGAGTCTTGAGACGTCTTCTGAACAGTCTCTCCAAATCCAGTTCCCTCAGTGAGGCGGAAATAGCATTACAAGTCATTGGAGCGGCCGCCTTGAATGCCCTGTCTCCAAAAACAGTGCGGGGCCTTCTTGCAGGGATGTCCAGGCAGCTGCTTGTTGATGCAGCTGACATCAGTATTTGTCTGCGCTAGGTTGTAGTTGCTGGAGACACCAGCTTCATCAGGTACCCCGGAGCAATGTAATGGACACTCAATTAAACATAGCACCGTTCACAAGAGATCATACTTCTAGCATTTGAAGCGGTTCATGGATGTCTTGTCCTATTTGCAGCTTCAGAGTGTGGCAAACAACAGAGATAGATGGCTAGCACAAGGCACTGCCGTTAGACGGTGATGATGCAACAAGTCATTCATTTTGTTTTCTTGCAAATCAAGGTTGTACCTTAGGCTGAGAATACGCCACATGCTTTTTTGTTGGTTTGCTCTTTGTGGAACGCAACTTCAACGTTTCAGTCTTTTGACAGATTCAACCTAAAGGTAGAATTAAAGCGGACGTCACCACGTCACACTAAATTCTGCACTAAGGCCTCGGCAGAGCAGACCAGACCCTAAATAAAAGATTGTGGACTAAAAGTGTACACCATTATTTTACAATGGCATAAGACACTGGGTAGGTGGAATTGTTGTCACCTATTCGAGTGGTACACACCAGAATTTAGCAAGACCATAATTATATTTGTCCCAGCCTACATTCTCTGCCTTTAACAAAAATCAATGATTACCGGGTATGCTATGATATGAAGTGTGAAAGTAACATTTTGGTTTGTGCTACACACAAACTATCCCTTATTCATGACATTTTTGCATGTATGTTCGTAGATCTTGCTTCCGCATGTGAGCACTAAAAGCAAAAGTCAGTGTTCAGGGAGATCATTACTTTCTTCACAGCAAAACATTCCCAATGATCACAAGCTAATGAAAGCCAACTTCAACGGTTCGGCTGGATCAACTGTAGATTTATCTCAAAATGCATTATTGAGTCATGTTTCTGATATTTTCAATTATGGAAGATTAGATTAGATAAGATGGAAGCGAAAAACTAAAATAAAAAAAATCAAATCCATTAACTATCACGAGTAAGTGGCTAATATAGACTATTCAGGAAACAATGGAATATTTTAATTTTGTAACTTTTTTCTTGGCGAGCAATCGTTAGTCTTGTATGGGACTGCCATCTTCAACAACAAATAATAAAATATTTGTTTGATTTTTTCCTAGCAACCTAGCCAAGTGACCTTATAAATTTTGTCTTTGTCAATTCATCGGCAGACCTCATTCTGCCTTTGTTCTTACGTTAGACGTTAAAGACGTTAGCTACATCACTAACGAAACGTCTAGTCTAGTCTCTTTTAATGGTTCGTCTAATGTCCGCTTAATAAATTTTAACTGTGCAGTTTTTGTAAATACTCGTTCTGCCATGTCAAAACATTGAAAGATGAACAATCTTGTACCAGCGGGATTGAATGATGCCAAAGCTTGCACAATGCCAGAATGGAGACTTTTCCAACCTTTAGCACTACTCGATACATGACAGTAGGAAGTGTTGTGGCATCATATATCAAAATACATGAAAATTTGGATAATTACTTAAGTAGTAACAACATGGAGATCATAGGGGCGTGAACAGCATTCCAAGTATACACTTATGGGTCAAAATATGTCATGGCTTACTCACCACATCGAACAGTCCGTCGCTCCATTGGAACGTGTGGACTTCTGTGATTCCAGCGCCATCGGGAGACAGCTCCAAAAGGAAGAGAGTTCCCCCGCCAGCCAGGCCGAAGTACTGGCTGGTGGCAACCACAAGCCGGTCAGGGCTGAAGGGAGAGAACCTCACGCTGTAGCCGTGCCGGTTAGGAGTCAGGAATGTAGGCATATTGACGACAAAACTGCAACACAACAAAAAAACACCATGACAGATAAAAACACGATTTTCACTAGTAAACATCAAGTTTACAAAGGAAACTGATGGCCCACCTTGTAGTTTCACGTTTTTACGACCCACTGCATTGCAATTTGTGTATAAATCTAACGTATTTAACGTGAAATAAATAAGATAAAAACATCTTAAGTTAAAGTAGCGGCGACAATTTCGGCCATATTTGATTACTTGTCATTTTATTTGGAGACGGAACTGGGATGTGTAGGTATGTCTGTGTGCGACATCAGACATGTATGGCGCTACGCGGAGCATGTTAGGTATGTGTGTGGTGTACGCTGATGTATGGCTTCGGTAACAAATCAATAACTCATATTATTATTATTAGTGTGTTCATAGGGTGACACGTCACATAATCCTATTTGAACGCCCCCGCCAAAAATGCAATCCTATTACAGGTGGCAATCGATGTAGAAAGAAACCTCATAATTTGAGAATACTATAAAAGGAGCATTTATTTTTTAGGTCCTCACTTCTGGTGGCTATCACCGCTCATACAAAACATCTACGGAAAAATTAACATCCTTCTTCCGGAGTTATATTCACTTCGTACTTTCTTGAGTGACAAAAAAATAAATAAAAAGGAAAATGATTTCCCTTCTAAGTTTAGTACTTGTCGTGGCGGTTAAGGTGTTTAAAAAAACCACCCCCAATGGAAAAGTGACCGTTTACTTGGGGAAACGTGATTTCGTCGATCATTTGGATTACTGTGACCCTGTCGATGGAATCATCGTCGTGGATACGGACTACCTGAAGGGCAGGAAGATTTACAGCCAGGTGAACACATGCTTATCAACAAAATATATAATTGCACACACTTATACTTACAAACGCGTTATCTTATCAGAAAATAATAGATATTGATTTCATTCTTTTATCATATCCAATTTACTTTTACAAAGATATTATATATTTTTTTAAACAAAATATATTTTGGTACCCTATTTCTCTAAGGGCTAAATATTTTTTCTATTAAAATTAAAGAAAAAGACGAATAAATTAAGTACATATATTATAGTAGGCGCATGTAGGTACATATCTTTTTTTACAAAAAGAAAATTGTTTTCGTAAAAAAAATACTAAAGGTAGAACCTACATAAACATCCAATGTGATTTTATTTTTCTATTTAGTTACTTTATTCACTAATTGATTTCCGACTTATCATTTACTTATTCGCGGGAATTTTGATTTCCATTATTATTGATGGCTTAATGAATGACTCACCTGATTATTTGATCATATCCCCACCAGCTCGTCACCACCTACCGTTATGGCCGAGAAGAGGACGAGGTCATGGGAGTCAAGTTCTCCAAGGAGATGGTGCTGTCCCACGACCAGGTGGTGCCCATGGTCAACCAGAAGATGGAGCTGACGCCCATCCAGGAGAAGCTCCTCAAGAAACTGGGACCCAACGCCTTCCCCTTCACTTTCCCATTCCCAGACATGTCTCCCAGCTCGGTAAATATTATTTTATTTCCCTCACAATTCACATCAAAAATCTAATACATACTTGAATACTTCTTTTATCACAAAAATGATGGTTAATAGAGATCCCTCAAATTAAGATGTTGCACTTGTTTGTGGTACCTACTGCAAACCATTATTTTTCATAGCGCCTTTTCATGACTCTTGGTCATCCCTAAGAAGCTTAGAAGTTCTTAGGTACTAAAAGCAAAAATAGTTCATATTCTTACCTGTGTGGTTCAAATGCTAAAAAATACAATCTTAGCAAATGAAAATGACGTTTTCAAAAAATTGGATACAAATTGCAATTCTAAATAATACAACAAGCTTATTGATACAATAACTTTATCGTGTATTCAATGATGACTCTATTGAAATTGAACAATGATTGATCCAAGTTTTTGAATGTAACGTTTTGTGTGTTTGTCCTGTTCAGGTGACTCTGCAGCCCGGTGATGATGACCAGGGCAAGCCTCTTGGTGTGGAGTACAGCGTCAGGACTTATGTCGCAGAAAACGAGGAAGACAAGGGACACAAGAGGAGCTCCGTCACGCTGGCTATAAAGAAGGTAAAACAAAGCGTTAGTCTATCTAAAAATAACATTAATAAACACCATCGTTTCTTCAGTCATAGGTTTTATTATATGTATATATATTTATATTTTTTTAAATAGATTTGTGGAAAGGAATGCAATCCACCAACCTATTTTACCTGACCAGTTGTCTTCATGCGAAAGCAGAAGCTTGTGTGCATGTAACGGCATCTGTTGAACCAGGGTCGAAGTTATCGTCGCGGGATTCGAACCAGCGTTATACGGTTCCAAATAACCTGTCTTGATCCCCGCGGCTATAACACCGACCGATATGTTTCAATAAAGTCAAGTTTGTTGATAACAAACTATATATAGTTATGTACCTACCTACCCCCCAACTCATAAAAAAGGGAGATGAGGAAAACGCATCGTACTTCCAACCAGTTACCCACCAATGGCAAGTGACCGCAAAGACAGCGAAGCCCGCCTCGTCACTTTGACAACTCGCCTTGAGAATACTTTCTGCTCGTGAAAGCGATTCAGCAGATAAAAAAAGCTGCATATGGACCATGGTTGCAAAACACAAAAACAATTAATCATTGAGTATTTTTGTTTGTAGCTGCAATTCGCACCCGCCACCCGCGGCCGTCGTCTCCCCAGCTCTTTGGTGAGCAAGGGATTCACCTTCAGCAACGGCAAGATCAACCTCGAAGTTACCCTGGACCGTGAGATCTATTACCACGGAGAGAAGATCGCCGCCAACGTCATCGTCTCCAACAACTCCAGGAAGTCTGTCCGCGGCATCAAGTGCTACGTCATCCAGCACTGCGAGATCACCATGATCAACTCGCAGTTCAGCAGACATGTGGCCTCGATGGAGAGCCGTGAGGGATGCCCCGTCACCCCTGGTGCCAGCCTGTCTAAGACCTTCTACTTGGTGCCTCTTGCCCGCACCAACAAGGATAGCCGTGGTTTGTTAATTTTTTATTTAAAATTAAGTATTTTAAAACCATTTAGGGTTTTTAAACTTTTCAAGTTATTTTTCATGACTAATTTTACATAAACGACAAACCGAGGAAAATTTCACGATTTAAAAAAAAAAAAAATCATAAATAAAAATATCAATAGCATACCACAAAATTTACAGCCACAAGTACCGTTCCAATTTCAAAAAGAAAAACCGTGCAGATTTTACTTCTAAAATCCTAATTTGAATTTCCTCCGCTCTGAACACAAACAAAAAATAATGTTTTACTCTAATGCCCACATCATACATTATTTTATACCTAACTGATTTCAAAAGCAAAATTAGTAGGGGGTGTGTATGTAAAATGGTATAGTAGGTACTGTACCATCCTAACTGGATTCTTACATGATTTAATTGTAATTTTGTCAGGTATCGCTCTGGACGGCCACTTGAAGGAGGACGACGTGAACTTGGCCAGTTCCACTTTGGTGGCCGAGGGCAAGTGCCCAGCTGACGCCATTGGTATCGTCATCTCCTACTCCCTCCGCGTCAAACTGAACTGCGGGACCCTTGGAGGAGAGCTGGTGACGGATGTGCCATTCAAACTTCTGCATCCTGCTCCCGGTGAGTTGAAAAGCCAAATATCTTACCCCAACTTAGGTCCAACATTAAGGATTTCTTTACGTGATACAAATGGCCGTCGAGGTGTGAATCTGTTAACTCTCCATACAGAAAAAAGAGACAACAAAGGGTAAAAATGCATTGTAAAATTCAAGATACATTTCCAGTTGCGTCACTTTTTCAACCAATATTTTTTTTGTAACGCAACACAACTTAGCTGCACATAAACAGGCATGGCGTGCGGAATCTTTTTTTTTCACAAGTAAAGGGGGTGAGCTTACACCATCTACTATACTTGAAGTGGTTGGAGTAAGGCCGGCACCCTTACCTGAAAAATGAATAGGTTCCATTCGCCACATCCGACCCCATCGGGATAACGCGACGAGAAGTTACACTAACCAGGCTGTGTGACGTCACATTTTTTTTGCCTATGGAATTTGTGTCAATGATGTGCCTATGCGCAAACGGAGTGATTTGAAAAATATAAACCTACACCTATTAAATAAAAAATAAAAAAATAGGCTGATTTATTTAGTGAGCGCTGTTTTTGTGTGTATCACACCTCAAGAGCCCTCTGCGAGCTTGGTCGTCGCTGTAGAAAGCGCCAATTCTCAAGCAAGACCCAGTTGTTGTAAGGCTGGATGGACCTTTTGATTACCGGTCTTTGGTAAAGGTTTATGAATTTTTCATCCTAGCGAAGAGCAAATTTGAAAATATAAATGGTATATTTTTTGTGCTCCGCCGGGATTCAAACCCACGACCTTCCAGTTACGAGCCCGAAGTGTTACCACCTGGACTACGGACCGGTCTATCATAGTATAATTAATCCATCAGTTTCATGTGATAAGAGCTTATTGTATGGAACACAGAAAAGGACAATACACAAATTAATCATATTTTTTAATAAGGAATCTACTTTACATGATCAATAACGTAGTATGCAAATATATATCTTTAGAGACCACGAAAACTCCCATTGTGTAAACAGGGTCGGCGCGATGTCAGCATCCCCCTTTCTGATTTAAAATTAAATAAATACTTAGACACGCTTATCCTGACGGAGGGGTGATTTTTTTCATCTTAAAAAATCAAGACCTTAACATATTTTTTTCGTTGGGCCATGTAATAGGTTTACTTAAATCATTAGTGTAAAAAAATGGCAAGGGTAATTTTTTTGGCATCTAAAGAGCACTTAAAATACACGTGAGAATAAATACATTTCTAGAATCAGTTTGTAATTCTAGACACCTACTTAACACAAAGTATAGTCTATAATCTATAATCTAAGTTGCAAAGATGTATTAACATTTAAAGCTCATATCGAATGCATGCTCACAAACAAACTCGTGTAGTTCGCGCTTACAAATGCAAAGTGAACCATTTTTACAGTATGGGTGGTCAGCCTCATACCAACATATAAGTCAAGGAATAGTGAATATGTAAAAAACAGTATGCTTTTTCATTTTTTCAACTGCTGTCAGAATCATATACGTATCTATTTCAGCTACGGACGTATAAAGTTAATCTTTTTTTCGAATACTCTGCTGAAAATTGTTTTCTATTTCACATAAAAAAACTTTAAAGGAAACAACCAGTTGGTATACATAAAAGAAACCTCACAAATACCTCAAGATTCTTGACATTATTAAAGTATTTACTTATATACCTAAAATAATACAATTAGACTACCTGTGTGTTGAAAAAAAGTGGGTCGGAAGCACTTGCGTAACCATCTTAACATAATCCTTTGCCCGATGTGATTTTATAAGGGAAACCTTACACACTTAATACTTCACTAGGGTGGGTATTCAAAAAAATATAAACGAGGGTAGTTTGTACATTTACATAAATAAAATGAATACATGTTACTTTTTTGTAAGTTTACACTTGTTGGAATATAATTGGTTGTTGAACCTACTAGTGACATGGTTCTTTTACACAATTATTTGTTTTTTTTTTTTTTAATTTACTTATAATTTTGAGATATTTGGCTTAATTTAGTTTATTTTAATTCCAGGAGTCAATTTTTTTCATTGTTTAAGTACAGAATACTGAAACATATTTTTGTACTTTTTTTTTGTCATTTTACTTAAAAACCAATGATTGGACAAAGTTTATAGTTTAAACTACCACTTACCAATTGAATTTTTTGAAAGTTCTTTTTAAAAAAAATACATGAAACCACAACTCGAAGTAGACTTTTAATTAATAGTCAAGATCGACATAATTTTACGAAAATATATTTTTATAAGTTACTAATTTTACAACTTATTGAAAAGGAAACAAAATCCAGAGAAAATGTTGTATTTCATTTTGGATAAATTATAATTACCTACTCAAAAGCGTCTTATAATATATTTGAAAAAAAGATAATTTCATTCACAAACATATTTTTTAAATTTAAAGAGTACCTAGCTTACTGCATTCCTACGAATCTTTAGAAAAATAGCCGTGAGTAAAATAATAATCATTTGAATTAGGTTTCTGATATTATTTTTTGTGGTTGCAAATTTCAGGTACCATCGAGCGTCAACGCGTTAACGCCATGAAGAAAATGCAGTCAATCGAACGTCATCGCTATGAGAACTCTCTGTACACCAACGAGGAAGAGGATAACATCGTCTTCGAGGACTTCGCCCGCCTTCGTCTGAACGAGCCCGAATAAATAAATAATTAAATATAAAAAAAAACAAATCGGGTAGAACTTAGGAATGATGTTTTAAAAGATGGCAACACCAAAATAAAACTTGTGAAGCGCAACAACTGCTTTATAAATAAATAGGAGAGATGGGGAAAAAAATTAAAAATACAAAAAAAAATGAGAAAAATAAATTAAAAAATAAAAATAAAAAACTCAACAAGGTAAAAAAATAATTAAGAATAAACATTCCACCAGAAGTGAATTGAAATTATAAGTAATTAAAATTATATTATGTATTATTTCCCCGGCTAAATTTAAAAAAATATGTAGGAAACAATAAAATATTTTTTAAAATTAAAATTTAGTTTTCAGATTTTTCCAATTATTTGCAGAAATGGATTTAAAAAACTTTTTAAATCTTATATAACAACAAACAGCGAAGCAAATCCATTTTGTAAATTATTTAAAAAAAACATTTATCGCTTTTTAATTTTTAGTCAAATTATAAAAAAAAAAATTCTTGAAAGGTTTTAAATTGGAACAAAATTAGGTAGCATATTTTCGAAAATAAAAATCAACTGACCTTTTTATCAACAAATGTGTTTTATTTGTTTTTTGAGATGAAAAGCGTGATGACGATGATGATGTTGATGATGATTGAAATAGTTTCACAGAGTAGGTATTGACTAGTATTTGTGTCAAAGTCACAAGTGGAACTATTCCAGGAAATGAATGTCCCTTACACGAAACCCAAATCCATCCCCACCTATTTCAAGTCTAGAAAATTCGTTGCAAAATAAATGTCTTATCTTTTTATTTAACAATGAATTTCGTTTTTATTTCCGTTTCACACTAAAATTTCAACCCTTATTTGCGTTATCTGAGACCGTAAAAAGTATTTTGCAATTGTTTGAGAAATTCACCATCCAAAGTCCAAACGACGTAAGAGATCTTCAATTCAGTATCGACAATGGTATTGTGCAATATGGTGGTTAGGTCCTTTTAATTGAAGTTACTTTTGGGTTACAATTACTTAGGATACGAGTTCGAAGGTCAGAAAATCGTGGACTTTAAATGCATGCACACGTTTTCAATGCTCTTCAATTCAAAAGCGTCTAGGATTTTATTACCCACCGTTGAGATACCCTTTTTTTCAAAATCACGTTTCCCAGCAAAGCAAAACTGGACAGACCACTTTTGGCCATTTTATTTCTAAAAATTCCCGCGACCCGGAAGAGTAATGTTTCACACAAATTCGATCCTAAAATGTAATTTTCATAGGGTCTAAAATGGCTTGTAAAAATAAAACGTGTCCATCAAAGGGATAGTTGTGTGAATAAATTAAAGGATGACCGGTTTTATTAAAAAATGTAATACAAGAAAGTATTTTATTTGTCTTGTTGTAAGTACAAAAGCGCCCCTAGATTTCGGAAGTTAATCTTTATAGGGAGGTATTCTACGACCCCCATTCAAAAGGACGCGACACCCTTTTGAATTTTGACCATTTTTTATTTTTTTGAAAACCTGTTTTGGGGTACCTGTCGGTTGAAGAAGGGTTGTAAAGGTCGGCGTATTGTGTGCTTTTGAAATTTGCATAATGTCCAAAGATTCTGCACTGGAAATAGTAAGGCACATTCTAATTGCTAGCATATTCGCGATCTCACATAAAAATGCTCTTTTTGGCTCGACTCTACATTTGACGAATATATTGGCGACTAACATGTGTGTAAACATTGAGAATTTGATTTATCATTGTTTCCATTTTTTAGATAGGTATGTACCTACCTACCTATGGTTAATATCACCTCAAGGTCGTTTTACAACATTGAGCAAGAAATACCTAAATAAAAAGAAAATATAAATAAAGAATACTTGCCATTTTGCTTACTACATTTCATCGTTACTATGACTGTAGCGAATGGCGATTATGTATCTACAATCTATAATGTATGTGAAAAGAATAAAACAAGAAAGAAAAGAAGATCTCAGAAAACATACTTGTTTTGTATGAAAAAAACTCGATATTGGGTGTATCAATAAATATTTATAAGAAAACAACATTTTTTATATTCAAAATATTTTATTACATTCTGTATAGTATAGGTGTTATGATATTTACAAGAGTTGAAATGCAGATAGAGAGTTTTAGTATAAGAAAAATAGGAGGAAATAAATGAAGAAGTACAGATAAATTTCTAGTTAAGTATAAAAGCATTGAGGAGAAGAAGAAGAAAAGTTATGTTTTATTTGTAGAAGCTTGTAAAAATATGCACTACCTAATAAATAAGATAAATCTAATAAGAAAGTTGAAAAAGAAAGTTGAATTTTGTTAGAAAAGAAGAGAAGAGAGATAGAGTATGGAAATTATGAAAAAGGCACTAGAGTAGGTTATTAATAGAAAATATTTATAAGTCAAATAAATTATCACATGATGATAAAACAACAAAACGAAAAATCAACAGGAAAATGACAAACATGCACGAAGTAGGGATATTTTATCAATACCTATATAGTTTAGGTATTCCAAATTCAAATTCCTTCGAATCGGAATTGCCAACATGCAAGTTAGAATTCTGAATGCTATATTTTATGGAGGGTATTTAAATTCAAAATTGGAATCAATTGATTCAACGTTGGCCATAGGTATTGAATTGATTTTTATGCGTCAGTGTCATTTGAGGTTAGGTTATATTTTTAGTAGACTGGCTGCAGATAGTATTTCCTCCCGCTGATTTGGTCCACCACGTGTCCACTGGAAGGGTCCAGCATCAGGTCCATATGAGGTTGGCGCTTGGATCTTGGGATGGTCTCCTCAGATTCCTGGAAATCTGCTACGGCCTCGCTTCCTTCATCATGGTTGTCACCGTGTCCAGCGTGGTTGTAATCCCAATAGTGTTCACCGTATCCTCCTTTCTTGTCTCCCCAACGTACCTAAACATAAATTTATATGAATTATTCTTACTTTGTTAAAATGATTAGATAACTCATTTGAAGACTAGCTTTTTTAACTTTGAATCTATCCGGGAGTCCAAAAAAACTACCTACCATACACCTAATGCAAAATGAGGAAATATTTTTTCTCTTGGCAACCAGAATTTTTAAATTTGGAATCCCATTATTTAAATAGGTACCAACATGAGTAAAAACATGAGTAGCAACAACATCGCACTACTATAAATGAAACAAATAATTTACCCGATATTCAAATGCAAAAGTGTTGGAAATCGAGTCACAAATTAATAATTATTTTCTAAAAAATATTCAATACAATTATTTCTCTCTCCAAATTCTAAATTTTTTCTCAACAAAAAAAACGTATTGTGCACTATTTTATTCGCAACAATGAAAAAATTTCTACACAAAAGGTAAACAAAAGAAATGCATTCAATTTTAAAAGTGTGATCGTAAAATATTTTTTCATGGATCAAATTGTAAAATAATTAATAGTTTAAGTTGCGGTAGCAGCGAGTTTCATTTTTTTACAGCCGTGAGAGAAAGTTATTCTTTTCACGTTCAAATTGCTTTTCAAAACGTTGTCTCTAATATTATTTTATTTTGTTCTCTATTATTTTTTATGGCGTATTCGACACGTGTTACTTGAAATTGTAACAAAAAATGTTAAAATGTTTTCAGTAAATCCATAAATAATATTCTAAGCCATTTTAGTTTTTTCTTTCATTTTCCTGAAGTTAAGCGCCTACTTACTATTTTTGTCGCCAAAACAAATTAATTGACAATTGTTCCTGTTGTACGCGGAAGTTTAAGACTAAATAAGGAATAAAAAATACAGTAAGCTTTGTTAAAAGTCACTTAAAAAATTAGTATAAAAAAATATGTTATCAAAAATCAAACTACGAATTAATATTTAAAAAAGTATTACGACAACTAAAATATTTAATAGGAAAAAGTTATAATACTTTAGAGAGGTTATTTTAATTATATATTTTAGTATAAGACTTAGATAAGGATCAAAAGAAATAAAATATACCAAGTAAATAAAAAGTAAAGATTAACTAAGAGCTGAGTTAAAGTTATACAAAAAGAAAGTAAAGAAATGAAAACATTATTCTTACATGACTATAAACCACAAAAGTTTTTTTTTTATTATTGCTAATACTTTTTAGTTTTATTACATAGGTACTACATGTAAAAATAAAAATCTACCAATTTAAAGTTTAAATACCCTTTTTGGCAGTCCGTCTTTTTTTCTAAAAAAAAAACAAGAATAGTGAAATCATTACAATGTCTTTGTTTTTCTTTTCTTAGTGGCATGATCTCCACAATGTGGGGTGAACCAGTACAAATTTTAAGGAGCCCAAAATTTTTTTTTGCATTTAACTTACAGCTGTTTGATATCTGACGTAGAAATAGTTTCATCATCATCATCAGTTGCGTATTATCATAGTCATTTGTTTTTTTTTTGTAAATAAAGTTAAATGGAATATGTCATACTTTGGTTTTGAATTGGCCAGCCTTTGGGTGGGCCTTCTCGTGCCTCTCGATGAAGTGGTGGTCGTTGCCCCTTTTGTGTCCCGCCTCATAGTGGTCTTTGTGCGGCACATGGGCGTACCTGTCCGACAAATGTGTTGGCCATTGTTGCGACAATGAGCGGTGGTTAGTCCAGGGGAAGGTGGTTAGTGGTTAATGCCAGACGAAGGAGGCCGAAGCGAGGCACATAGAGAAGAAAAAGAAAGAGAAAAACACCATGTTAAAAGTTATGTCTAAATAGATTTTTCAAGTTAACGAGAGTGAATAAGAAAATGTGGTGAACGAAATCAAAGATCAGAATGAGAAACTATTGGTTTGTATCAACAAAAATATACGAATAAATATGTATATAAGAAGGTTTCATCTGAATTTACACATTGAGAACTCATGCTACACAAAAAACAAGCAAGCAGGTAAATAAATAAATGTATGCAAAATGCATTTAACCGTGAAATTCAGATTTAAAATTGACATCTATGGTTCAATTTGAGGCATTGTTAGAACTGAAGTTCATTTTTAACGAGTTATTTTAAATACAAAGTAAAAATATTTTTAACAAGGTCCGCACGTGGATTAACAAAGACAATATTGTATCGTCAGCTGGCTGGGTTACCAGGGAAGAGGCATTCAAACATTTTGTTATTGGTTTCTAAGGACGGCAGTCCCGTACAGAACTGACGTTTGCTCGCCACAAAAAAGTTTTAAATTCAAAAATGTTCCGGCCTCATTGCTTCAGTATCTAACCAGTGTACGGGCCTGCATGGATAAACGCTGCAAATAATTGTTTATGGTTTCTTATTTGATAATTATTTCACCATTTTCTGCTATTGTTTTTGAAGCTACCATTTCCTAACGATCTTTGATTTCGGTTCCACATTTTGTCGCCCACTCGAAGGACCAGTTAGTGGTGGTTTCTGGGTGTAGGGGTTTACTTTTCCTTGGTCCCTGTGGTTCTTTAGGTCCTTGCTCTCGTAGCGTTGCTCCCACTCGTCTGGGTTCTCGCACACATGCCCAAACTCGATCTTGTGTGGGGACAATTGGAGGTTGAAAAAGTCCCTATAAAAAATTTCACCTCTGTATTTTTTATAAACATAAAAGCACCTTTGTTTCACTCCATAGATGCATATAAAGAACTAGATCAAACAAGTAATTCCATGAAGAAAATTAGTAACACTTAAGCGTATAATATGAAATGAAAAAGGTTTTTGTGTCAAAATTGTGAATCGATGTCACGCTATTTACTTGACCCTTAACCCTAGTATAAAAACAAAGTACGCTCACTTGTCGTTGAGGGTAAATGGTGTAACGAAGTTTGCGTTGCCAATTACGCTCACTGGAAGCGATATTGAATCGGTGTACAAAAGATTTAACAGCGCCTCCATTGAGCATAAATTTAAACGTCAACATTCATACATTTTCTATTCCCCACGACATGTGAGCGTAAATTAGTATGTTGTATACTTGGGGTACTGAAAAGTTTTTGGTAAATATTGATACAACAGGCTTAATTTGTCCGTGTCAAGGAATAGTGAATCAAATTTTCCCCTTTGTTTCACCGTTTTGGTTCACTAAACTTTTCATGAATGAGATTCACATGGCGCACAAGTCTGTCGCATCTTTAAAAAATATTTCTTACATGAAAAAAATACTATGTTTGCACAAGACAGAGAAGGCTTGAAAATTTCGGTAGACGTATTCTAAAATGTAAAAGAGTAACTGTGTATCATGAAATGAAATCGTAAGGTGCTATTCACACATAGCAAATCCATGGCTCATCCACCACTTAAGTGAATTCTCATTTCAAAAATATGCTGATCCGTGGATCATCTATGGTTAGTTTTTTTGTGAATAGTACTGTTGGGGGCTTGTACTCGTATTTTTATGGTGGCATAGAAATCTTCCATGCCGTTTGAATGAAAACATTTTTGACAAATAATCCCTCTCATGATCAGTGATTTTGTAAAATGCAGACCTTAAAAATGTTAAGATTTTATGAACCGTTTAGACTTAAGAGGGCTTTGAGACATTAATTCATTTGTATTTTCCACAGCTCCATACGTCAAGGCATTTCACAATAAAACCCTTGATTTCTGTAAGCCACAATCTAAATAGTTTGCTGTCCTTATCGGTGCATTAAATGACAAAATCTCCAACGATACACATGTAGATTATCCGTAATTTAAGGTAATGCAAGTATGAGAAGAAAGATAAGTGAAATATCTGACTGGAAGTATTTGGAGCTGGCTTGAACGCTGGCGTCTCCGTAGGAGCCCGTGGACTCTGCTTCCATGGGGTCTTCTCCTCTGGGGCCTGCCCTGGAGAGACCTCTGGAGCCTCGTGAGCTGTCGGCACGAAGCGCCCGGACTGATGACACCACGCCCAACAGCACCAGGGACATCTGGAAGAGACAAAAAGATAAATTTGATGACAGACCGAGAGTTGAAAAGGCAATTGATTGCAGGAGGGTTGCAGGTTTAATGGCAATTGATTTTTGTGAGTTATATTATTGTGAAAACTGTACTTTTTCATCATCTTGATTTATAATAAGAGACGTACAACATTCCATATTTTGTATAATAAATTATTCCAAAAGGTTGGCTTCAAGTCAGATGAAATGCGATGAAAGGCTAATTGCTAATGCGAAGAAAGGAAAATTGGATTAATTTTTCATCTCTTTTCTGATAAACAACCAATAAAATGATAATACTCTACATGATTTTCAATACCCAGAAAGATAGATAATTTAAGACCAAGAAAAAGATTTTAATTAAGTTACCCATGGGAAAAAAGTAAAAAGAAGTATTGTGTGTAGTTAAATTAACAAATAATTTATTTTTGTAAATTGACAATACTCAGTCAATTTTGTATCAGTTCAAAAACATTAATACTGGCTCAATAAAACTGCGTAAGTTTTTTTAAAGAGTCATGAAAAAATAAGGATTGTTTGTTAATATGTCACTGTTATTATTTTTTTTTTAACTTTCAAACACTAAAAAGTATAAGTCAACCACAAGAAAAAAAAAATCACACGCGCTTATTTGTAAGAAAGTTGAATATGATTATTTGTTTAATGTTGTCACTTTTTCTAACCTGCACACAAATATTGGTGTCGATCTTCATGTTTGCTCTGTGGAAACTAAAACCTCATTGTGCGGCCGAAACCGCTAACAAACTATTTATACGTCCATACTGCGATTCCGTAAAAATAAATAGACTTTTTTTCACACTCGATCGATCTTGCTAAAAATACAATCGTTTTTATTGCATTTATGCAAAACCGAGTACGCATCTGGGGGCAAGTGGGACAGTTGGGAAATTAAGCAAATCCAAAAGTACGTAAGTAAGTAAGCTGGGCGATAGGCTCCAACTGAGTTGCAGCTGATCGGGATGCCTGTACCGCCAACACTCGACCAAACAGCGTAAACTAATTTCAGCGGGATCACACTGCAGGGCCTTGCAATGACAATGCTGGTATTGTGCAGACCCCGATTCCAGAATTGTGGTCTTGGTCACCAAAACAACATCTTCACATGGATACAATCTGTGATCGACTGACACCAACTTGTTACATCATTTTATGGAGAATGTGTCATACACGCGACAACAATTAAAATGCTTTTGATATTATTTTGGATCATTGTTCTTTACATATTATTATTTGTTGATTTAAAAAATGTGTGTAGTTATTTTCTTTGACTTATAGGTTGGTATGTGGCTGACCACCTGTAGAAAATGGTTCACTTTGCCAATGTCGACCCTGTTTCAGGAAAGGTCGGCAAGAGTTGCGGGTGTATGTTCTTGTGAGATTTGGGTTTTTATATTGTAAGTCCAAATGTGGCATGTTTAAGGGCGAACTTATACGTGACTGCTTGTAAAAATGCATGTAATGTAAATCCTTAATGTTACAATCTTTGCAACTTAGATAAGATTAGGTTAGGTTATTTCGATCACTTTGGTCTCGGATCTGCGATGTCAGCTAAAATAAGGGCTAAAATACCATCATGAATTGCAGAGTCTGTCTCACCCACTTACGTAGCAAAAAGTCTCGCAACCTCTGCTCTCAATTTCGCGCATCCCCAATCAAGCCAATCAAAGAGATCGGTGTGTTTAAATTTTGTTAACCATCCAAAATTAAAATCTCATCAACCATTTTCTAACCAATGTTTTCCTTACTTGCACACCCATTTTGTTTTAAATTCTTTGACAACTCTCCCACTTGTTCTCAGCTAGTAAAATACTTGTCCATTTAGTGACCTCTCAGTGCCATTAATCATACAGGTTGTCTTCCTGCCTATCGACAAATTAATCCGATATCCACTATTCAAGCAACCTTTTCACAAATTTGTCATAATCTCCTTGTCATAGATTACTATTTACTAGTCAAGGGACCCCTTAACAATACTAGAATTTACGCGATGTCTCAACAAGGTCAATCACTAACAGTGTTCTCCACAAACTATTTGATCCATAGACCATAGGTGATCCACGAAGCAATATTTTGTAGGAATTCGCTTCAGGCGGTAGATGAGCCACGTATTTACGACGTGTGATACTAACCCTTTTGGCTCATTTAAACCTCTCTTTCACCAGTTTGCCGGTTTTCCCATCTTACCACGGTATTTCCTCCCATCTCCCTGCCTTGATCTCTGGTCTGTATTACAAGTGGAGCATTGCTTTGTGCGGTGGGCCGTGTACCTGCATACAGGCGTCACAGGCAATATCGGCAGTTACAAACGAATTACATTGCGATCGGCAAAAAAGTGTCGCTGCCATGCTTCAATAAAGTGGCCGGTGAAGCGAATCCGAAACGTTTTTTGAGGTATGGAGAAATAAGAAAAGTTTGACGCCACGTTGGCAATTTTACAACTCGTGGAAAATAAGTAATTAGTAGTATTTTTTGTATTGTTGGATCTTCTAAGAAATAAATCAAATACTAGACAGAGCTCTTATCGTTTTTTTTGTAAAAAAAAAACGAACCTAAGTGGAACATTAGCCATGCAACTTTTTATCCCTATATTTTTGAAGCGAAGAATTTCGTAAACACTAGATTTTATTTTAACAGGTACCTAATGGAAGTCGCCTTTTGCGAACTTTTTTTTCTTACCTAAGCAAAATTGAAGATAAAACATCGAAAGAGGAAACCATGTCTGATTTAGTTGTCTGATAGACGGTGTTATGGCCGCGGGGATCAAGTCAGGTTATTTGGAACCGGACAACGTTGGTTCGAACCCGCGACGATAACTTCGACCCTGGTTCAACAGATGCCGTTGCATGCACACAAGCTTCTGCTTTCGCATGAAAACAACTGGCCACGCAAAATAGGTTGGTGGATTGCATTCCTTTCCACAAATCTATTTACAAAAAAAAAAAAACTTGGATTCAGGCACTAGCCCTTCAATGAAAAAGTAGATATAGAAAGTATAAAACGACTGAGCTATATGTCGGGGAAAAAAACGCACCTTAGCTACACATATAGCGTAACTTCTTGCCGCGTTATCCCCGAAGGGATTGTATAGCGAGTGAACCTATTTAGTTTTACAGGTAAGGGGGCCGGCCTTATGTCAATAACTTAAGTGAAGTAGGGGGTTTCCCAGCTCCCGAGGAGGCTGGTACTCATTTCTTGTGAAGGCTGAGTAAACCTTGCCGATTTTTTGATTTAAAGTTGTAAGAAACACCGAAACGGGAAATTGTTTCTGACACCCTCGGCTGGATTCGAACCCGAGCTCTCGGCGTAGAATGCAAGCACTCTACCAACTGAGCTATCGACCGGAATCGGAAACCAAATGAAAATCAAATGATAATCGAATTATTAATAATTGACCAATCTTATATTTGTACATTTAATGGCACTAGCCCCCTCAAGGGTGCGTTTATATGTTGGAGCTTCTATGAAACAAAATATGTGTCTTAAGTAACTTCCTTAAACTTTGCCCCACATTAAACTTTATTATCAACTCCAAAGGCAAACTATTTCAGCAGGATGGACCAAACTAAAAACCATGTCCTCGTAGTCCGATTTGTTCTGTTGTATCTTATATTTTTTCAGGATCAGTTCATAAGTTGGTGTAACCATAAAACAAATCTATAATCTAAGTTGCAAAGATATATATTAACATTTAAAGCTCATTTCAAATGCATGCCCGCAAACAAACAAGTGTAGTTCGCGCTTATAAATGCTAAATGTGTACTTACAAATAAAATCCAAAACTCAAATGAAATAAACCCTGCAACTTTTGCCGACCTTCCCTGACACAGGGTACAGTGAACCATTTTGTACAGTATGGATGGTCAACCTCACACCAACCTATAAGTCAAGGAATA
Organism: Agapetus fuscipes; assembly: GCA_951799405.1. Taxonomy (NCBI): domain Eukaryota; kingdom Metazoa; phylum Arthropoda; class Insecta; order Trichoptera; family Glossosomatidae; genus Agapetus; species Agapetus fuscipes. Next base: position 11,321,236 of record OX637361.1, on the reverse strand, counting down.
ATAAATAATAAATTTATTTAAAAAAAGCTTCTTAGATACCAAATTCTTGAACGGGAAAAGATAGGGAGAAATAACGAACCATTAGGGATAAAAAGGAACGAAAGGGATAAAATGTCCGAGTTTTAAAAAGGTTTTTTATTTAATGCTGAATGTAAGCGCAATACGTGAACGAAATAAGGGTAAATTAAAAAGGGGTTAAAAAATTTATGCGGGTCATTAGTGTCAGGGCATACTCGAAGGGTTGAAAGGGAGTATTTCAAAATATGTTTTTTTACAATAAGATCCGCGCGACAATTTACAAAGACAAAATTGTGACGTCATTCGACCGATCTAGAAATTCGATCTTGAAATTTAGGGCAAAGGCAGACAAATAGGCAGATTGTAGTCCCATATAAGCATGACATTTTACCCGCTGACAAAAAATATAGATTCAAAAATTTTGTGAGAATCTGAAAAAAATATGGTTTAGCAGTGGATTGCCTACTTGCTAGAAAGAGTATTCTGCAGAATCAGATTATCAACAAAACAAAAAATGAGCGTCCATTAAAGATTTGGGGAAAAAAAATGACAGGACTGTCATTTTGAATGAGGTCAGAATTTTTTTGAATATGCATTTTTTTCCTGGGCGAGCCAAGTCTGTCTCCTTTGGGGATGTCATTCTTAGCAAGCAATAACAAAGTATTTGTTTGCATTTTCCGTAGCACCCGGCCGGGTGACGACACAATTTTTTCTAGGTCAATTACGCACGCTTACTACCTATAAGAAAAAGTACAGGTTTTAATTGGTTTTTAGCAAACGCGTGTATTGGGTAAAGGCAAATGGACTTTTTCGCGGGTAATCGTCACATTTTTATGAAACTACAGTCCTTGTCAACCAATAAAAAAATATTTGTTTTCTTTTTTTCCAAGCAACCCGGTAGTGCGATGTCACACTTTTATAAATACCGATTCATGTGCAGACGTCTGTGCAACACTTCCATTACACAATTTCAGTAATATAGTAGTCATCCTCATAACAGCTTGCTGGTGAAAAGAAGAAGTGAGTTCTAAATTCAAATCATTTGACAGGTCATGCGACGGCATTGTTTTCAGTTTCTAAATTTGCTAAGCCTAAATGTTTCGTATTTTTTGTTCCAGTTTTTCCACACGCCGTTTCCGTTTCCACAGATCTCGGCTTTGTGTTTCGGAAGAGGTATAAATGGCAATTCGTGCCGTTTTTGAGTGACAGAAGTCAATAGTGCCGAACGTTGACAATATCGGAGCGAAAGTAAAATGGCGTCGCTTAAAATTGTAAGTCTATTCAATAGTAAATGTGAAATAAATTTATTCAGAAGTATAATATGTAATCGTAGAAGAATCAATCAAATCAGTATGTGATAAATTATAAATGATATTTTCATGTGTAATTTTTAGACTTAAAAGTAAACAGATTTATTAATTAAAAAGTAAATTCATTTTGCTACTTAAATTAATATTTTTATTTGATATATTTTTATTATGTTATATAGAGTTCCAATGATAATATAATATTATAACTAGTTTAATATTGTTTTTTTTTTCATTTTTTACAGTTCGCCCTCCTCGCCATCTTGTTGTGTGCCGTGGTTTCACAGACTTTCGCCAGCATCTACGTTTTCGATGACGGTAAGTCCTATGAAAGTAACAAAATAAAAATAATCTCAAATTTTGCACCACAAAAAATTTCACCAAAATTATTTTTCTTCAATAAGCATTTAATATACTCAATTTTACCTACATGAATATGTGTGTGTGTAAACAGCCTTTTAATTTTTTTAAAGTTGGCAAACATTGAAAATTTAAATTTCGAATCTTTCGAATGAGGTAGGTACGCACATGAATAATTATTGACGTATAGAATATTATGTTTCATAGATATTAATGCTATAATACTATGTATTATTTGTGTTCCGTCACTCGGCCGGGTTGCTAGGGAAAATTCATACATATATTTGTTATTAGTTGCTAAAGTCGGCAGTTCCATACAATTAGTTCCATACATCTGTTCGTCGAGAAAAAAGATCCAAATTCAAAAATGTTCAGACATTATTCTAGCGCGTTCGTTTTTAGAACTGTCGAAAAAAATCTACTATTCATTATTATTCGCTTCTTTTATTTCTCATGATGATTCATAGGTCCATTTAATATTTTTACTGATTGATTTAATTACTAATTATTTGTATTTTGTTTCAGCTGAGAGCATAGCGGCCGCAGAAAGGCTTTTGCTTCGCACACGTCGTTCTCCCGATCACCACCACCAGGGCATCACAGGACCAGTCCACACTTTCGTCAAAACAGACAAACACGCCAACTTTAAATGGGGAGTTCGTCACCATGTTGGGCACAAATACGCCTAAGTAAACACACAGTAATCAAGCTAAAATATCCACAGCTATCCTTTAAAAAAAATCTCAATTAATAATAATAAAAAAAATCATTCTAAAATGACGATTTTGTATTTTTTATTGTACACAAATTAATATGAATTTATTTTTTGGTTTTTGAAAGAAAATTGTTAAGCATTTCACTGGTACGATAGCACTGGAAAAAGGACCAAAGGATTATTTTTAACAATATTTTGTACAACCCAAGTTTTTTTTCGTTGTTGAAATAGATTTTCGTTTTTTACAATAAATCATTAATTTCTGTATTCACTCCTGTTCTTTTTTAAACACATTTTTGTAAAAACTTATATACAATTGTAACACAATAAGATTTACAGCCTTTTAAAATTGACAGAATTTGTTTATGTATATTTTTAGTATTTCATTTATGACCCTGAAAATACTTGTTTGTAAATAAAATAAAGAACACAACCAAATAAAACACCGTTTTCTATTTTTGAGACAATTGTTTATTTGTAACCGAAAAAAAATACCTTTCCATATGAGTCGAATAGAATCAAAGGTGGCAAAGAAGGATTTTAAAAAATACCCTCGGCTATTTGAAGTCTCCCATAGTATTTTAAAAATGAATTTACAAAAATCGGGATTTTATTTACTAACTACATTCTATTGCATTGTAGTTCTGACCCTCTGTCTTGCACATGCTGAAAGTGTACACACAAAATAACACAAACCTAATTTAAACAGGCTCTTTACAACTCTTACCGCCTTTCCCTGAAACCGGGGTAGCATTAGCAAAAGTGAACTACGTTTTACAGCATGGGGTCAGCATCATTCCAACCTATTAGTCAAGGAATGTGAGTGTGCAAGGCCTTACTAGAGATTACTTGTATTTAATAGAGTTCTAGTACGGCCTTGATGCGTGATTGACAAATGTGCGAATATTGGCCATATGTGTGTTGGCGCCTTTTATAGCCATACTTCTTCTTCATCTTTCAGATCCACTTTCAACAAAGATTCCGATCATCATGTCAATTTCCGCTTTAGCTGCTGCAGCTCGAAAATGGATTCGACGTTTTTTATAAATAAAGATAAATATTTCATAAATATGTCTGCAAGAATAGATGGATGTCGTGGTAGAGGAAGACCGAGAAAGGTATGGATGGATCAAATTTCTGGAATAGCGAATGAATGAAATATCCAGAGTCATAATAAAAGAAGAGCTTCTATGAAGACTAGGTTATGACTCTGGATTAAATGAATGAAGTATGTAAGGACAGAAGGAGATGATGGTTGATCTGTTATTTTGGCGGCCAGGACTAAGGTTTTTTAAATTAGAATTTTGTATTTTGTTTTAGTTTTGATGTCCATACATATTATCATTTTGTTGATTTTAAAAATGTAATTTGTTGTGTATGTTCCTTGACTTATAGGTTGGTATGTGGCTGACCAACCATGCTGTAAAAATATAGTTATCTTTGCCAATGTCACCCCTGCTTCAGGGAAGATCGGCAAGAGTTGCAGGGTATATGTTCATTCGAGATTTGAGTTTTTATTAAGTAAGTCCACACGCGGCATGTTTAAGCGCGAACTTATACGTGTCTGCTTGTGAAAATGCATATAATGTGAATCCTTAATGTTACATATCTGTGCAACTTAGATTAGATTAGATTAGATGTCAATTTCTACTTTAGATGCTGCAGCTCGAAAATGGATTCAGTGATTTTCACAAATAAAGCGATTGCTCAAACGTAATACGAATACATTATTTACATAGAATGAGATCATCGAAAAGTCTAATTATTACGTGGCTTACAACATTTTTGGAGAAATTGAAAAAGAAAACGCATTCAGTGCTGTGAACGGTGAATATTAAAATGTCGACTGTGCTTAATGCGCATACATAAGTGACTTTTATTTATATCAAGTAAAAATAAAATATATTTGCATTACAAGCACTGACTTACAGAGTCGTTAAAAAAGTAACGAATCAATTAAACATTCATTTTAATAACGTTGTAAATAGGTACCTACTTATGTGAAAGCGATATGTGTTATTGCAACGTAAAATAATTGAATAAAATTCTATATAAAAACAGGAAGAGGAGACGGTTGTGGAGGGACCATATAGACCGCATGAACGAATGAAGGATAGCCCGAGTCGTGGCACAGGAGATACTGGACGGCCAGCGTCTACCACGGCTACCAGACCTGTCAATTCAAGATGGCCGCAAGTGAACAGCTAATTAGTCTTCAAACAAATATTTCTGATAGGTAAGGTAAGAATTACCGTGGTGATGCGATTTCCAGCCAGGTCATCCTCCCAAAAGTTGGAAGAACAGCTGGTCTCCTGCATCACAGGAGGGAGTTCCGCAATAAACAGATTCTAGATCTATAGCAAGAGGAAGAAGAAGACGAAAAAGATAGAATTGTTCACAAAAATCAAGCTCCGTCAATCTTCATATTTTGGTCACATAATGAGAGGAGAAAAATATGCCGTCCTACAGCTGGGCATAGAAGAGAAGATTGAGGGGCGTAGAGGGTTAAAAGAAAGCGGCTTTCGAGAGTGGATCGTGATGTAAGGTATGGAGGAGCTGCTTCGTGCTGACCAGAACAGAAAAGATTCATCTCAGGTGATCTTTAACGTGGAAGACACGTAAAGAAGAAGAAAAAGATAATTCAGTAATAAAAAATCCGTATTTTTTTTGGCGATTTCAATCTTATTGTTTCTTGATAGTTTCTTCGTCTCATTCAGTCGTTTTTAGTCTTAAACTGTTGAACACATGCCTTCTCCAACCTCTTTCAGTTATTCTTTTCTTGGGCCATGGACTTCTCATCAAATTTAAAGTTATATGTTTGTATAAGCTTGTGACTGGGGTCCATAATCTATAATCTAAGTTGCAAGGATATATTCATTTAAAGCTCTCAGATGTATGCCCACAAACCAACAAGTGTAGTTCGCGCTTACAAATGCTGAATGTGTACTTACAAATAAAATCCAAACCTCAAATGAACATAAGCCCCACAACTTTTGCCGACCTTCCCTGAAACAGGGGTGACATTGGCAAAGTGAACCATTTTTTACAGTATGGGTGGTCAGCCTCATACCAACCTATAAGTCAAGGAATAGTAAAATTAGGGGTCCTTACCGATAAACGAAAACTCAACTAAGCTACACATATATTGCATATTATCATCGCGTTGTCCTCGAAGGGGTCACACGTGGCGTATATTGAACCTATTTATTTTTACATGTAAGGGGGTAGCCACAGATCACGGGGTAGCCAACTATTTCAGTTGAAGTTGGAGTTTTCCAAGCTCCGTAAGAAATAAGTAGCCCAAGAAGGCATATTTCTGGGACTTCTTATAAAATAACTCTTATTAAATGAAAGAGTTAAAAATAATGGAAGAAAAAATCAGGGTCCTGATTTTACTATTTCGATGTTGCTAGGAAAAAGGACGGATGCATTGAAAGTCAGAAAGCGAAAGGGAGAGAATTTTTTAACCCCAGGGTATGTATCGCTAAACTAAAATGAGTAATAAAACCTCTACCTACCTTTAGAGGCTTTATAAAAAATATATAAATTATTAAAATTAATGCATGTAATATGAGCGGTCGCAATGGCATGCGGCAATTTTGTTTTTGAATAAAAAAATGCAATTGAAGAAATTCATTTTAACACAAGGCAACATGCGATTGTTTATTAATAGCTACAAAAACAATACTAATCATTTCATAGACAATAAATAACATACTAGGTATTACAAATTGTTTTTTTTCTTATGGCAATAATTGTTTTCTGATGCAGGTAGGTCTGTACGGAAAAGTGATGATTCGATAACGATCAGAAAAAAATGCATAATTGCAGAAATTCTTGGGTAATGGAGTGTGCAATTTTTACTGTTAAGTGATTTGCTTTATGTACATATTAATAGATACCTCACCTTGGATTGACGTAAGCTAAATTAACGTTTACTTTTTCTTACCTTATATTTTTCCCACGTAAATCAACAAACCATCAGGGTTTCTTTTTTTTCAAGTAGGTAGTTTTCCTCATCTAAGAATGAAGTCTGAAAGTTTTTTGCACGAAAATGAATATTATTTATGTTACACATCTCCTTTACACAAACCCTATCCTTCGGGCATAATAAGGTCGGAACATTTATGAATTTTGAACTTTTTTCTCAGCGAGCAAACGTACGTTTTTACCGTCCTTAGAAACCAATCAAACAAAATGTTGGTATGCCTTTTCCTTAGCAACCCGGCCGGGTGACGGCACAATATTGCCTATATCAATTCATGTGCGGACTTCATTCTAATATTGAAATATCGACGGCATATAAGTACAATCTTCGATCACGAGCAACAAAAACTTTTTCTGACAGTTCACTTCGTGTTTCTTTGGCGTAGAAGAGACACGTTTGCTGGGGACTTCGATTACGACCCCAACGAGACTTTGAGAAACCCGTTCTACTCTACACAACGTTCCGTAAAAACACGTTTTTAATTCTATAAAGAAAGTACATTCTCTGTCACTGTTATTTTACAATGCTGCTTTTGCATCCAGCCTAATCTTTAGATTAAATAAACTTTTAAGTTTACAAACCGACTATTAAATGATTTCTTAAACAGTCGCGTAGTTACTCAACATAAAGGCAAATACATTCCAGAATAAATTATTTGTCCTTAACCTTTAAAAAACAAATTGAAAATTAATTGAGTTAATGGCTCCACTAAACACAAAGCGATCCATATTAAATCAACACTTCAGAGTTTAATGATTTTGTAGCCTTTGTTGCCTGCGTTTATCACAGCTAATATCTTTCAAAAGTCCAATCAACTTTAAATCAAAGTACAATTCTTCGAGTATAAAACAAATGTAACATACACTCTCTGCGTAAATCGGAATAGTGTATGAACACTAAATCACTCGCTGTTAGTGCTGTCTTATATTCAATACAATTCACGATTCACGCGATCCATGGGAGAGTATGTAAATGTTTATACTGGAGTACCTACAAGCATCGATATATAAGAACAGGATGGACTAAGAAATCAATCCTTTAAAATTAGAAATGCGCTAGCCCACTCATCATACAAAAATCCAAATTCAGTCTATCGGTAACCTTCTAACTGTCAACAGGTGTGTTACCTAATTGGAAAAAAATCCATACAAATGCCAAACTGGATATTTTCTAAGCGTGCTAACAAAAAAAAATGTAAAAAATGTGGAATAATATTTCACTTAAAAAACTATTTTGTATGATTACGTTCATAAAATTTATTTTTCATTTGTCGAAATATTTTGCTCGCGAAAGTGACAGCCATTTTTAGAACTAGTGATGTTGTATGTAAGTATGTAACTTCTATGCTTGTGGTAATAGATACTTATGAAAATTATCTCGTACACAATGAGGTCGGAACCTTTTTGAATTCATACTTTCAACAACACTAGTAACAAATTCCGTTGCCATGGGGATTTCATGGTTTCTATGGTGATATGTAAATAGGTTGAAGACGGAGTAGAGACACACTGCTTACATAGAAAATGAGAAAAGCATTTCATATGTTGTGAGCGAGACAGCATTATAAACAATGTATGGTGTCAAAGACGGTGCATCATGTTGATTGGTACTGAATCACATTCATAGTTCCTCCATTGAATACTACCTCCATGCCTACAAGTAACAAAGGCTTGATTTGAAAGTCAAACATTACTGGTTCATAACCGGATCTTTCTAAAATCGCCATTATCATTTTGCCCGGTTAAATTGTTTGATTTATCGAACACGGATATCAGCTGTGCCCTGCAAAGCTTAAATTATTTTGCGTCAACGATTTCATGAACCAATAAAATATTCGTGCGGATAAAATATTAATGATTAAACGTTCACTTTATTCATAACATTCGAAATGTATTAAAAATCTTTGTACAATTTGTAAACTTTATTCTAACTTCGGACCTTACCTAGCGTTGACATCCTTTCCCACGATTTTTAACCTATATAATTATATTCCTATGGGCCAGACGTTAATAAGGTCCTGTCTTTGAAAGTTTTCATTATCAATTACCTTGGCTTATTTAGCAAACTTGCTAAAAAATAGCGAACTCCCTATCACAGCCTGGAAAATATAGTTATTGTATTAACTCCTAAAAACCGATATAAATATAATTTAATATGGTCGCGCTTACACATGCTGCATTTGTACATGCAAAATAAACCAAACCTCATATAAACATAAACTTTACAACCCCTGCCACATTTTCTTGAAACCAGGGTGGCATTGGAAAATGTCTAATTTAAATTTCCAATATTTAATCTTGATGTTATAGGTTAGCGTCAAGGGCAATTTCAACGCAACGCAACTACATAAGCTACACATATAGTGCAACTTGTTGCTGCGTTATCCCTGAAGGGGTTCGCGTGTGGCGAGTGGTACCTCTTAACTTCTACAGGTCAGGGGGGCGGCCTCACGCCAACCACTTCAGTTGAAGTGGGGGCTTCCCAGCTCTCGGGTGCTGGTACTCATTTCTTGTGAAGACTGAGTAAACCTTGCAGGTATTTTATTTTGGGGTTTGAAATAAACACTGAAACGGGAAATCATTTCTAACACCCTCAGTGGGATTCGAACCCGGGCCCACGGCATGGAATGCAAGCACTCTACCAACTGAGCTATCGACCGGACAAGGCCCGGATTTTAAGTTTCTAAATCAGTATCCCGAGTATACAACATTGGAGAAACTCCCCTGTTGGAATTAGAAGATCACTTCTAGTGAGTGGTTTAGCTTGCATAGATTTTTTTTATTTACGCAATGTGTTACAGTCGGGGCACAGGTCTATGCGTTTGCGCAATGCCATTTTCCACACACAACGAGTCAGCAGTGACGCTAGATCTATCAATATGTCACATCGCGTCACATAGAATTACATAAAGGTCTGTCTAAACCAGAACACAATACATTCTCTTCCTAAAGTCGGACACCTGGATGTTACAAGCGCGTGATCCAAATCTCAAACTCGAAAAATCGTCCGCCCAGTGCTTGTAAGATGACCTTTCAATGACATAGTATTAAAAGAATCACATTCTACACAATCTGAGCTAAGAAAAAAACGTATAATACCATCATAAGGGAATTGCTTTAAATATTTTTTAAATCAATTTCCAGTATAAGACACATTGGTCTAGTACCTACACACACAAACATTGACCATGTTAAATTACCTCTGATGGACATAACATAAACAAGCACTTAAAGGGCGAAATGTGACGCAGGTGATACAGAAATACTATCATATTTACACACATATAGCAGTTCTTATCTGAAAAATAAAATCAGGTTTGAAGAAGTCCCACGAAAAACGAGGAGATTTTTTTTTTTATTGTGAACCTTTTAATCTTAGGTGCCGTTCTCTTTATCTACTTAGGTACTTCTTATTACGATTTAGTTTATGGAATAATCGACTGGTATAATTAAGAGCACTTTATACCCTAAATCTATGTACGTCAATCGTGTGGGTAGTTTTTTTTATCAAGGTCACAAATGCTAACGTTGTAAATACCGAGCCTTGGCATTTAATTCCTCAAAAATTAATAGAATTTTGTTCAAATCTATTCCTAAAAATTGTATAAAAATCTAAAATCATCCCCAATATGTTTAAAACTAATTCTTAAACCTTCCTGCATCTAAAAGATGAATCCACGGCTGTAACATCCTTCAGGGTGAGATGCAAAAAAAAAAAAAAAATACCGTACCTTGGTGTTAACAAATTTTAAAAAGCTAAATAATAAATACCATGCACGGTGAAAGACAGTTTGTAACAAAATAGATGACGGAGATGTGCAGCATAAAAAAGAGACTTTAAAAAATAAAGAAGAAGAAAACAGAACAAACTAAAAAAGACAGTACGTTTTTAAATTGGGGTTATCTTACATAATATAAATCACATATCCTTACATAACACATTGTTCACTTCTTGATCCACTTTTTTGCACACAGACCCCTCAGGCTTTAGGGCAGGCCATACCCCAAGTACAAAACAACCATGGCGTTTTACTAAAAGTCCATTTTAACTAAAACGCTCACCGCAGGCGTTGCTTTCAGTTTCCTTACTAGACTACAGAGCTAAAACGTTAAATTTTAAGTTGAGGGACTGGTGAGTACAGTCTCATATGGCCAACGCCTCACCTCTCTACCCGGGAACTGGTTTCAGAATATTGTGCTACGTGCAAATTCGAAACCAGAAACGCTTTGGATATCAATCCAAATCGGAGCTTACTAACGCTTACGAAAGAACTCCATAGATAAAAAAAATCACAGAACACCTTATTTTTGGACACGAATCGCTATCTTGTCGCCTTAAGGTCTTAAAGAATTTGCAGAATAACGTTTCAGATCTGTAAAGTGTGAGCAGGCCTTTGCTTGTTCATTATAGAAATTATTTTAGTATCTATAATTAAATATTGCCACCTTTGAATCAATCTTTAGTGAGAATCGCATATATTCAACCAAGCTATGGTTCACTATGCCAATGTCACCCCTGTTTCAGGGAAGAACGGCAAGAGTTGCAGTTGCATTTGAGATTTGGTTTTTATGTTGTAGGTTCACATGAGGCATGTGAAAGGGCGAACTTGTACGAGTCGGGTTGTGAGAATGCATGTAATGTGAATCTCCAATGTAACATATCTTTGCAACTTAGATTACATAGATTAGAAGCTACAAATATCGTTCTTCTTGCCGCGCTATCCCCGAAGGGGTCACATGTGGCCAATGGAACCTTTTTATTTTTAAAGGTAATAGGGCCGGCTTTACGTCAATCATTTCAGTTGAAGTGGAGCTTTCCCAGCTCCCGAGGGGCAATTAAAAAATTACATAGCTATACAAGTCAAGCTATAATTAAATTAAATCTATAAAATACATACAATACATCAATTGAAAAAAAGAATTTAAAAGCCTTAGAAATCAACATTGCAAATCAACCGCCAATATGTTATTTATCCTACAAATCTGATTTATAAATTGATTCAAAATGACAAAAAAAAACGTCTTCTACGAACTCACCCCTTCGTAAGTTATACTTTAAGCTACAATTAATAATTAATAACATAAAGAACTTGTAAAAACTTCAATTACTAAAATTTGAATGCCAAGCGCTTAATTTAATAGAAAAAGAATCGACCAGAATCGTGAAGCTTAACGTCAAAAACAGTCAAGTCCACGGTAGAGTATTATTTCAAATAAGATATTTTATCAGCAAGATTGGAAGGTAAAATTTAAAAATAATGTCGTGATAAAGTTTATTAATTTGTGAAGGTATGGGATATCCAGAATCAATTTGAACAAAGTTTTTATTTTTCATTTCCTTCCATAAACTATAAACTAGATAATTATTTTTTAGAAGACCATGGCCCGTGGGATACCTACCAATGACTCATATTTGCAGTATTTTTAGAAAAACCACAAAACCTGTCTATAGTCTATTAATTCGCTATACTAAGGACTCGTAATCGAAAGGTCGTAAGGTCGATTCCCGGCGTAGCACAAAAAAAAACCCAAAATATGCTCTTCGTTATGTTGAAAAAAATTAACTTAGTTACTCTGAAGATGGCCAAGAGGCTGAAACAGTCAACTTTTTTTATATTAGATTTGTGAAGAGGAATGCAATTCACCAACCTATTCTGCCTGGCCAGAAACAGGTATTAATATAATTAATTAACAATTTATTAGATTATAGATTATATAGAATTAACAATTCATTATTAATTATTTTCATGAATTCTTAATTAATAATAACCCAATAACATCTGTTGAACCATGGTCGAAGTTATGGTCAAATGACCCAGGCGGGGATCGAACCAACGTTATTCTATTCCAAATAAGCTAGAAAGATCCGCCCACTTGGCCCCCTCAGCCTTAACAGCCTTGACTCGATATTTTGTTTGTTTTTTTTAACAAATAAAATAATACAATAGTAGAATCAAACAAAATTTATTTTAATTTAAATAAAACATTGTACGAAAAAAGATTAATTGTTTTTCTTTATAGTCATTTCTAACATATTATATTATGAGTATTCTTTTTTGATTTATGAAACAGTGGGTTAAATTTTTACAGTTTTTGCACATGATAAACAAAATTTTGAGATGAAATTAAAAGTAATTCCAATAAACTACAAAATCTTAGTTTAAATTTTGTATTCGTCTTGCTTTGAGATCACACACTTTAATTATTATAAGCATATATTATGAGTATGCAGTCGGCGCAGATAGGAAAGTACTCTTTAACCCGTTGCCTGCCGGTGGGGGAGCGGTATATAACACCACACACGGGCCAGTGTGTGGAGCATACACAAAAACACTCCGGACCCACAAGGGTTAACCAATTGTTACGCTGTGATACGAAAAAAATAATTAAATAAAAATGAAGGGGTTAGTTTTTTGTGCTGTGTTAGTTTTTAGTTTGTGTTTAGTGGATGCGTACCCTTACGCACAACAGGTTTGTGATTATTTTTTTATTAAAAAAAAGTTTTTTTTGTTCGTTCCGGTTTATAAAATAGTTAATATGTGTTTTATTAAGATGAAAAACTCGCCTTTGGAATTTTTTCTCAATAATTATAAATAGGGGTAAAAATTTACTGTAGGTATAAGGTTTTTGCTAATTGGGTCTAATTTGTTATTTTTTGACGATAAAATTGTAAGGATAATTTAACAAGACCTTTCAGTACTATTATGTAAAATTCAATGTAATAGAGTTTTTCTTCAACTATTATTTCTTCTAAAATTGGTTTAATGATAGTTTGTTGAACTGCATTAGTTGAATTAGATACATGCTTATTCTTCGTAAAAAACTGACACCTTTTTCTAAATATTGACCAAATGTCAAAACTTTCAAACATTGATTTTTGTTCAAAATTAATCAAAACGGATACTCACTCGTAATAAATTTATAAGCTTTCATACACAATTATTAAATTGACATTAAAAAAACGTAACAATAAAAGGTCTCTTCATTTCCATTAGGGGGATTTAAACTAACCCTTCAAATAATTATTATACATGTATTCCGAAAAAAAGGAAGGGTTTGCTAATGTATCTACATGGAATGATCACAAAACTTCAAGACTGATTTGATAATTAAAATGTGGCACAACTTTGCACAGCAAGCCAGACAAAACTCTTGTCCGCCCAAACACCTTACTTCTTCTTCTTCAATGGCCCTGAAGCCCAAATCTGTCCTTGGCCTCCGCGATCTTGAGCCTCCATCCGTCTCTGTCCTTTGCCGCTTGGATATGAATGAATTGAAAGAGGTATGTAAGGATAGGAAAAAATGGAGGCAGCTCTGCAGAGGCTCTGGCCACCCCTAGCGGAATGGCGACAGAGTTACAGTTACAGTCCTCATCCAGCTTGCACCGGCAGTAGCCGCGCCACATCCCTGCTCACCTCTTAAAGCACTTTAACCAACATTCAAAAAAATGTTTATTAGATACCCGCAAGCCATTGTTCAAAATAATGTTAAAACACCTCGTGGAAGCTGTCGGAACGGCTAAAATCGTGCCCAATTGCTTATTTTTCAATTTTTACTAGAACGAAGAAAAAAACATCGTTAGGAGTAAAGTCGGGGTTGTAAGTAAGATACAGCAGTGTTACCAAACATTGCAGTGTCTATGGTCAATGTCTTTTCAACTTATTTTTCTTCTCCAGCCTGTCGCCCTCCCCCCACACCTGCTCCGGCAGTATCTGGCTGACCAGCAGGCGGCTAGAGGTCGTCAGGAGACTCCCATCTACGAGCAGGACAGCCAAGTCAATGGACAACCTGGATTCGCTCCAAGCGCTGGCACGCAAGTGAGGAATAGTGGAGTGCAGGGACTGGTGAGTGCAAACGACTGTCATCTAGGTTCTTTTGAATGGAGTTCTCTTGTCAAAATGAGTTTTACCATTTAGATAAGCCAGCCGTGGTGTTTTCGATGACACTAATCCAGTTGTGTGCCAGAGCACCTACTGTGATATAAAGGAATGAAACTCCAATGATTAGGGTTCAGTTGATACTTAATTGTATCATTCCTTCCTCTCATCTAGCACGTTCCGTGTTGATATTGCTAAATTTGCAAATTACCTACTTAAATATTCGATCAGCTCATTTATTTAATGTAGCAACACCATGTAGATTTTTCATCTAGGAACAGGACAATCGAGTCAATGGACAACCAGGAATGGGTAATAAGGACTTGTGAGTGCGAATGACTGTCTCAGTCTAAACGACTTGTACGATGTAGATGAACCAACTGTGGTACTCTGTTTCTGTGGTAACGTTGAGGATATCAAGGGTAGTGGTGGCAATCATAGATGTCTTGATAAATGGCCATCGATCAAATCAAAAAGAAATAAATGAATTCAAAGTGTGCCAAACTGTTTTAAGTTTTAGAGTGTCAGCGAGATCTTGTTATACTCAGTTCTAACGACAAAAGTCAAAGAGGAGAAAACAAAAACCGCTGTTACGTTGTGTCTCTTTTTCATAGTATACCTTTGGCACATTCTATGGAAAAAAAACTCTTGCGTCTTTTATTTAAGTCATATCCTTTATAATCTGTATCCTGTTCAGATTGCTCGATGAGATCTTCTTCGACAGCCTTCTTGGGCAGCCTTCTTGGACAGCCTTCTTTGACAGCCTTCTTCAACGGACTTCTCAATTCCTTCCGCCTTCAAGATCTTTTTCGACAGCCTTCTCATTCTCAGCTTAATTATTTGATTCATCCCCAGGTCCAGAGGGCTCAGCAGGCGCAGCCGCAGTACGTCCAACAATACGTCCAGCAGCCGCAGTACGCCCCTCAGCCCCAGTACGCCCCCCAGCCACAGCAGTATACCGCCGCCCAGCCAGCCACACAGTACCGTCCCAAGCCTCAGCAAGCCAGGCCCAGGCCGCAGCTGGCGCAGGAGGAGGAGCCTGAGGACTATGAGGTAAGGCTGCATGCTTACATACTGTTACGAACTTGGAGTAACTACGTGCGACTGTACATGCGTACAATGAACAGTCTGGCACTAGTATGATGGTGATAGTGCTACGAACTTCAATGTACCTACGCGCACCTGTACAGGTACAATAGTGTGTGCAGAACAGTCCAGTATGATCCATGGTAGTATTAGTGCATACGTGATCCTTATCATGCTGGTAGAACAACGCTCTGGTATTGGATCAATTCACCAGAAATACCTTTTATGTCATCTGACCATTGTTTTAAAGGCCTTCCATTAATTGTTTTGTCCTCGCGTGATCTCCTGGTCAGAAATCCTCTCGGTCCATCTTTTTTCTCTGACGTCATTGTAATGGATAACATACCCTGCCCCCGACCACTCTGCGGCTCTTTTTTATAATGCAGTAGCTCCCGATCTTTTTGGCTAAATTACTTTTTCGATATTCTGATCAGAATTCCAAGGATTTCAGCTCAAAACCTACATCGTATTACATAGGTTTGAAAATTTTATGACAAACTGAAATTCTAAGTTTCCGTAACTTGGATCACCAAGCATTCAATCTCTCACAACATGTGCTAAATTTCCTACTACTGGTCAATTCAAATTGCTTAAAACTTCCTAAGATTGACTCAAAATGGCGGTGTTTTATGGCGTGTCAGATTTACAGCACGACCCAGTTGTCTATGGCGGAAAAATGATTTAATGCCTGACATTAGTGTGATCAGATAATCGGAATGGGCGGACCGTGAAAGTCGCCGATCATTCTCACGGAGTGTTGCGACATGTTCTGGCCACCCTTATGTCATCAGTGCTCTGTTATATAATGTGTCGTCATGTGGTTGAACAATAATTAACAGGCTGATGACCTGATTAACTAAAATGCGAAAAATAATTGACTTTTGCGGTAAATTTTATAAGAAAATTAAAATAAAGGTGATTTTACATTGTGTAGGCAGTTACGTAAATCGTATAATGAAGGTCCTTCTTTTGGAATGTTATCAGCTTTTAATGGCTCACAATGATTTTATCTCTGAACGTCTTAGGATCTCATCATTTGAAGAGTGCCCATTTGAGCTTGAACAAAATGTGAAATTCTAGGGTTTTTCTGAAATTATATAAAAAGAGATAAATTCATAGAAAAGATACACAGGTTGATATATTTTTTTGGGAATCTTCTGCTGCGATAAAGAAGACCAGATGTCCTTCCATTATTGTAGTGGACCACCTGGTATACTCGAGTCTTCTGTTTTTTCGCGTACAACGATCCGAGCTATCCTACTTTCATCCATGCGGTCCAAGTGATCCCTCCAGAACCGTCTCCTCTTCTTACTCCATCTGGCGATGTCCTTAGTGTCGCATATGCTTCTCTTGTATCTTTGCAGCAATGGCGCGGTTTCTCAAAAGGTTTTCTGACGAGTCTTAGACACTTAAAATGTATTTCTGATTTAGAGATTACACCAGAAAGTGAAGGTATAAAGTGGTTTCTGATCCCATACGGATATGTGTATAAACTTAATGTATTGTATCGTTTGAGGATGTATCTTAAGTGCACCATAAAATACGTGCAAGCTATCATTAATAAACGGATGACTAGATTATTCATAAGAAAGTGAAACTCACAACATAAGCTTCATTAAACAATTATTAGTTACGTTTACTTTCATATGCGCACGGTCAATTTCCTTCCGCGACCCTGAAAGGTGAATATAACAAACTAGAAATTCAATACAAGCACATTTATATTATGTAACCATGAGAAATTTCACGATTTTTTAATTATTATTTAGATAAGGTGCTTACTATCTTTACTAATTTTCAGTGCGGTCTATAGCTCAGTTGGTAGAATGCTTACAATCAATGCTGAAGGCTAAAACGTCACAAATAATTTCCAACCCAAAATACGATACGGCAGGATTTACTTAGCCTTCAGAAGAAATGACAACTAGCTTCCTCGGTTTGAGGCTTTCACGGCCGGCGGTTGACAATGGAGGGTTGCTTTCTGGAATATGTTGCCGTTGTACATTGGACTTGTTTCTCCCAGACTTTTCTCCCATATTATCTCCGATGGGCTTTGGATTTGCTTCAACATTAGATTAAAGAAACCCATCACAGATATGAGCGAAACGTCCAATAGCTCCGGCTCCAATGAACTATGGCAACAGAGCTCGGTAAGCAACCATTCAATGTCAAGAATCACAGAATGGGTAGATAAACTAGGTAAGTAAATGGTCTGCGTTTATCTGCGTGTATTGATAATCTTAATTGTTAATTTAACTTCGCAATTTAGATTATATTGTATAGTTCTAATTATAAATTTCATACAGCAACCATGAGAACTGTTAGCAATGCTCTTGCTTCTTGTTTAAGCCGACTGGACAACAGAACTTTCTCTTGCTTCATGTTTCCGAAATTCGAAGCCGCCGTTCCGTTGCGCAACCCGCGCCTTTTCTCTGATCTGGATCGTTTGCATAACCCCGTGATCGATTTATTCATTTACTCGCTGCAATATCGCGTAATCTGATTTGCAAAACAAATGGCTCATGTACTGTTTCCTGAACGGAATACACGAGAAGTCAATTAGTAGATTGTATGGGCGACGATGTCTACATAAGATAATGAAAGGATCGAACTTAATATCAGGGGCGTGAACTACTTTCGAAATTTCATACCTGTTAATTTGAATTTAGAACAAAAAATGAATGTTGCCATAAACAAACAGTGTATCATTTTTTTAATGTTGGTACTAGACACTTCACCTTCAACCTTCAAAAAGGGTCGCTAGGGAAATGGCAAATTATTATTTTGTTGGACCATTTTTGAAGGACCCTAGTGGCATAGAACTGAGGGGAAAATTAGATTTTTTTATTATAATATGCCGAGCCCATTTAGAATCTATACGTACATGCTACCAACTGCACTTTTTTATGTAGAATAAATTCAAAATTGTTTGCCTTATCCCAAGTAACCCGACCGGGTGACGTCAAAATATTGTCTATGTTAAAAGACGTGCGGTTTTCCACTGCAAAATAAATTCCGTAACCACAGAACTACATTTTTTGACGCTTAATTCCTACTTAAATATTTTTGCGCCAAACCAGATATTTTCTAGCTGTGTAAAAAAACTTTTTTGATAGATATTTTCATTACATTTCATCTCGGACCGGTCCATAGTCCGTAGTGGCAACACTTCGGACTCGTAAATGGAAATTCGGATCCCGGCGGAGCACACAAAAATACCATTAATATTTCGAATGTGCTCTTCGCTGGGTTGAAGAATTCATAAGCCTTAACCAATGACCGGTCACCAAGGGTCCATCCAGCCTTACAGCAACTGAGTCTTGCTTGAGTATTGGCGCTTTGTAGCGACGACCAAGCTCGTACACCTCTGCGGCACTACAACAAGTGTCATAGACCCCTAGAGTCTTCATAATCTAGGGAGTCTCCCGCACAGGATTTTCTTAAAAAAACAAAAAAAAAATTACACAAAAAAAATGCATGCATGGCAATGATCTTGGCTAGCATATAATTACCGTGCAAGTAACATCAGGTAATGATTAATGGTTCTACAATTACTATACTTCTCGTTGCTGGCGTTTTCTAATACGGAGACTGCAGTCAATAAACTTGCGCGGTAGCATTGAACGTGTACAATAAGGAGGGCCGATTTTTTTTTTTTTGGATAATATTCATCTAATAGTAAGAATATGTTGCCAAAAGAAGTTCAAATTATGTGTGTAAAATAAAATTCCGTAAAAGTATTAATCATTTGTCTCCAAATCGGCCTCAAAGTTTCGAAAAAATGTCATTTTTATAATTTTTCATGAGGGCTAATAATACAATAAGGAATTGAGATTTTACGGTAATTTCTATATTTTTGTGCATAAAATATAGTAATGCGCACCAATAGTACAAATAAACAGTTATTTTTTCACTTAATAAGCAGTAGGAGGGGTAGAGAGAGCGTCGAATTTCACTATTTTGCAAAGAATTTGTGACCGCGCGTTGTCACTATGAGTTGAATACGAAACTTATTTCAATGCCCTGTGACTGGTAAAATTTGTTTTATTCTTTTAGAAAGCATAAAGTGTCATGAAATGTATCTTTTAATGCAGTAATGTAACTGCACAACTGGACAATAAATGTTTTGAAAATCACGAAAAAACGCCAAAATCTCCTAAAACAACTGATATTGTTTAAAAAAAACCCACCCAAGACTGTTGAGCTTATGATGAATAATGTGCTGTTTTACATTTATTGTCCTGTAAATGTAAATAAATAAATCAATGCGCCTTTCATAGAGATTGCGGAGTGTTCGCACAAGAGTGAAGCTTCCTAACTGACTAGCAAACATCAGGGAAAATGATTATTGGAAATAGGTACAGCCATAGTCGTTATAAAGTAACTAAGAAATCATAGAAAAAAGAATCTACGTAAAAAAGCTTAGATAATCGAACCAAAATACATTGATGGTAAAAGAACACGCCTAAATCTTAAAATAACATAAAACACCATCATCATTGAGTATGTATATCTCCACAGCCAGTCTCACAAGAATCATTTCCAAAGCTGCATCGCCAACTTTTCAAAAAAGGCTTACTGGATGTTTCTACATTGGCAAAAACTTTCTACAGGTATTGAGTTTTGGGAAAAGTGGCAGCATTCATAACTTCAGAAGTTCTGCATGATATCAAATGTGAAACATTCAATTAGTTCTCAAAAAAACCTTTAATACCCATTATGATTTATTCGCACAAGATTTAAGTACAGATCTATTATATCTATACAAGTTTGTCTTAGAAAACATAAACTTGGCCCATAAAACTCCAGGAAAAAAATCCTATGCTTGGTGGATTCTGCGAGCTATAGAGCTTAGGATCCCTTAAAAAACTTATTAATTTGGCAAATTATGTTGCTCAAGCATACGCTTTAGCTTGATTTCTAATAATATGTCTTATTTTTTTAGCAGTAACCTTCTTAAGGTACATACATATACTCAAAAAGAATGATTACTTTTCAGTTTAACTATGTTCAGTTACATTTATGATATTTGCAAGTGCCATCCTATTGCAAAGATGGTTTCCGACATTTATCGAAGTTTATTTAAATTAAAAATATTCATCAGGAGAACCTAAAATGATAATTGATTGCGCAAAGTGAAAAAATAGTTGCTTTGCTCATTCAGAAAATTTACTGATAGCGAAGTTACGAATCTTCACAAACACCTAAGTGAACTCCTCGCAGATACACGTAAGATTCTAAAAATTCTTATCATGCAAGGTGGGAAAATTGACTCTTACAAGTTCGATGAATTAACTTTGTTGTTGCAACTTACTGAGGTATTACAAATTGGCAGAAAAATAAATCTGAACCACTAACATCTCAAAAGACATCTGATGGAGATCTCATTTTTTTTTCACAGCACACGGTGGGCAAATGGATCTATCTCATCTGCGTTTATCATACAAAAACTAGCAAAATGTCTTTGAAGAACAGCACAAAAGTCTCTGCAACGTTTTTTTTTAAATCAACATTAGAAAAAAATATTAAACCTAAAATAACGTCTCGCAGTGTCAGGCCAAAATTCGAAAAAAAAACGGATTTTTTACGTTATCAATAACAAAATTTTACTTTCTGTAATTTACTTTTCTCTCTCAAATGTGTTATTTTATACCTTAAACATTTGTTTTACATGAAAAATAAAATTCAAAACTCAGGTTTAAAGTCAGTATGTAAAAATATTTTTTTTGTGTTTTTTTTCAATTTCTCATTATTTCAATGTCGATTTGGAGACAAGAGTTGTTGTTTGATTCTAATGAAACTTTCTGTACAATAAAATTACGTCATTTAGCAACATAATTTCACTCTTAGATTAAAATTCAGCGTAATTTTTTTTTCTCCATACATCAGTGGCCCTCCTTAGTGTACAAGCGAAATATGGCGGCAAACCGCATCTTGTAATGTGAATAAAGTGTAAGTGCTCGCTCCATGCAACTAACAACACTTTCCAATCATCAAAATAACATAATAATATGGCATCCGCTGTGGATTAAGATATTATAATTTGGTAATTCAAGTAAACTTTGTGAATCAAGCCGCCATTATGGCGTAAAAAACTTTCTGATGGGAAATTCAGTTAAAAATCCTATAAAACTTGATATTTATGTCTTCCTAGTTCCCGTACAATTCCTTAACAGCACACTTGTTTAATCAAAATTGATTTCGAGAAAAATATAATGTTTATGTATTTTAACTTTTTATAAAATAAAGAGGTTCAACCGGTAGGTAAAAAAAATATATCTACGAGTATAGTGTGTATGGTTTTCTTTCTATAGGATTCAAAAAGACAGACAGTTGGCATCATTGATAAAATGGCGGATGACCAAATTGCCATTTTATGCCTATGCCATTTTAACAAGCGAGTTTATACTTTAATCATAAATTCCAATTATTATTTTTAGCACAAATGGCTCTTGAATATGATATTTTCAAAGCAATTAGAGCTTTTGTTGCTCTTCTGTGTAGGAAAAAAACAAATAGGTATAATTTGTGAAAGTACTTAGGTATTTTTTCGTAATCATTGATCTAAATAAAAGATCGATGCTCGTAATGATGTATTTTTCAAATACAATTATAAATGGATATGCAGCTATTTTTATTTTGTAATTTGGCATGTCATGCTGTATAAAAGAATGACAACGCTTTTACATACACCGTATTATGATTTATGAGTTAAAAAATTACATTAAAATTGTATCAGCAGTAAATACCTAGTACTTGGTTACAAACTTTACTTTCTCCTCGTATGACGATAATGTACGGTGTAATTTATGTAATTATAATCACATGAACAAATCATAATATGTAGCGTGCATATGAAAATCAAAAGTCTTTTTGTATTATTGTTATTGGGAATTGAAAAATAAAAAGAATAGACTAATTTTACTATTTACACCCCCTAGGTACCTACATGCATGTAGCATTTTTACAAAAAAAATACAACACCGCACTTCATACATCAAATTTAAAAAAAATGTGTTTCTCATTATTTGGTTTTCTAGAAATGAAAGATTTTTAAACGTTACAGGTATGTAACTATAGGGGCCTTTGCAAACAAAAAATACCTTTTCCGAGTAACCCGGTCAAATGATGTCACAAATTCTGTGCTTGGAATGTGTGTCCTGTCCATACAACACATCTAAAAAAATTCAAATAATGGTAGAGCGCTCGCTTTATGATAAAGGAGGATTAAAGACAAATCTATGGGTGTGAGACATCCGACCGGCAGGGTTTCTTCAGCCTTTCCAAGAAATGAGAAACTTCTCTGAAGGGAACACACAAAACACACATTTAAAGGGCTCTTGAGGTGTGATTCATACAAAAGGCAGCACTCACCAAATACATCATCCTTATATTATTATTATTAAAGTTTTTGGTGTAACATAATAACTACTACTTCCATTGGCTGTCAACTTCATAAAGTTATAACCCAATATTGATAGGTATCACTTATCATTGTCCTTAATTTTTATCACTCAATATTTTTCTCATAGCTTCATTTTATCACTCAACAATGTCTATAATCTACATAAGTTGGACACATAAGTATATTACATTTAAAATTCATATTAGATGCATTCCCGCACAATAAAACATGAGTGAATTCGTGCTTTCACAAGCTGCATGTTGACTTACAACATAAAACCCAAATCTCAAATGAACATAACTTACTCTTATATGTTCGAGCCCTGAAACAGGGGTGAAATTGGCAAATTGAACCATTGTTTTCAGTATGTGTGTTCAGCCTCATACCAACCTATAAGTCAATTAGTCAACAGTGTCACTTAAATTTAGATATCACTTAACCTTTGCCACTCAAGTTGATACTTAATAATGTCATTCAACTTTATCAGCCAACAATTTCACTCAAATTAATCACTCAACATTGTTACGAATTTAGAAATCACTTAAGAATTACGCTTAAATTCATTACTCAGCATTGTTGCCAATTTAAATTAAGAAATCCCTAAAGATTTTCACTCAAATTATAATCACTCAACATCAGCACTCTATAATTTTCGTAAATGTAGATGTCTAAATCTAAATCGAAATCTAAGCTGCAAAGATATGTATCATTTGAGATTCATATTAAATGCATTCCCACAAGCAGACATGCGTAATTTCGCGCTTACACATGCTGCATGTGGACCTACAATATAAAAACCCAATCTCAAATGAACATAAGCCCTGCAACTCTTGCCGACCTTCCCTGAAGCAGGGGTGACATTGGCAAAGTGAACCATTTTTTACAGTATGGGTGGTCAGCCGCATACCAACCATGATGAGATTGTACTCACAGAAATTGGGTCTTGCAATCTTCATGATGCTTTTAGAAAAACAAAGATTAGGTATTTATTGGTGTAGAAAGAGTACAAAAAAAGAAATAAGTACCTACTAAGTGGTAAAATACGCTTACTTACAGGCATCACCTAAGTAGTTACAATGGAATGGTGAGAAGTGCTGGGAAAACATTTCGTTTTTATAATTATTTAGGCAACCAGCCATTGCTCATTGAACTTTTTTGCAAAACTATCTTTGACGTCTCTATCTTATTGCGTGCTTTGGTAAACAAAGTTTTTGTGCTTATGGTATTTAGTGAGTAAATCATCTGCAAACCAACAAAAAATGTACATAAAAGATTAAATAAATGTCAATTTTTATTTTTAAGTTGGTTTTACAAAAGCTTTTCTCTGCAGATTCTCCTTGATTTTTTTTTCAATTTTGATAAGTAGGTTGCAATACCTAGGAATATACTAAATTTTACAAAATCATAATTTGAGGTAAAAAAAAACCAATTTTCGGATACTCCTTTATTAAATTGAATTATTTAAATTTTGTACTAAGTTGACCAAATCAAATATTCTTGAGTAAGTAGCATTTGTGTAAGTATGCCTTAATAAAACACCCATTACTCAAACAAGATCCAGTTGCTGTAGAAAAGGCTGGATGGATCTTTTTTGGCCCATCTATGTTAAAAGCAGATAAACATTTCACGCCAGTGAAAAGCGTTATTACAATAGTGATGTGGTAATTTTTCTGTCGAAGAATCATCCCACTAGGTACATATTGATGGTCAGCTAAGCAGCCTAGCCCCCTTGTTACACGGTCCAGTTCTGGTCCAAAAATTATGAGATGGCCAAACAAACCATGTGAAAGCTAACATAGATCCCCATACACTGCTAGACTTGTGATCTGGCACCCGACTACACACTAGACCACAGACCAGTCAATGCATGACGTGTTAACTTTAAATTATGTACACAGTATGTACAATCCTTTGGTTGTGAGTCACACAAAGAAGATCTATGTTTTAGTTAGAAGAATTAACATGGCATGTGTGTTGTGGTTGCAGCCCAGTCCCTCGTACCAGTTTGGGTTTGACGTGAGCGACGACGAGTTCACCAACTACCAGAACAGGAAGGAAGAGCGGCAGGGAGACGTCATCAAGGGCAGCTACTCCGTGGTGGACTCTGACGGCTTCATCAGGACTGTCACCTACACCGCGGATCCCAAGGAGGGCTTCAAGGCTGAGGTGACACGCATTACTTCTCATTTTCCTTTATTTCTTTTTAAGAATTCCTGTGCGGGAGACTCCCAAGATTTCAGAGACTCTAGGGGTCTATGACACTTGTTGTAGCGCCGCAGAGGTGTTTATGAGCTTTGTTGTCGCTACAAAGCGCCAATACTCAAGCAAGACCCAGTTGCTATAAGGCTGGATGGACCTTTAATGATTGGTTTTTGGTAAAGGTTTTACGAATTTTTCAATCCAGGGAAGAGCATATATATGAAAATATAAATGGTATATTTTTTGTGCTCCGCTGGGATTCGAACCCCGTAGCTCAGTTGGTAGAATAGTAGAGTATATTTAAATTGCAAATATATGTTGTCAGGTTGTCCGCAAGCCCACCGACATTGTGGTGAAGGTCCCCACCCCCGCGCCCCCCTCTGAGCGCGACGTGCCGCACCGTTTCCAGCAGCCGCAGTACCAGCAGCAGCAGCAACGGCAGCCACAGCCACAGGCACAGCCACAGCAGCAGTACTACAGGCTCAGGGAGCAGTAACTCACAACACAACACTAACCAGTCAAACATTACAATGCATTTATAAATCACTTTTAATTTATTATCAAACAAACAGAAGATGTTGCATTACTTGGAGGGCTAACATCATAAGTCTATGTGACTAGGTTCCTTATCATGAATCACAAAGCGTTTCTTAGCCAGGTCTCCAAAATCAGGACGGATGACATCACAACTTATTCTGTTCATGAATTTTGTGTTGTGTCTTTTCAAACATCAAAACATTTATAGTCTTTCAAATTGAAGATTATTCTTTCTTTTCTTTCTTTCTCCGGCTCATAAGCCTTGAAGGCTCAGGGCTTCCCGCACCACAATCCTCCAGGACTTTATAGTTGAAGATTATTTACTTTTAAAAATTGAAGTATTATCAAACACACATACTAAATTTCATCTCTTATAAAATGTACATTAGTAATATTTTTTTACTATGAATTCAAAAGAAAATTATTGGTCTATTAATATGTGCACCATCAGTGACTTCTCTACCACAAAGCAGCCTGCATGTCCTTGTGAAGTATTGACTTATAACTTCATGTTGTAAAAGCGTTTATAGAAAACAATAAATCAGTCAAAGAATGAGTGTGAAAGTTTCTTTCAACTCGGTTCATCACTTGAACTTTACTTTTGACTCTATGGAGACCTTGCCACCGTTTCTAAATCTGCCAACATGGTGTGTCCCATTCAAATCATTTCATTATTTAATTTAAATTTATTGTATAAGGCACTTATTCATCCAGTGCCTTGAAGCCCCTTTATACATTGTACGGACAAAATAAAACAAAATTTGAATCCAACCTGCCCAGACTCAGTCCATGTCGCGATTGCCACATTTCGCGCCAAACAGCCTACCACCACCTTCAGAAAGGAACTGAAGACACAACTTTTCTCCAGAAACCATGGCACCCTTGAGATGGTCCTGGACCATTAAATGGCGCCACAGGAAAGAAATCATCCATCATCATCATGCCGTACATTCAGGGAACTTAAATCTATATTGTGTTTTGCTGTTAACATTATATTAAAGAAAATAGCTGTAAGTAATAAGTATTGTTATTTTTTATAGTTTTACAATAAAATAAATAATTAAATTATAATAAATGTCTTTTATTCAATAAATATTTCAGAAATGTACAGTCCATAATCACATGATACTATTATGATATGATATATTACTATTATATCAACTTTCCTATATTTTCGGTCCTATGTATATTCAAATAAATAGTAAGTAAAAGGTTGCTAAAATATAAAATAGCGGAAATACTGGAATGTTAAATTCAGTCATAAGAATATGTTTATCTAATTAAAAGAAAATATCAATAAATAACTTATATTTAACCTTAAATGTAAGGATCTGTAATTCAATCTATACTTAAAAATACTGTTAATATTTTACCATTTTCAAGTAGCTTTGAGATGTTTTATTTTATTGAAAAACATTCATTTCTAAGACTTTCCATAAATTTATTTATTTATTTTTAGGGATCATAGTAATTTTTTTAATTTATTATAATAGCTTCTTTTGATATTTTTCCTGAAACATCCACTGTTTTTCATAGAGCAATTATTTTTAAAAAAATCCCAAAAAAAAGCATTTTTTTAACTGGATTTTTATGTCATAAAAGAATCAAAATCATTATTGAAACCAAATTGAATACTTGCTGAAATTATTCTATAATTTTTCCAACACTTGTTTTTAATTTGCTAAATTTTAAAGATTAACTTCTATGAAAAAATATGAAACCGGCATTGTAGCGATACCTTCTATTTTTGTAGGCCATATCAACAAGACAACAATACACATGACTGTACCACACTCCTAGGAAGGTGAGTCAAATATAACAACAATTTTCAAAAACATGATTCAATAAATGTACATAATTTACCTATCTGTAATAATGTCATATTTTGATTAGCATACAGCAGTGGTGATAATAATTTTAATAATAATAATAATCGGCCAATTTTCTATAGTGCCATTTAGTGGCACTAGCCACCCCAAGGAGCCACATTAAGCAATTGTCATTGTAGTATTTGATTAATCAATAAACAAAGATCCTAGATTTGATTCTAAGTGATCTAAAATGATTTTCATCTGCAAAAGACCTTGCAACTACAACGTAGGTACATAATCATGTACTAGCACAGTTTTTTAGAGTAAAACAATAGCTGATTCTCTGGAAACCAGTAAAATTCCGTATTGTTGCCTATCCACACTTGAAAGTTATGTATGTTCTAGTACAGGCCTAGTTTATAGCAGTTATTGGTTCTACAAATACACCAGAATATAGTACTCGTAATGCATGAAGGAGAAGAGATTTGAATGGCATTTGTAAAGGAACCTTATTAAATACATTTTAAATACAAAGTGCACATTAAATGGCAAAGTTTTCAACATGGCTCAGATAAAAAAACTAACAAATGGGTAAATCAAATATCCGTTTAACAAATACATAATACTTGGGACAGAAATGATACAGTGTTACAGTTGGTGTAAGGCCTGCCCCTGAAAATAAATAGGTTCAATACACCACATGAAATATCTTCAGGGATAATTTAGTAAGAAATGGCAATGTGCAACTTAGTTGCATTGTCGCCTTTAATTCTACATGAATCATGTTCATTTTCCCCTTTATGCAGGGGCGTGCATCACATACAGGCACATGCGACTAATAGGTAGGCAATATATGGTAAAAAACCATTTAAGCTTGATATTCAGATTTAAAATTTACGTTCAGTTGGAGGCATCGTTAATACTTCAGTCAATTTCATTTCAAAAGAGTTATTTAAGAGAACGGGAGAAAGTATTAATTCTGAAATGTATTTGCCTATACCCTATGCACGCGCCTGCCTTTATGATATCAAATTTTACTGTATTCACGGATTAAATTTACCAATTCAGTGCAATTATTCATCTAGCTGTCTATGACATAATCAGTGATGTGTTTGGGTAAGTGGTTAAGGTATCGCAGAGATGGCGTTGGCTTCGGGCGCGTACTTTGACGCATATTTTGGTTTGCACACGCAGCCCGACTCCACAAGGATGTAGTCTTGGCCGGTGAGGGTCACGGGGCCCAGCGGAATCACGAGAAAGAGGTACGGGACGTATGTCTGCGTGCACTGTCCGTGGACCACGTCACACTTGGATGATCTGGAAAGATAAAATATGTTTGTTAAATGCTTGGAATAATAATTCTAATCTAATCTATGTTGCAAGGATATTTAACATTAAGGATTCACATTATATGCATTTTCACAAGCAGACACATATAAGTTCGCGCTTTACCATGCCGCATGTGGACTTACAATATAAAAACCCAAATCTCAAATGAACATACACCCTGCGACTCTTGCCGACCTTCCCTGAAACAGGGGTGACATTGGCAAAGTGAACCATTTTCTACAGCATGGGTGGTCAGCCGCATACCAACCTATAAGTCAAGGAACTTCTATAATAATAATAATACAAGGATGATTTATTTGGTGAGCGCTGTTTTTGTGTGTATCACACCTCAAGAGCCCTCTGTGAGCTTGGTCCTCACTGTAGAAAGCGCCAATTCTCAAGCAAGACCCAGTTGTTGTAAGGTTGGATGGACCTTTCAGTGAGCGTTCTTTGGTAAAGGTTTATGAATTTTTCAACCCAGCGAAGAGCACATTTGGAATATAAATGGTATATTTTTGTGCACCGCAGGGATCCAAATCCACAACCTTCCATTTATGAGTCCGAAGTGTTGCCACTGGACTACAGATTGGTCCAAGAAATGCCAACGACACGCGGTGTACCTGAGCGGTCACCCATCCAAGTAGCATCCGCACCCAATGTTGCTTAACTTTGGTGATCTGATGGGAACCGGTGCTTTCAACATGGTAACGTCATTGATGCACGCAGCAATTATGCCACCTTTCTAGAAATATTTTTACATTCGCCCAAAATTTTATCTACACATGGAAATGAAACTGTGAAGTTCTTTGTTCTCTTTCTTATTAATGAACACTTTCAGAAGTTGGTTGAAACAGGTAAATTGTCTAGTCGTTAAAATTATTTCTAGTCCAGAAACAGATACCGTTAGTCAATGGATACACCACATGTATCACTGGCAAATAGTTGATCGATAATTAATGTGTCGCTTCCACAAAAGTTTATATTGATTGTGATTTGTGTTCCACATCATGTCGGAACATTCCTCAATAATAATTATGATTAAAGCCCAATGGGAAAGGACGTAGACTTACTCGCAGACTTCGAAGACCACCTGCTGCAGCAGGTCTGGGAACTTCTGCACGATGGTGACAGGCTGGCCGGAGGTGAGAGACACGCCGTACATGGGCGCCGTGGTGTTGTAGCGGGTGCGGCACATGCGCGCGGGGGAGCCGTAGCAGGAGCCACTGTCTGTGCTGCGCGCTGGAACACACACACAAACATCATGAGGCTGACCGCTCATACAGTAAAAATTGTTCGGTCTATAGCTCAGTTGGTAGAGTAATTGCATTCCACTCAGTGAGCTTGGGTTCGGATCCCACCGAGGGTGTCAAAAATTATTTCCCATTTCGGTGATTAAACCCAAAATAAAATATCGGCGAGGTTTACTCAGCCTTCACAAGAAATGAGTACTAGCCCACTTGGAAGCTGGAAAACCCCCACTTCAACTGAAGTGGTTGGCAAAAGGCCGGCCCCCTTACCTGTAAAAATAAATAGGTTCCACTCGCCACATGCGAAACCCTTCACTATATGTGTAGCTTAGTTGCGTTGGTCTGTGTCACCCACAATCATCAAGTCTAGCATCTCTGAGACACTTGTCCATGACTATGTTAAATAGCCATGGGCCCATCACACATTCTTGCCTTACACCCTAAAAAACTTCAAACCATTCACTATACTCACCATCAATGCAAATGCAAGCCATACTTTTCTCATAGTTTGCATGCACCGCATTTAGGAGAGCCCCATTCACTCCGTATGCTTTCAAAACATCCTACAACATACCTCTGTCTACTGAGTCAAAAGCATTGAGGTCAAAAGCCTTTTCCATCTCTACAAAGGCCGTGAACAGCTTCGCCCTCACCGACAATTGTTTTTCAACAAGTTGTTGTAGAGTAAAAATTTGATCAACACAGCCTCTAACGGCCATAAAGCCGAACTGTATTTCAGAAATCATTTCACCTCTGTTTAAAGGAAAGTCGACGAGAATTTGCAGTGAGAGAATAATTCTGGGATATTCAAAGGACTAATAACATTATAGCACTCAGTATCTACTCATTAAAAAAATCAGGATTGCTAATTTTAAATCTCTTGAGGCATTTAAATAGATGCAAAGAATATAAATGAAAAAAACATGATGAACTCAATTCCAGTGAATTCGGGAGGATCAGACATGAATGATTTCATTGAAATTTATAAAACGGTATTAAATTCATGCTCGGATACTTACCTACTACACTGTACGCATATTAAATAATGTGGAGTGGTAGGTATAACGGAATATTGTAACACTAAAAAATAGCATCCCAAAAATTCACGTGTTGGTAGCAATGAATTCCAATTTTAAAAATAAATGTCAGTATTTGAAAATGGAATCTGCAGAGAACATGACAATTTTTTTTTTTTTGAGTATTTTTTAACGTTAAGTCCTTTGTAGATTCAACAAAAAAAAAAAATCTTTTGAATACCTACGCATAATAAGAAAAGAAAAATCAAAACGTAATTTTGAAAAATGGCAGACACAAATTCGTAAAACTTAAAATATTATTATTGGCGTGCTAGATTTAATGCTCAGTTGATAAATCAAACATGAAAACGATACGGAAAAGTGAAATTATAACACATATCCATTTCGCATGTATCATAATTATTGTGTCCTAGAAAATTACTTTCCAACTAGGTGAGTTGCGCGCCATTTATAATAATCATGATCCACTTACGCATGCGCGTACTAATGTTGCCTACATTAAAAAAATAATATCCATACACATGAGTAGGTATTGTATTAAACCACATGGGTAGGTATAAAATTACAGAAGATGCATTTGATATTCAATTAATGTTTTCATTTCAAGAGGCTGGTACTTGGAAAAGGCTAGAGAAAAAGAAACATAATATAAAAAAAGGATAAGACAAAATCAGAATGAATTAATAAATTAATATCCTAGGTTCACTTTCAGAATCTCGTAAGTTTCTTACTGGATTCTGAACAGACAGAAGTTTTTTTTTTTGTATGTTGCTTCACTTATAGGTTGGTATGTGGCTGACCCCCCATGCTGCAGAAAATGGTTCACTTTGCCAATGTCACCCCTGTTTCAGGGAAGGTCGGCAGGAGTTTCAGGGTATATGTTCATTTGAGATTCAGGTTTTTATACTGTTAGTCCACATGCGGCATGTTTAAGCGCGAACTTATACGTGTCTACTTGTGAAAATGCATATAATGTG
The DNA here is from genome assembly GCA_951799405.1 of Agapetus fuscipes. Lineage (NCBI taxonomy): Eukaryota > Metazoa > Arthropoda > Insecta > Trichoptera > Glossosomatidae > Agapetus > Agapetus fuscipes. The sequence continues at coordinate 11,289,344 of OX637361.1, read as the reverse complement.
AATCTTTAATGCAACATACATTTGCAACTAAGATTTGATTAGATAATATGTTTGAAAATTATCAATGATATCTTTATTTTTACTACTTAAAGAATATATGGTTGTGATCCTTGAACTGTACTCTACACAACCATAGCATTTTAAGCTGTTTTCCTCACCACTGCAATTACCCTGTTGTGTCCCTTCTCCCTTCTTCACCCTTGCAAAAGCAGTATGGTGATCATACCTGTTCTGTGAGTCTCTGTCAGTGAGCTGTCTTCGTTGCTGCTTCTGTAGGACTCCAGCAGCGCCTTTTGAGTGATGGCGGGGTCTATGGTTTTGCCGCCAGAGCGCCCCATGCGGGCGGAGCCCCAGGCGTTCCGAAATAGGCGGGCTACTGCGGCCCTGGCAAAGGAAACAAAATGTTTGAAAAAAATTATATCGCCTATTTTAACGGCATAAAAGAACGCATCTCAGAGGCTCAAAATAGATTATAATTTTTCTGACAAAAAAAAATGCTTGAAAAAAATATATATTTTGTGCTGTCTATTTCATCGGCATAAAATAACGCATATGAGAGGCTCAAAAATAAATTATGATGCTTGATTTTGTGTTTTTGCTTCTTTTTTCTTTTCCGTTTTCTTCTTCTTGATACTTGATGTAAGCACAAAATCAAGCATCTGAATCCAGCCGCGAAAGCCTACAAAACATTTATAAATTTTGATGTTTCATAACAAGTGAGCGTAAAAGAAGAAAATGCATGAAAAAGGTGATGAATGAATTGAAAGATGCAATATTTTCCTACCTGATGATGACTGAATAGTCTAAAACGTTAGTAGTATAATTTAAAATTTCATTTTTTAATTATATTATATTTGTGAAATTAAAAACAGTGTTTAAAAGTTAAAAGCGTTGTTTATTTGAATAACAAACCAAAAACATGAATTTTCAGTGTTAATACACAAACCATAAAAAATAGAATTGAAAGATGCTTGTAAGAATAGGAAGAAACTGAGGCAGCTTTTCAGAGGCTCTGACCACCCCTAGCGGAATGGCGACGGAGTTACAGTTACAGTATGTTTCAGCTTTCAGCAGTAGTTCTGATTTTCCCACGTAGTCTTTACGTTTTTAGAATCAAAACTATCAACGAGTGGTCAGACAGTAAAACCTCGAACAAACAAAAAAAATGTACATATGAAACTCAAGAAGGCAAAACAGCAAACTTTTGTTTAAAAATTTAAGTACTAGTATATTATAATACGGACAATGGTGAGTTCTTTCTTGGAAGACAGTTGATACTCACTTTGGATACAGTTCATAATTATTTTTAGGATAATGTTGATACTTTTTAAGGTATACTTAATTAGCACTTACTTTGAATATAGGTACATTATTAGTTTACATTTTAATGGCTATGGCAGACACTCACTTGGGATATGGCTGATACTCACTTGGGATATGGCTGATACTCACTTGGGATATGGCTGATACTCACTTGGGATATGGCTGATACTCACTTGGGATATGGCTGATACTCACTTGGGATATGGCTGATACTCACTTGGGATATGGCAGACACTCACTTGGGATATGGCTGATACTCACTTGGGATATGGCTGATACTCACTTGGGATATGGCTGATACTCACTTGGGATATGGCTGATACTCACTTGGGATATGGCTGATACTCACTTGGGATATGGCTGATACTCACTTGGGATATGGCTGATACTCACTTGGGATATGGCAGACACTCACTTGGGATATGGCTGATACTCACTTGGGATATGGCAGACACTAATCTAATCTAATCTAATCTAATCTAAGTTGCAAGGATATGTTACATTGAAGATTCACATTACATGCATTCTCACAACCAGACACGTACAAGTTCGCGCTTGCACATGCCTCATGTGAACCTACAACATAAAAATCAAATCTCAAATGGACATACACCCTGCAACTCTTGCCGTCCTTCCCTGAGACAGGGGTGACATTGGCAAAGTGAACCATTTTTACAGCATGGGTGGTCAGCCCACTCACTTGGGATATGGCTGATACTCACTTGGGATATGGCTGATCTAAAATGCAGTCGGGTGAGTCTGTCAGCGCGTCCTCCCACACCTTCATGGATATGGCTGATCCTCACTTGGGATATGGCTGATCTAAAGGTCCTATGCAGTCGGGTGAGTCTGTCAGCGCGTCCCCCCCACACGTTCATGGATATGGCTGATACTCACTTGGGATATGGCTGATCTAAAGGTCCTATGCAGTCGGGTGAGTCTGTCAGCGCGTCCCCCCACACGTTCTTGAGCCCCAGCCCGCTCCCCGAGCACGGCTGAGGTTCACCCACACATCGCGAGATGCAGGCCAGCAGGCCCAGCGACCACCAGCCTAACTGCAACAACACAAACACACTCACTTAGTCGTATACAACTAACTACGGCAATGTAATAACATAAAAAAGATGAAAATTATGAGAAAATGATTCCCATATTCTTATATCTGTGGCTCACGAGCTGCATGCCGCTCTAGAGTTCCATACACAAATATTAGATATTTAGAAAAAAAACATTAAAAAAGGCACCGATTCCCATACATAATGTCTTGTACCTGCCGCTCCTTAGTTCCATACGCAAAAATAATTAATTTTATCAACAAACAAAAAAACAAGCCTCGCAAGAATGTAAATTATGATAAATACATATAATCCGATAAAATATTTCCTTGCCGTTTCCCTTATCGCCTGGCCGTGTGACCTCACAATTTTGTAGGAAATCTTATTTGTTCCGAGTTCATTAATAAGCATCTAATCTACTTTACTTTTTTAGAAAAAATGTACGTAAATATTAAATACTTCACCACAAATGAAATCAGTAGTTATTGATACACGATTACAGATACTTCAGTAGGTATTATATTCGATACCTTCAGGCATTTCTCTTTCCTATATATGTAAGTCAATAAGTGGTCTCATTAAGATAAACATAGGATAGCTTAGGTACACACGTCTACACAAATAGGTAGGTAGTCAGGTAAAATAAAATCTTACATAGTTAGGTATTTACCACAAAGTAGGTAAACTTATCTTAGTAATGTAGGTAAGGTAATTTAATATTATTGGCTTATTTTCTTATTTGTAATGGGAAATTAAATTACTTATATTACTTATATTTACTTTTAAAATGTCACGTTCTCAAGAGAATAAAAATAAACAAACTGTATCTTATCCCTTGACTAATAGGTTGGTATGAGGGTGACCACCCATGCTGCAAAAATGGTTCACTTTGTCAATGCCACCCCTCTTGCAGGGAAGGACGGCAAAAGTTGCTGGGCCCATGTTCATTTGAGGTTTGGTTTTTGAATTGTAAGTACACATGCAGCATTTGTAAGCGAGAAGTTACACGTGTCTGTTTGTGGGCATGCATTTTAATATGAACTTTGAATGTTAACACTAAAATAACACTAAAATGGGAAATCATTTCTGATACGCTAGGTGGGAATCGAACCTGAGCTCTCGGGATGGAATGCAAGCACTCTACCAAGTGAGCTATCGATCGGACCAAAAACAAATAAATAAACATGACTGTTACTGTAACAGTAACGCTCGTTCTAATACGGGTGGCCAGAACCTCTACACGCTACAGTCTCCTCCATTTATTCCAATCCTAACAACAATGTCTCAATTCATTCGTATGCATAATTTTTTTCATACATTTCCTGCCTTTACTTTCACCCTGTATATCCCAAACCTTCACAATTTCACTAATTTGATCAGGTCATTATTTTTTCGGTCTTCCCCTGCCCTCTGGCCTCTTACATTTCCTCTGTAAATACTCATTTTTAAACGTCATCATCCATTCTTTCCCGATGCCCAAACCATCTCATTTATGTACTTTAGTGCCGACCTCCTTTTCTTTAGAATAAAAACACGTAGGTATCTAAAAACGTGATAATGGGGGCTAAAAATATAATTTTATCCGAGTTTTTAATGTTTTCTGAGTAAGATTTTTCCTTTTTTAATAGTAACAATAGATTTAAATGTCTTGTGTAATAACTCACTCATTACACAATCTACTATTGTTAAGTTTATATTTTGTTGTTAAAAAAAAATAGGTAGAAAAAATATATTTACGACCAACGTGTCTTTTTTTAATTGTTTTTGTCATCAAGACATGATCTCGACGTGTTTTATTTTTAATAGATCAGCAGACAATGACTTGAAAAATAACTAAAGAACAATTGTTTTTACAAAATTAACTTTTTAAAGGGCAAAGTCGTGATAAAAAATATTAAAAAACATGAAGAAACATTCAGGTTTGACATAAATAAAAGAGGAAAAAATGAGTGCATTGAGATGGCTCGATCATGGAGAAACAATGGATGGTGAACGACTGACAAAAATAGTGGACAAAGGAAATGTCAAATTTAATCGTGGAAGGGGAATTATGATGAAAGAACCAGGGTTGATATGATTTAAATCGGTTGATTTAAATCAGTGATTTAAATCGCGATTTAAATCAAATGATTTTTTTGAAAAAATCGCGTGATTTAAATCACTTTTTTAAATAATCACTTTTTTCTCTCCTGTGCCTTAGCTCTTTGTATACGCTCCTTACAAACTTTACTGCAGATAGCGGACCAAAACAAAGAATAAATCGACAAGGATATCAGAAATATTATCCAAAATATGTCAATACAAAGCAATGCAGAGGATCTTGTTTCAAGACTGGAACCAATCGCAACAGCATTAGACAAGACTCAAGTGACAAGTGCACAATTTCCAAATGTGTGCAAGTATTGAATGATTTAACGTCGCAACTTGAGGAAGTATTTAACATGGCTCAAATGAAGAAAGTTGTGACCCGCTATCGCCAGGCAATGACATCAGCTCACTTTTTGGCGTATATGATAAATCCAAAACTTCCACAAGGTAAATTATCAGCGAAGGAATCTGAAGAAGCCTTGACATTTTTTCAGGATAGATACGGACACAAAGGATTTTTTTTTTCTAAATAAAAGAATTATAAAGATCAACGCAAAAACCAAGCCATTCACAGGGGTCCTAATGGACGAAGAGGTAATGAAAAACACTGACGCCCTAGACTGGTGGCTCTCCTTAGCAAACATGAAGAAATGTATAATCAAACAGCTACTCACAGCGAGTATTTTCCTCATTTAATTTAGTCCACAGTAAAATTAGGAATATGCTGGGCACGGAAAAGGCGGCAAAATTGGTGTTTTTAGTTAAAAGGTAAAATATGTAAAACATATATATTGTACTCGTATTATACAATATATATATATGAATATAATGCCGCCTTTATTACATTATATACTTAAGTCATATTTCTGATATCAATCAATAAAAAACTATTGGTTAAAGGTACTGGATTTTTCATTTTACATGCTTTAATTTAGGTATTCGTTAAAATTAAAAAAATCTGATTTAAATAAAAAAAATCCGATTTAAATCAAATTAATCAGATTTTTTTGATTTTTTTAAAAAAATCATGATTTTTATCAACCCTGGAAAGAACGGATTGATCAAATAAGAGAGATTGCAAATGACTAGAATCTGCAGAGTGAGAAAAATAAAATAGTATGCTTGAAAAGAGTGATGAATGTCGAGGAGATGAAAGGAGTGTGCAAGAACAGGACAAAGTGGAGACGCATCTGTGGAGGTACTGGCCATGCCTGGCAAAATGGCGGATAAACACGGTAACAGTAACAGACGTTAGTTAGATTGTTTTTTTTTTTTTTGGAATAGTTGAACTGTAAAGTTTGTCGTCTTCGAAACTCAAAACTAGAACGTTCGATGATTCATATTGTTGAGTGTCCAAAGTATATCGACGTTTAAAAGGAAGAAGGGCATTAGCGACGTTTTGGTCAAAAATGAGTTATGAATGCTATCCTACTTAAAATTTTCCGCTCTTTCTAATGCGCTAACTCCCATAGCTATACGATGATTTTTTGTTGTTTATGCCCAAGCAAACAACTGCGTTTTCGAAGTATGGTTTTGTTGTAACCGACAAGATTTTGGCCTTTTTTGTACTAAAGGCGCTTGTGACATAAAAAAAAATCGCAAAACATCGTAAAACCACATTAATAGGAATGCCAATAAATGCCTTTATTTTTTTTAATTTTAGAACTGTTTTGATTTGAACGATGTAATAAAAATAAAATATTTTAGCATTTAAGTAAGTATACTGAGTTAACTACTTACGAACAAAATTGTACTTATTTTAAACATAAAAATTACATTGAAATTAAGAGAAATTAGTTAAAAAACTGGAATGTAAATTAAAAATTTAAATGAGATGTTAGCATAGACAATATTGTGTCGTCACTCGGCCAAGTTGCTAGGGAAAATACATACAAATATTTTTTAATGGGTTGCTAAGGACGGCAGTCCCATACAAGACTGACATAAGCTCGCCGAGAAAAAAGTTCCAAATGCAAAAATGTTTCGATCTCATTAAACATACACGAAATTAACTTTAAAAAATTTAGCTGCCAAAATGCAGATAATTTGTCTTTCCTTTCATTCAGTGTCATCATCTTTTTCATCCAAGCTTGCTTTTACTACTATTTTGAAGTCTGAATATCCCATTCGTTCGCTATTTGTGAAATTTGGTTTATCCATGCATTTCTTGGTCTTCCTCTACCACGACTTCATCTATACATATAGTACGAGTAGGTATACCTATATAGGAATATAGCATATCTAAATAGTACAGTTTTCGAATAACACCTGCATATGATGAGTCAAAAATATTTTCAATCTTCCATTAATTACTTGGAATTCTTAGAATTTATTTCAATGAGTAATAGAAAGTTTGTAAATTATTTGACTATCGGATTCAGTGTGACTGAAAAAAAAAGATCAACCGTATTTAGTAGGTACCTACCTACCTACCTACCTAGTACCTTTTCTTTTTTCGAAAATAGTATTTTTGAAAGTTGGCCAATAATGATTCGATCACATTTTTAAATTCATAAAAAATACCAAGGTTTTAATAATAATAATGATACTTTATAATAATCTAAGTTGCAAAGATTTATTGACATTTAACATTAATATTAAATGCATACCCGCAAAGACGTGAAAGTTCGCGCTTACAAATGCTGCATGTTTAGTTACTTACAAATTAAAATCCAAGACTCAGAACATAAAGTAATCATGAACATAAGCCCTGCAACTTTTGCCGACCTTCCCTGACACAGGGGTGACGTTGGCAAAGTGAATATTTTTTTACAGTATGGGTGGTCAGCCTCATACCAATCTATAAGACAAGGAAGTCGTTTTCATATATGAGTCATAATATGGAATCCAAGGTGGCAATCTAGGATTTTTTAAAATTAGATAATGTTTGTTTTGTGTACCTATCCATAAAGGTATGCATGTATTTATCTCATTTTCGATTTTTAAACAATCCCAGATGGCCGCCTTTGATTCTGTCCGATTCATATGATCGTCATGGTAAAATAATTTCAATAACTCAATCAACAGTTTTTTTTGTCTTTCGACCATAGAGTTTGTAGTGTTGGCAAGACTGACTATTTGGAACATTATTCAGATTTGAATAATTGATGTTCCACTGTCAATAAACAAGAGAGTGGACAGTTGAACATCGACCTTCTTGTTGTGAAGTGACATATTGATAATGGAAAATAAAGAAATGGAAAAAGACTTTAAACCACAAGCTATTTCGGCTACAAGACTCGCGGACGTGATGGAGCCATTTGTCGGCGGGGAGTTTGACCCGTGGCTTAGACGTTTGCGATTGATGATGAAGTTGTACGGGGAGACAAATCTTTCTCGTTGCTTGGCATCTTTCTTGAGAGGTGCGGCGTTTGATCGGTTTGCTGACTTGCCAGAAGAGACACAGGGTGACGGGGAGAAGGCGGCTGAAGCACTCAGCTGTGTGTTTGGTGTCGGACGCTTCTCAGCTTGGAGTCGTTTCTTGCAAAGGCGCTGGCAGCCAGGAGAGGAAGTCGACGTCTTCGTGTCGGATTTACGGATGCTGGCTTCGCAAGCCGGAGTTAAACTGAGTGATAACATCCTCGCGCTCTCGTTGGTCGTTGGGATGCCCGAGTCCGTGTCCAGGGAGCTCCGCCTTCAATTGGAATCCGGGGATGGATTGCCACCGCTGCCAACTATTGTCGCTAAAGCGCGATTACTCATCTGCGAGTATCGTAGCCCATTTTTTTCATCGGTGGCTGTAGAAAGAAAAAAGCCCTTGAAGTGCTACAGGTGCGGAGGTCCGCACATGATAAAAGACTGTTTGAAGCGTGGGACGGACACTACCGTCACCTGCTGGGCCTGTCAGGAGTCTGGCCACGTGTTAAAGAATTGCCCAAAGAAGGGAAACGGGCGGAAGGAGGCTTGTGCGCCGGCAGCCTCCATGAAAAATTAACGGCGCTTCCTGTGGTGGAGGCGCGGCTACAGGGTAGGCGCGTCAGAGCCCTAGTGGACACGGGCTGTTCGAGGTCCATTGTCAGGGCGGATTTGTGGGCAGGAGAAAAGTCGGCGAGGCCCTGCGAGAGCGTCGTAGCAGTCGACGGCTCTCGAATTTCTTGTGCAGGACGGGCGGTCGTTGAGCTGGAGGCGCTCGGGATGACCGTGAGCTTGGATTGTTTACTCCTGGAAAAGGTGTTTTCAGGGGCTGACATAGTGTTGGGTATGGATTTTATTAGTGTGGCGGGGGGTGTTTGTGTGTCGAGTGGAAAAATTTTTCTCGCCAAAAATGAGTGTGGTGCAACGGTAGAAGGGACAAAGAACCATCACATAGAAGATAGAGACTTTGATGCCGTGTTCGATAGAACACATGGACGCTGGAAAGTTGCATGGAGGTGGAAGGTGGGGCCGCCAGAGCTAACCAACAGAGTCGCCGCGTATAAAAATAATTTTGATAAACTAAGTAAGGAAGCCTACGAGGACGAGGTCCAGCGATGGATTGAGGAGGGCTGGTTGAAGCCGACTTCAAATCAGGCGCAAGCAGGATTGCTGCCTCTGATGGCGATCGTCCAGGCAAATAAACATAAAGTTCGCCCTGTGCTGGACTATCGCGAACTTAATAAACATGTAGAAAGTCGGCCAGGTGTTGATGCAGCTGCATGCGATCAATCGTTGCGAGAGTGGCGGCGGATGGCAGAGCCCCTCGTGTTGGTGGACTTGAAGTCTGCTTACCTTCAAATCGAGGTGGACGAAACTTTATGGCCGTACCAGACGGTGAAGTTCCGAAATCAGACTTATCACTTGACTCGTCTCGGGTTCGGGCTTAATTGTGCGCCGAGAATAATGAGTCGGATCCTTGACTATGTTCTTAGTTTGGACGAGGCAGTTGCTCGGGGTACTGCTAGTTATATTGACGATATTTTGGTGAGTGAATGTGTAGTCAGTGCGCAGAGGGTGACGGAACATTTGAGGAGGTATGGCTTGGAGGCTAAGGTTCCGCAGGCGCTGGATGGCGGACGTGCCCTTGGGCTGGCTATCGCGCGGAGAAGCGATGGCCAACTGGAATATCGACGAGGGAATGAGCTCCCTTCACTTGGGGATAAGGCTCTTTCGAAGCGAGAGTTATTTTCCATTTGTGGTCAGCTTGTGGGCCATTATCCGGTGTGTAGTTGGCTGCGAGTAGCGTGCAGCTATGCTAAGCGTGTCGGTGAAGGCGAAGGTTGGGAGGATCCTGTTGGCGCAAAAGCAAACGCTTTCATTCGTAACATTGTGGCAAGAGTGCAGTTAGAAGATCCAGTGCGTGGTATTTGGAATGTGCCATTAACTACCTGTGGCAGAGTTTGGACAGATGCGAGCTCTCTGGCGTTGGGAGCTGTCGTCGAGATTGAAGGCGTTGTAGTAGAGGATGCAGCATGGCTTAGAAAAGGTGCCGATCTAGCCCACATCAATATCGCCGAGTTGGACGCTGCCATTAAAGGTGTTAACCTTGCTCTCAAGTGGGGTTTAACTAAACTTGAGCTTATGATTGACTCCAAGACGGCCGAGCGGTGGTTAAGGTCAGTCCTTGTTGGAGATTGTCGAGCCAAGGTGTCAGGAACCAGTGAGATGCTGGTCAAAAGAAGACTTGGCCTTTTCAGTGACCTCACTCGGGAATGTGCACTGGAGATCACCGTTACTTTTGTGCCGTCGGAGAAGAATAAGGCTGACGTGCTGACTAGGGTGTGTCAACGGTGGCTGGCAAAGGAGTCACTGGCATGTGTGGCCAATGTGGAGAGTCTTCACGCTATGCATCATTTTGGAGTTGATCGCAGTCTTCAGTTGGCCAAGATGGTCGATTCCTCAGTGACAAGGGCTGCGGTTGAAGACTGCGTGAGAGTGTGTGAGCGATGTGCGTCTATCGATCCAGCACCTACAACGCACGAAGAAGGAGTATTGTCTGTTGAGAAGACTTGGAGTAGACTGTCAGTGGATGTGACGCATTATGGCAAAAGCCGATTCTTGACTATTGTTGATTGTGGTCCAGGACGATTCGCTGTTTGGCGGGAGATTAAAACGGAGAGTGGATGTGAAATTTCTGGCAACCTTGACGAAGTGTTCCGAGAACGTGGTCCACCTGACGAGCTATTGATGGACAATGGCACCGCATTCCGCTCGCAACAGGTTACGGCATTGTGTGAGCGTTGGGGAGTAGCGCAGCGGTTTCGAGCGGCCTATCGCCCATCTGGAAATGGAATTGTCGAGCGTAACCACCGAACAGTAAAGCGAGTGGCAGCCAGAAGTGGTATATCCCCACTGATGGCAGCTTTCTGGTACAATTTGGCTAGTGAGGGGACACGGGGCCGAGACGCGCCGTCGTCAAGTGTCTACTCATACAAATGGCGGCATCCAGCGTCCTTACCAGTGGTGAAGGAAACGGAAGAGTCGTGTCGTTATCGGGTGGGAGATCGGGTGCTGGTGAAGCCTCCAGGAGCGCGCTGCACCACAACCTGGGATAGAGGTCATGTTGATGCCATTGTTTCAGATAATACTGTACAAGTGGATGGTATGCCAAGACATGTGCTGGATCTGAGGATGGCGCCGGGAGATGAGCTGATTGTTGATCAGCCATCATCAGAAAACCTACAGCTTTTGTCAGAGTTGCCCCCATTAGAGCTGGATCCAAGACCTCAGAGAGCAAGAGTGAAGCCGCGTTGGCTCCACGACTATGTTTAATGATGGTAACATCATGGGGGCGTGTAGTGTTGGCAAGACTGACTATTTGGAACATTATTCAGATTTGAATAATTGATGTTCCACTGTCAATAAACAAGAGAGTGGACAGTTGAACATCGACCTTCTTGTTGTGAAGTGACATATTGATAATGGAAAATAAAGAAATGGAAAAAGACTTTAAACCACAGAGTTATAAGGTATTAGTATGTCAATGCTTTCGACAATCTATTTAATTACCTATTCATCTTTGGAAGGTATATGACAGCCCTGAAATAAAAATTAAAAACAAACAATTTGACAGTTAGTTTGTTTTCAAACATGTCTTCTTCCTCGTTTTTTCCCGTCAGCAACGTATCAAGATATTTACGAAAAATTACATTTGGTGAGCGTAATTTTTGAGTAACATTATGTCGATTAGACGAGCGCACGTTTGCCGTGTACACATGTACCTGTCATGATAGGAAAATATCTCAGTAGGCACAAATAACTGTAATCCGTCCGTCTTATGTGGAGGAGACCGTCGGTCATTACCTCAACTCGGAAACCTAAGTACGAACAAAAAACATGAATCATTTTTATGTCTGCAGTCCACACACTTCACATTTCACAATGTAATTAAAAATTAAATAAAAAAAAACTCCATTGCGAGTTTGCGCGGTTTTCAGCTCACGGTAGGAACAACGGAACTTATGTCGACTTTGCATTCCTTGATGACAAATAATATCATTCATGGCCTCCTTACGAGCACAGGAAATATTTTTATCATCAAATAAGTTTTACAACGGTTAACGGTTAAATGGATTGAATCAATAACTTTTGAAATCCATTCAAAGGAAATTTATTTTCGCCGAGTGTAAAAATAATTAGCACCCGGGTAATTAGGTACAGGTTTGAACTTTTAAAAAAATAACATTTTAAATTTGGAATATGGAACAGATTTATTTTGAAAATATTTATGGGAATGTGCAGCCGTGTAAGTTAACTTTAAAAATAAAATGTATATCTTACCCTGGAAAATCGCATTAAACTGTAATTAATCACCATGATAAAACACAAAAAAATATTGTATGCAGTTTTTGAACTTGTCCTTAGTTTGATTTTATTGTTTTATTATATGATGAACTCAAGCTGCGTTTTTTATCATTGTAAAAGTTTATTTATTGTTTCCACTAGACATTAACACCCACACACCAGTATTATCTCGTCTCGCCACATACGAGCAGTAATTTTTGATCGGCTACCCGAGATTTTGTAAAGTTCTCCGCATAACGGGACCCGCGCCATACGAGTCAGTGATGTTAATACTTTTATGAAATAATCCCTACAACCTTTTAAAAAAATCCCCACATTTCCCTACGCCAAGAAAAAAAATCCTTACATAATTCCCTACACGTTTTTGGCAGTTCAAGGTTTTTTTATATCCCAATAGATGGCAGTAGCATCTGAAATCAACCTATGGAAAAAATTTGGGCTGTTTACTTTTACTGACCATACATAAAACACAATGTAAATTTGTGACAACCTGACAACAATGTGTCTTTTTGTATTGCAACGCACTGTAACGTACTATTAGTTTTTAAAATATATTTGATTTATTCAAACTGTCAATATTTTCTAAACAATTGACATTCAGCGTCACCCCTATTGACAATTTTCAGACAAACTTCGCGATCCACTACAAAATCCAAATTACCCTAAAAACATTTCTGAGACAATCAACAATCCAAATTTCTCAAAGAATATTTATGAGAAATTTTCCAATTTAATCGACTTAGAATATAAATAAATATTGTTCAAACTATTTCTTCTGGTTTCTATAAATTTAATAAGTTTAATAATCGTATTCATTGAAAATCCTTACATTTGGCTTGAAAAACGAAATCTGTCTTTTTTTCCCTACAGCCGATTTTGAAGGCAAAAATTCCCTACATTCGGGATTTTTCCCTACTTTTGACATCACTGATACGAGTTCCTTGTCCCGCTCATTCTCTGTGACGTCACTCGTCATACCACTACGCACAGTACGTACACCAAATTTCATAAAACTAATGTTTCTTTACTCATTCAAGTATTGGAAACATAAATATTTTGAATTTTGTATCAAGTAGCATTTTATATCTTCTCATTCATCATTTTTTATTCATGCTACAAGGGTACATTATAAGAATGTATTTTTCTTTTGACAGTTTCATTAATACGCTTTGTCCTGTCTGTAGAAAGAAACGACACTAGCGCCATCTCCCAGATGACACATAATTCACACCACGAACTCTCACGAGCCGTCAAATCCGAGTGAGACCGAGTTCGGCAAATATGGCCGCATGGCCTGCTAGTGAAATATGTGAAGAAACAAATAACACAAATTCTATCGAAAATATTTACGCCCCGCACGATTTGGGCGACTGCATCGACAACAGCTTGGATTTGTCGGACTTTGAAAAAGTTTTTAATGAAATACCTGTTGCGCAAACGTCCCCACAGAAGACTCAAAAGCGAGACGTGACATTCGAAATTAAATCTGAAACTGACTTTGATAATATAACGAAAGATGATGAAAAGAAAAAAAGGAGGTGAGTGCATCTTCTCAAAATTCTCACATCCACTGAATTTGTATACTAAATTTCATTAGAAATTGAACGTTTTCTTGAATCTCCTTTGGTTCTGACGTTCTGACAGTTGTACAAGCCGTCTCTTGAAATCAGATGTTTCTCATAACATGATATTCCATCTCATTCACGCAAAGGCAAATCCCATAACGCTGCACGCTTCTCACGTCAAATATTATGAAAATCCTATATAGTTTTTGTTAAAAATATCTTCCATTTTCAAATGCCCTTTTACATCTGGGATTGAATATCCGATTCCTTCTTTCGAAACTAAAATCACGAACAAATACGTGATCTCTTGCATATCTGCTATTTGTAGCTTCTTACACACCCACGTACACAAACTAAAATAATAATCATAAAAAAACATTGTTTAATGTGTAAATAGAATTAAAAAACAGTAGATCCATTGTTTTATTATATCTGATTGACTGATTCGAGTATGGCAGCCTAATTTATTTTCCAAGTTAACTAATGTTTCTAATTATCCAAGCTTTGATGTTTTCTTTGGCTTTCTCGCACAATTATAGCTTTTGATTGGCTGCCAAATTTTGCTAAATGAATTTCACTGTTTTTCCGAGTATTTATGAGCATTTGTCACTACCACTATATTGTGAAAGCGAAATATGTACAAATGAAGAGAAAAAACAGTTACATACGTTAAAATCTAATACCGCCCACTTATAAAATGTAGACTTTTCTTAAATGCCAATTATTTAAATCATGTATTTACTATCACTAAATCATGTATTTGTATTGATGTTTATACATATTATTTGTGATTTAAAAAAATGTAACTTGTTTTATATGTTCGTTGACTATAGGTTGGTATGTGGCTGACCACCCATGCTGTAGAAAATGGTTCACTTTGCCAATGTCACCCCTGTTTCAGTGAAGGTCGGCAAGAGTTGCAGGGTGGATGTTCATTTGAGATTTAGGTTTTTATGTTATAGGCTTGCATGCGGCATGTACAAGTGTGAACTTGTATGTGTTTGCTTGTGGAAATGCATATAATGTGAATCACCAATGTTACATATCTTTGCAACTTAGATTAGCAACTTAAGTTTTGCAACTTAGTTTAGCTATGAGGCATATAGAACCACAGGTGACACTGGACACAGCACATGAATTGACTTAGAGAAAATTGTGACGTCACACGGCCGGGTTGCTAGGAAAAATGGGAAACAAATATTTTGTTATTGGTTGAAACTTTTTTCTCAGCTGGCAAATGTTACATTTGATGTTGGCTCGCTGAGAAAAAAGTTTTATATTCAAATTCAAGTCTATTCAGGGTTTTTGCATAAATAAATGAGATAAATATACTGAAGTACAAGAATGATGTTTTCATCATATATATCTCATTTAAAAAAAAGTTTTGATCGCCGCATTTGGTTCTTTTGTTTTGTGCCTATCTATATGCCTCATATAACTTTAAATAGAAACTTATAAATACAAAGGAAATAGCAAAAGTTATTGCCACCCCTGTTTCAGGGAAGGTCGGCAAGAGTTGCAGGGCTTATGTTCATTTGAGATTGGGGTTTATATTGTAGGTTCACATGCAGCATGTATTAGTGCGAACTTATATGTGTCTGCTTGTGGGAATACATTTAATATAAATCTTTAACGTAATTTATCTCTGCAACTTAGATTAAAGATTTTGTTGTGGTGGGGAGAAGAATGTCTTATTAATACATTGTTGCTTGACTTAGGTCTAGGCTGGCAAAAGGCTGACCATCCATTTTGTGAAATAACTAAGCAATCCAGGGTCTCACCGAGTCATGTCTTTTAAAAAAAATTCAAGACCCAAACTCAGGCCCGCCGCACAGAGTCAGGATGAGATGGGAGTCACAGGACTTACGACCTGTCTCTGGTTGGTTAAGGATCCTAAGAAATAGTTCAGTTTACGTTTAAAATTATCACCCGTTTCAAAAGTTGAAGAATTTATGTTCATTTGAGATATGTTTATTTTTTAAGAAGGCATGCACCATGTTTCAGTGTGCAACTTGCACATGTCTGCTTGTGGGCATTCATTTAATATGAATATTAAATCTGTATGTATCGTTGCAACTTAGATAGGTACTACCTATTAGAATACATGACATCCTAATGGACAAACCCATAGTTGTATTGGATTTTAATTACACAATTAACTGTCAACTTGTAACAGATTTGTTTCTGAATGAGCCGGTTCGGCAATAGATCCTACTTATTTTCACAGGCTAAGTGGTCAAAGCTCTCCCAATTATAGGAAAAGAAAAATTGAATTTATTGTCGATACTTAGATGAACCTTGCTAGTAATATTATTAATATTAGGATGATTTATTTGGTGAGCGATGTTTTTGTGTGTATGACACCTCAAGAGCCCTCTGCGAGCTTGGTCGTCACTGTAGAAAGCGCCAATTTTCAATCAAGACCCAGTTGTTGTAAGGTTGGATGGACCTTTCAGTGACCGGTCTTTGGTGAAGGTGTACGAATTTTTCAACCCAGCAAAGAGCACATTTGGAAATATAAATGGTATATTTTTGTGCTCCGCCGGGATTCAAATCCACAACCTTCCATTTACGAGTCCGAAGTGTTGCCGCTGGACTACGGACCTGTCCAAGAAATGCCAACAACACTCAGTGTACCTAATGGTCACCCATCCAAGTAGCGCATCTGCGCCCAATGTTGCTTAACTTTGGTGATCTGATGAGAACTGGTGCTTTCAACATGGTATCGTCGTTGATATCGTATATAACATACTGTGGAACTGTGAATACAGGAGCGATGTGCTTGTAAGGAGATAATACAGAAACAGGAAATCATTGCTGATAATGGTTGGATTCAAACCCAGACCTGCTATTCTACAAGTGGACACTTAACCGTTAAGCTATCTACCAGACACTGATAACAATTTTTTTACATGTTTTGAATGCAATTTGACCACATAATGTCAGATAATAATTTAATTTATCAAAAAATAAGTACACCTCAATACTTTTTGATAAAATCTACTTTTTTCTAAACGCAACTAAGCTACACATATAGTATAACTTCTTGCCTGCGTTATCCCAGAAGGGGTCGCATTGTGGCGATTACACCCTACGGTGGAAAAGAAAATAAAATAGAATTATTGAAAGTATGCCAACATTTGTTTTCCAGAAAGCTGAAGCAGCTGATACAAAATGGTGGGGAGATATTTGTGTCCATCGACCCGCCCGACTCTGACTCCGCCATGCCTTCCTCCAGCCATCACACCACCATCATCATCAGGACCAAGCCTGACCCCGGAAACCCGGAACCCAACGCGGGGGACCCCGGCTCCCTGGCGCGCTACAACTGCGACTTTGTGGGCTGCCAGAGAACCTACAGCACGCTGGGCAATCTCAGGACGCACTTGAAGACACACAACGGTAAACTGACTATAACTCTGAGCAGATAACAGAGGAGTGCTCCTCCTGTTGATCAAGGGTGTACATTAGTTTTCAGCCGTGGATAGGCAATATGGAATTTTCCCAGTTTACGGGAAATCAGATAGTAGGAATATTATGGATATGAAGCTTCGGATATGGATATGGATAAGTAAATTGCAATGACATTATTTC
Organism: Agapetus fuscipes; assembly: GCA_951799405.1. NCBI lineage: Eukaryota > Metazoa > Arthropoda > Insecta > Trichoptera > Glossosomatidae > Agapetus > Agapetus fuscipes. The sequence continues at coordinate 11,272,000 of OX637361.1, read as the reverse complement.
GGTTACGGATATGGATATGGATATTGAATTATTTCCGATAATAATAATAATATCAGGCTAATTTATTTCTGTACCTCAGAGCCAACTTGTCTTAACTCCAAAAACTCAATTTTACAGTAGGAGCAAAATAAGAAATTTATTCTACTTATTCTCTCATAACTTTTTTAATAATCGTAATACGAAGTAAATATTTATACACTACATGGAATATAATACAATACGTTTATATGTTTAGAAAGTTTTGCGAAAAAAATATTATTTTAGACATTAGTGGACTTAAGTCTTTCTGGCTCTGAGAAATTTTCTTTCCACTAATGTCTGTATGGAGTTAAGTTATCTTGGTTCTAATTCTCACCCAAGGTTTTTGTATAAAAAAACAATCAATAACACTTAAAACATAACTTTATTCATACACAAGTACCTACATCTTTAATAATATTTAATGCGTAAGTATTAAGAATCATTCATATTATCTTCTTTAAAAGGAAATGATCGGAAATAATCTTTGCACTCATCTGGAACCCATTGCAACATAGCTTTTTATATTTTTTTAAGAAAGCCTGTGCGGTAGACTCCCTAGATTCAAGAGACTCTAGGGGTCTATGACACTTGTTAAAATGCCGCAGAAGTGTTGGTGATGTGGCCGTTAGCTGTGCAGTGCTGTGGTGTAAAATATCTTCGTATTTTTTTTTGCTGATGGGATTTTTGAGAGCTCTCAACTGCGGAAGAGTTGCTAGAATCTCGGCAGGCCTCCTTTTGTTTATTCTTAGGCCAATTACAGAAAAGTCCCCGTCTTCAAATGATGTTTTGTAGAAGAGTTTGCCATATTCTCCTCTGCGTACCTGCATCCATATACCATTGCTGATATGGATGCTGGTGTTCCATCTTCCCATTTCTTCCGGTTAACAAATGGCCCACTGTTTTCAAAGAGGGAAGAAAATGAACAAAAAGAACTTAAAGTCATAGGATAAACACAATTGACCACAGCTTCGTACAAAGTTCACCAATCGTTACATGTGAAAATATACATTGTTTTTTAAACATTTCTTTCGCCTCTCTATGATACTGTGGGAGGCATCCACCTCCATATGAGTATGACCATGTAACAAAAATTTGTGGTTGATCGTCTTCAGTGATGGATATTTGTTCATCAAGATGAAGAGAATCATCACCATCATTATATTGCGGTTTTGTCGTGGACAATTGTCTGTCCAAACCATTATGGACTTAATATAAACTGTTACGCATGTAAGTTCCTCTTTCTTTTTCTGGTCTTGACTGCTGTTGCCAGTCCTGACTGCTGTTGGTCTTCACAATCACTATCTGTGCTTGAATAGGGAACTAGCGAATTAGAGGTGTTCATAATATTATTTTCTTGACCAATATCACATAATGATTGATATACTTCTAGATCTTGAACACTCTGGAATATACTCAGAGCTCGAGTCTTCGAAGTCGGACTCAGAGATGTAGGTACATTGCATCTGCAACAAATTACTCGTAATGTGTTTTTATTAGAAGAAGTTTAGTATGAAAAATATTCAACATTGTCTGAACATTGATTCCTACCATTCGTATTGATCGACGGAACCTCACATCTTTTAGTCTATGGAATAATAATGTAAACTTACCCTCTTGTTCACTTTGATTTCGATGCAATGCCAAATTAACTTTTTTTTGTTCTTTTCAAATAATTCTTAGTAGAAAACATCTTCTCAATAGTTATTTCTTATTTTAAAATGCAATTTTGTATTTCTCACGTCAAACAACAGCTAAAAAGGCACAAAACGACACAAACTACACGCGGGCAACAACCTCAAAGTCACACACAAACCATCTTAAGCAGCTAAGTAGCATAAAATATTTAGGGCCAAAACGTCTTAAGGTATTTTAAGTTGTTTTGGCTCTAAACCAAACAGGATTTAAGACGTTATGGATTTTGGTTTTCTGCTAAACTACAATGGATTGAGATCTATGTCTTTGCGGCCTGGATAGAATATGCGGCATTTGTTTCGAATTTGTACTTAACTCATTTTCCCCAAAAATGGAGTTAAGACATGTTGGCTCTCAGGTACAGATTTTAAATTACAAATGATAAGAGAGCGCCGTTTTTGTGTGTGTCACACCTCAAGGGCCCTCTCCGATCATGGATAAGACTTTCTAAATAGGTGTGTCTTGAGTGCTCCGCGAAATACATCCATAGATTTGGAGTTCTTCACTCCGGGTGGCAGTCTGTTCCACTCCACCGGACCCGCAACACGGAAAGCGCGGTCTCCGAAATTTGTACGAATCTGACGGCGTGGCTGAACCAAATTGACTACTTCATCGGCCGCGGATCTGAGTGTCTGCCTCCTTACACCCATCTCAACAGGCAACATCATGTCAGTCAAATAAGGTGGAGCCAAGCCATTGATGGCTTTATATACCATCACACAAACACGGTAGACCACCCTCTCCGGGAAACGAAGCCAATGTAGTGTTTTTAACAGCGGAGTGATGTGAGCGAATTTGGGTATCCCGAATATGAGTCTTGCTGCCGAATTCAACACAGATTGAAAGCGATTGAACTGCTTCTTCGGCTGACCACTATAAAGCGTCGAACAATAGTCAATCCGAGACACCACAAACGCGCTCACTAGGGTCTTGACTGCATCTGACGGTAAACACTTTCTAATAGCCTTAATTTGGCGTAGTGAAAAAAAAGAAGAAGCTATTGTGGCATCTATTTGCCTCTCCAGTGTCAGATTCCGATCCAATAAGACTCCTAGAAGTCTCACTGAATCAGAAGGCTGGATTAGCTTACCTCCTATGGAGAGTGGTACTCCGTTCACTAATAGGTGATCACGCCTAGATGTGACTGCCCACATTATCTCCGTCTTATCCATGTTTTGATATCCGATATCCGTTAGTTTTGCATAGTTTCGGTTGCGGATATCAGATTTTTAAGAAATTGCAAAATAATAATAAAAAACATTTAAAAGAACATATTTTGATTCTACATAGTTATCTGGTTAATTTTACAAATACTTGTGATGTCAAATTTTTTTGTCTATGGTATTTATTCCGAATCAAGAGCATTTTAAAAATACTTCTATCACATGGGCGGTGTCATGCTGAAAAATGAATGTTGCATTATATGCTTCAGTAAATTCAATATTAATCTTTATAGGACATCTTGTTAAATTATCCACTGAAGAAATGCCCATTTATCTTTTCAATACTATTGGCACCCATTACATACAGATGGCACTCTTAATTGCCCCATTCATTCTGTGTCCTATAATGGCTACAATATAAAAAACATAATATTCTGACAGTTATTTGCTCAAATAAAAAAATAATCTTTGTTTCTCTTTGCTCTCCGCTGACTAGGATGTATAAGGTTTGTTATTTTCATATTTCTATCACAAGTTTTATTTTTAAAATTCCAATATCAGCAACTCTACTTCTCTTTTATTTTCTTAACTAGTTACCCTTAGACCTGGCTGAAAACTCACAACTTTTCTAGCAATCTTATCGTAGATAGCAAGTGAGAAAACATGGCTGCATGTGAACAGCTGATAGGGCAGTCAAATGTTGATCAGATTTTCAAGCGCAGACATGTTTTTATCACTTATTGTCTACTAATATGATTGTTAGATGACTCTAGACTGCAGGGGCTGGCTTAGAACAGAATACTAAAGTGTTTCTGACAATATTTATTGCTTTAAATTACATTTATATTGTAATTTATACATTTAATAATTCCTGGTTCCATCTTATTTAATTTTTTTGTGTCTGAAATCCGTTTCAGCAAAATGAAGCGGAAGCAAGAGTAACTCTCCAAATTTGACCTTAACTCTCCAGTTGTTTTTTTTTTATTAAAAAATCCTCCGAGCTTCATACTTCAAGTCTTTTATTAAAAAAACTGAAGCTCCACTAATCGAGGTATCAATCTGGACCTAAAGCGAATAATATTCTTCAACATTTACAATAATAATAACTACACAGTTAAAATGTATGAGTTGGATATTAGACCAACCGTTATAAGAGAACTTACATTATTCTTGACGTTTCGTTAACAACGGAGCTAACGTCTTCAGGTGTCACTCTCTCTGCACGACGACTGAGGATGAACTGATTTTTTCTATAACACTCACAAATCACGGCATACCTTCGAGCGAAGGTAGTAATTATGTTTAGGTTTGCCATGAATATTTACACTTTTAGTCTGTTTCCAGTCCACATCACCAACCTAAAGCCAACAATATTGTTCAACATTTTCAGGTGAATACAAGTTCAAATGCCCGGAGACGCTGTGTACAAAAGCATTCCTCACATCGTACAGCCTCAAGATCCATGTGCGAGTCCACACCAAGGTGAAGCCGTACGAGTGCAGCATCGACGGCTGCGACAAGACTTTCAACACCCTATACAGGTAATCTCACACATAATTAAACTTCAGGGTGCCGGAATGTGGATCCGCGCTCTATGTACTTATCGCGTTTTTTTTTTAATTTTTCTTTAGTATTTACTTACACATAAATAAGATCAAAAATTCTCTCATAGGATATAACTACCCATGTACATATTCTGTAATCTATAATCTATGTTGCAAAGATATATTACATTTAAGATTTATATTCCCACAAGCAGACACATTTAAGTTTGTACTTAAACATGCCGCATGTGGACTGACAATATAAAAACCCAGATCTCAAATGAACATACACCCTGCAACTCTTGCTGACCATCCCTGAAACAAGGGTGACGTTGGCAAAGTTAACCATTTTCTACAGCATGGGTGGGCAGCCGCATACCTACCTATAAGTCAAAGAACTGTAACTCATATTTTGCGTGTGAGCAGCATCATGGATGTTACATGTAACATTGTAGTGCAGGGTTCCCAATCGTTTTCAACCTGCGGCGCACTTACAAGTTTAGCATTTTGTCATGGCGCCCTACTCTAGTAAGCTTTACAGGTACCCTATATATTTATAGGTTAACTGTATTTAAGTCCTTGCAGAACATTGCGCCACTGTATGTCTCAGAGCTATGTGTGGGGGACACAGTAGAGGGTAGGCGGGGAACTTTGAGATCTGCATGCAGCACTGCTGTGAATAGACTCAGGGTTCCCTGCAGAAGCAACATGGCCAATTATTTAGATCTTGCCTTTTGCATTGCCGCCCCTCTGCTGAGAGCTGTGGAGAGTGCAAATGCTTTAAAGTCAGGATTGAAGACATGTCTATGGCTCTGCAGTGCCCTTGCGGTGAACTCACAAAACGGCACTAAAAATATTGTCAAATTATTATTATTATTACTCGCTAACACTTGTGGTTTCGGATAATGTTAGAGGATGGACTCACGGCGCCCCTCTTTACTTCTGCGGCACACCAGGACGCCGCGGCGCGCACTTTGGGAACCCCTGTCGTAGTGCATTACATATGTCTGGACCTGGCTTTAGAGCTGTCAGTATAGAAATTTCATTATCATCATCATCATCATCATTGGCACGACAACCCGGGGGCGTGTTCCCATTCCACGACCTAAAAGGAATGTTCACTCAGAAATGCACACGGAAGTATCATACCCTAAATCTGCCGTTATTGTTTCTTACACTTTATGGTATTAGCAAAAAAGTGACAGTAATGAAAAAAATCAAGCATGTTTATTAATTTTTTATCTTAATTATAAAGTTTAAACAAAATATATAACTTAAAAATTGCGACCACAAAAAAATATTTAAAAAAATACGTTTTTTTCACTTCTGTAGCTACTTTCTCGTGTGTGCTATGTTTTGGAAATATTTTTTTCATTCTATTTATAGAACTATACATTGTCTAGTGTAGTATCGAAACCGTTTTTTTATAATGTCAATAGTTTTTGAGTAAATATGGAAAAACTGAAACTACTTGATGAATTCAATTTTTTCCGTGTGCTTGTCTGAGTAAACATTCCTTTTAGGTCGTGGAATGGGAACACGCAACCCGGGGTGGGTCTTGGCCTCCCTCAGCAACCGCTGCAAGCGCTGTCTATCCAACGCCTTCCTCCTCCAGTCCCACATTCCCACTGCACGGCAATCCGCCACCACTCCATCCAGCCATCTTGAACATGGTCTTCCCACTGTCTGGCGTCCCTCCGGGTTCGTCATCACAATCGCCTTCTCCAGGCTCCGATGGTCCATTCGCTGAATGTGCCCCAGCCAATGCAGTCTGTTGACCTTTATTGAGCGGACCACATCAGCGTCCTGGTACAGCTTATACATTTCGGAGTTATATCTTCTTCGCCATATGTTTCCGTCCTTTATTGGAAATTTGAGAAATTTCATTATAGTACATTTTTTCTAATTAACAGATGTATTTGAATGTCGGTAAATTCTGAAAATGTTAATTATTTCCATTTGACACAGCTGGCGTTTATGCCGTTTCATCTACATTAGAATGCTAACATTTTTAATGATTTTGCAAAAATATTCTGTACATGCTATCAGCACAGCGAGTACATGATTTCATCGTAGAAGCAAATAAAAAACAAGCGGATCTTTGCATGTTAGGTTCTATAAAGAAATTCAGTTACAAGTGCATTTTTAGCAATTCATTTTAACCTTGAATTGTTGAAAAGTTATGATTTAAGTAAATGGTCCATTCAATAAATACACTAAGTACCATGACTTCAGTACATTGACTTATAATATATAATTGATGAAGTACATTGACTTACAGGTTGGTATGAGGCTGACCACCCATACTGTAAAAAATGGTTCACTTTGCCAATGTCACCCCTGTTTCAGGGAAGGTCGGCAAGAGTTGCAGGGCTTATGTTCATTTGAGATAGGGTTTTTATATTGTAGGTCCACATGCGGCATGTGTGAGCGCGAAATTATGCGTGTCTGCTTGTGGGAATGCATTTAATATGAATCTCAAATGATACATATCTTTGCAACTTAGATTTAGATTTAGAACGTAGTGGTTAAACTGAGAAAAAGAGGAAAATGTTAGGTTAGAAACAATTTATCTAATTTTTGTACAAAAATTGAATTTTCTATGCAGCTCACAAGATATTCTTCGCCATACAAACTGTTGTTTACTTTGCGTGGTATTTAGTGCCTTTTTTAAATCTTCAAAATCCAACTGCAGTGTGTCAACCAGTTTTTAAAATGTACTTCAACTGAAAGTGGTTTGTGTGAGGCCCCCCTTACCTGTAAAAATAAATGGGTCCCGAATCGCCACATGCGACGCCTTCGAGGATAACGCAGGCAACAATTTACACTATATGTGTAGCTTAGTTGCATTTTTGCGTATAAAAGACTTTTTATGCAGCTCCTTTCTACATCCAAGAGCTGATTGTCTCAAAAGTCCTGGGCTCAAGGGAGCAAACACTAAAATCAGCAGAGAACGGAGCAGAAACCCTGCTAAATGAACCTAGAAGAAAAATTGCCACTGTTTTCGGAGACCGTGCTTTTGCAGTGGCCGGCCCTGCGACCTGGAATCAACTACCACCAGAAATCCGGAGGTCTAAGACGATTGAGGATCTAAAGAGGAGGATGAAGACATTTTTCTTCGCCCAGTAAAATACTAAGCGCCCTTGGAGTGACATTGAGTTACGAAACGGCGCTTATAAGGAAATCATCATAATCATCATCATTTAGGAACGTAGAGATTGTTTCCCACACAGGGTTTCAAAAATGATTTCCCAGTTTGTTGATTATTTCAAACACAAAAATCAAATACCGGCAAGGATTACCCAGTCTTAGCATCAATGATGTAACTGTCACTCTGTCGCCATTCCGCTAGTGGTGGCCAGAGCCTCTGCAGAGCTGATGTGACATCTTTGTTAATTTATGTACAGAGTCTATTCTCTATAGTTTGCCAGCATGTCACATAAAATCTGGATAAAAACAGGTTTTTATTTTTACTTTTTTATACGTAACCCAAAGATCTTTATCCTAGCAAGTATTTGGCAACACTATTAAAATTAAAAAATAACTCGGCGAAATCGCTTTACAAAATACCTCATTAAAAAGTTACACATTTTCATGCAAAAAACTGTGTCAGCTAATTGTCCACGTGCTCTGCTTAAACCTGGGATGTTATGGACATCCGTATCTCAAATAAAAAAGTGTCAGATATAAAAGTTTTGGACTGTAGAAATTAAGAATGTAATGGGGCCCGCACGTGAATTGATAAAGGTAATATTGTGTCGTCACCCGACTGGGTTGCTAAGAAAAAGGCAAACAAATATTGTTTTTGTAAAAAAATAGATTTGTGGAAAGAAATGCAATTCACCAACCAGTTGTCTTCATGCGAAAGCAGAAACTTGTGTGCATGCATTGGCATCTGTTGAACCAGGGTGGAAGTTATGGTCATGTGGGCCAGACGCAGATTCCAACCAACGTTATTCTGTTCTAAATACGCTAGTTGGACATGCGCCTCTACCCCCTTGGCCATAACACCGTCATATCTGTTGATGATACGTATTGTGATACCTATTCGCACGCTTAACAATAAAGAGCAATAACTCAGAATTTGGGAAAATCGAGATATTGTAATAAAACGCAAGAACAATGCGAGAAGAATAGGTAGAATGCGACAGCCGTTCAATTTGGACGAATATGACCGAGATAAAACATTGGCCGCCTTTTTCATCCTATACAAGTTGTACTGGTTGTCTGAACTTCAAACGTGATTTCCCAACATTCTTATTTTTTGAGTTATTTCTCTTTATGATTAAACGTGCATATTGATTTAGCATTTTCAAGAGAATCTCCATAATAATTTATGAAATGTTTCAGCGGAAACTTTGTAGAACTCCTTTTTTAATTAAATATCCATAATAATCACTCATACAAATGATTGTTACACCAAATGATAACCTAAAAATAAAGTCACAATTTGTGTTCTTATTATCAGGTATTATACTTTCACAATACCTTTAAAATCAAATATCTGTAACCGAAACTATCTAAAATATATATCTATCATATCCGAAATGTCATATCCATAGCATCCCAAGCTTAAACACTTATTTAAACGGCATGATCTTGGCAATGCAACTGCAGGGAAACCCCCCGTATTTATAATCATAAAAATTTCCACAATCTCTTGGTTATTGTGCAGTGATATTCTCTGGCTAAATTTAGCGCGTCGCTGGGTTTGTGTGTGGAAATGGTTTTCTGGCTGCGCGCCAACTCCTGATGGGCATAAACAAAAAACAAAATGAATAACTGATTTATTATTACGGCTTTTGAGAGATGAAGATAACTCTCTCTCTGGCTGAGGAGCAGCGAGCGGCCGCTGTCCACACAAATAGATTTGATTGACACATTTTTAAACATCTCTGCAAGTGTTAACTAGCTCACTAGTGGAACATTAAGTGTGCTTAATAAACATATTAATCCCTTTCATATGCAGGGTCGGCAAAAGATAAAATATAATAAATTTTACAATGATTGAAATTAAATGAAATGCTAAATTTATCTATAGCTTTGTGTGTGACTCCACACAGTTGGGGGTTTCTCCTAACATTCGCCTCCCTCAGTCGGAGGCTCAACTCGATCACCACAGAGGGGCATGGTGTGATCCTGGAAGCAGGTGCGTCTTGAGGCATCTCCTGGAGCCCGCCTCTGTCGGAGACTCCCTCAGATATGCGGGCATCGCGTTCCAGGCCAACGGTGCCGCTCTGCAAAAAGCACGGTCTCCAAAGACTGTCCTTATTGATCTTTTTAGGATCTGGCACAATGACAATACCTTCAACTGCTACCAGTTTGTTGCTATATGATGATGATGATGATGTGTTGCAGGTTGAGAGCCCACCAGCGCCTGCACAATGGCAACACCTTCAACTGCTACCAGTTTGGCTGCACCAAGTACTTCACCACGCTTAGCGACCTCAAGAAGCACATCAGGACACACACGCAGGAGAGGCCCTACAAGTAACACACCGTCCATTTCTATTCTGCATCTTGTTATTGCAACTAAGCTGCACATACTGCAACTTATTACCACATTGCTCCCAGAAGGGTTGTATATGTATTCCACCTTTGTTGCGGCCTAACATTGCTAAATACTTGTATATCGTTGCGGACGCAGCTAACGTTGTGGAAGTTTGTTAAGTAATAGAAGGCCGTTCTTAATGCAACCAATTAGGAATCATTTATTGCAGCGACCTGGGTATGTGTAGCCTGACATGTGGGCCCTTAACTCCTCAACTGTCAAGGCGCTGATCAGCGCTCTATGTACTTATCTTGGTTTTTTTAATTTTTCTTTAGTATTCACACAAGAATAAGATCGAAAATAGTTTTTAACATTATCTTATTGGACAAAACTATCCATCAACAAAACTCAAAGCATTCATTTTCATTTGCGAATGTTTAAAAAAAATATTTGTGGTTGGTTGACCTTGAAAAATATGACTTTAAAAAGGTTTTTTTTTCATATGACTCACACAAGCACAACAACGAAAGGGTTTTGTTTACATAACAAAGGTCACTGCACCCTAACATTTATGTATCTACCAGTCAATGTGTTGATGATGTTACTAGTATAATAAGTTTATTTTTAGATTACAACCTTTTTTCCATATACATAATATTATGAGGCAGTGAAAAAAGTTGGCACAGGTTATTGTTTTTTTGTAAGGCACTAAAAAAACTTTATTTCACTGTCTTTTGAGATAAAAAAACGGATAGGAGATTAGTTTTGTATGTTTAGAGATATTTAAAATCAAGACCAAGATTTTAGTTGCTGAATAAATCTGATTTGGTTGCTGAAAAAACCGCTGGCAAAAAACAGGGATGAATAAAGGAATACTTCAACTCGAGGTTTGTAGACTCCCGCACCTTCACCACGCCCCGCAGTGTTGTAGTTGTAGTGCAGATGTGTGATGTGTTGCTGTAGGTGCATAGAGGACGGGTGCGGCAAGGCGTTCACGGCCTCGCACCACCTGAAGACGCACGCGCGCACGCACACGGGGGAGCGGCCGTACCCCTGCGCCCACACTCACTGCTCGCGCGCTTTCACCACCCCGCACAGCCTCAAGAGCCACCAGAGGACGCACTTGCGGGACACCCTCCCCAACAAAAACACTCTGCAGGTGACATGCATGCACTTCTTTACCCTTCCAGCTAGAGCGCCAAGTATTTTTTCTTGAGCGTGCTGTAAACTTTACATCATGAAGTTTTTTCCTGATTGACAGTACTTTAAAATAAAAAGCTTTCACTTTTTGAAACAAAATGAAGCAAGTGTCATAAACCCCTTCTTCCTCAGCCTTTCTCAGTCCACTCCTGGACGTAGGCCTCCTCCAATCCTCTCCATTCCTGTCTATCGACTGCTGTGTTCAGCCACCTCAGTTGGGGTCTCCTCGCTTGGACATCCTGGGTCGCCACTGGACGATCCTTTTTGGCCACCTGTCATGGTCTTGCCTTGCAACGTGACCAGCCCAGCGCCACTTTAAGCAGGCCACTCGCTGTATGACATCAGTGACTCCAGTGCGCCTACGGATCTCCTGGTGTGGAACCCTGTCTCTGAGGCTGATTCCCAGCATCCTCCTTTCAATGGCTCTTTGGCACGTTCTCAGTCTCAGATGCCTTGGGGTGGTTGTTAGTGAATAGTTAGTGTTTTGGTATTTTAGTGTGACACAGCTGTCTCTGCATTCTATTGATCTCGTAGATCACAGGAGGAATGTTCTGGTGGCCTCGGTAAGTGAAATTGACGGTGTTGGAAGGACAGGCGGAGTTAGAAGTGGAGGCTGAAGGAGACCAAGACTTGAGTTGAGCTATAGCACCATTGAATAAGAAAAATAACCAAGCCAAAATGAATACTTGTACTGTATAACTTGTAAATCTTCAATGAAAACGTTAAAAATGGTGCAATTGTCTTGTATGCCATTTAAAATTGTGTTTTATTATTTTTCAGCTGTACACTAAAGATGACAATGTGTTGGAAAAGAAGGAGGACACGGAAAGTGCCATGCTGGTAGAGAATAATAATGACAACGAAGAAAATAACATGGCAGCGCTAGACCTGAGCAAGAACGACTGGGAGCTCATCTTCCATAATATCAGCTCTCTCACCGCAGTGCCAGCTAAAAGCGACAACTTGGATGAGGAAGTGACGGACGCAGGCAAGGAGAAGAAAATCAAACAGGACGATGCACCCATGGAGAATAATTACATCAGCCAAGTAGACAATGAGTCATCGCTCAAGGAAAAAATCATGGAAAGCGCAAATGAAGCGCTGGAACTCGCTCTGGCTAACGAGATTGAAATCAACTCTTCGTGGGTGGATGTCTCAGCTTTGGCAGCTTCCATAACGGATCCATCTGTCAATGTTTGTGAGCAGCAACCTCAGCATATTTTCCCTGGGGCCACATTTGTCCCAACGCACGTGCAGAGTTACATAGATCTTCGTGAAATGCCGCCGGAAAACACTAAAATGGACACCTACTTGCCTAGCGGGTTTCCATTTGTTGCGGAAACTAAAACAGTCACGGAGGGCGAGACCGCATTCACTGTTTCTAACATTGATGCGTTGGACGCCAATAACCTGGTGTTTGATGCTAACGATGACCCGGAGATTAACGATGTGTTCAATTCAAAGAGCACAGAGCATGATGAGATCAATAAATTGTTTGAAATACACAACAGCACCCCGAGTGTTAACGTGTTTGGAATGGAAAACCTGGAAATCAACGCTGCCAATTCAGTATTGTTCAATACGGACTTAAACCTTGAAGATACTTTGCTGTTTAACAATGAACCGCCGTCGGATATGTATGTGGTTCAGACTGAGAGCATCTTTAAAGATATGCCGAGGAGAAATGTGCTGAAGGATCTGACGGCAGATGCGGATATTTGTAAATGTGACGAGTGCAAGTGTGATCCATTGAGTATGCAGTGCCAGGCCGGGTGTGGAATAGAAGCAGACAGTAAACCTGTAGAGCGAGATGCTAAATGTCGGTGCGTAGATTGTAAGTGTGACCCGCTCACCATGCAATGCCAGCAGGGCTGCGGAGCCGACAGTGAACAGCCCAACTATCTAGAATACCACAAGAGGCATTGCCAATCTAGTCTGGAAGATTACGGCCTCTTCACTGAACCACTTTCTACCGTAATCAATGATTTACAAAGTGCAGGAAGTTGCTGCGGAAAGAAAGAGGAAACCTGTTGTGGAACTTCTCAAACAAACTCTCAAGAAACTGTCCCGGAATTAAAGTCTAATTGTTGTTGTAGCCAAAAGGTACTCAGTATACCTGAAAAATCAAATGAAACGCAAGCCGCCAGTTCCGATTGTAGCGTTGAGAATGTTGCGGGTTCATCTTGCAATCCTCTTGAAGATATCATGAACAAGTTGGATGGGAAGGAAGATAAGTGCAATTGCTCGAATGCAGCGGAGGGAGTGAAAAGTGGGTGCTGCATCGTGGTCTGCCTTAAGACGTTGGAGAGGCTCAAGAAGCTGATCACCTTTGGCTACAGCCTGAACAACCTGCAGGCGCAGAAGTGCTCGGGGGACACACTCAAGTTTGTCTCGCATCACGTGGGCTGTAATCACATAACAACTATGTAACAGGCGGAGATTATCTACTCAATGTATCTGATACTAATATTCGTGAACAATGCTACGAGCCCTCACAGTATGCACTGTAATTAATATACAACAACTTCAGTCTTCTATTTATGTAAAATCAAACGGATGGATGTATGTATGTTTGTCCTGTATGGACTCCTAAACTACTGAACAGATTGCGATGAAACTTGCATAAGTTATTCTTTACATGCCAACTTCGTCTTCTGTATAAAAAGAAAACTGGAGTGATAAAGGAAATGACAGAAGAAACATGCTTTATGTTATCAAACCATAACCTGCAATCAGTGCCAATTTATTTTTGCAATTAAGATTAGGTTCTATTAGAGCTACAGCAATGTATGGCCGGGTAAAGCTAGTTATGATGTAATCTGTAAATCATGCTTTTAAGACAGTACTTTGACATGTCATGCTCGTCAGACTCTAGAAATCTTTACCACAGGTATAAAACAAGTACGAAAATTCCCCTCTATCACGTAAATAGAAGAAATATATGAAAAATGCATTGTTTACTAGGAGTGCTCTTGTATCTTCCATACATTTTTCTATTTACGCGATGGAGGAGAATTTATGCAGTATGTTAAACTCGGGGTACTTGTTTTTTTGTATGTTTTCTTCAATCTTTGATCAAATCGGGCATTAGTCTTCATCACGAAGGAATTCAAATCCATATAAGATATGCTTGAATGTATTAATTAATTATTATTAAATTAATAATAGATGTGCTAAAATTTTCTAAGAACTTGAGCATTCAATCAAATTCCATGCTATAGAGGAAAATATTGTAATGTGGCTCCTAGTTTGTTTTTGAGATCTTTTTGTTGTTTTACAGAAGGCAAAGATGTTCAGTTGTGTTTTAATTTAGTAAGGAATGAAGGATTATTCTTTTAAAAAACCTAATAGGTACATGCTATGAGGTCTCTAATGGTTGTTAATGAATACAAGTATCACTTATTTTGGTAGAATTTAATCTGTGTAATGCGGGAGAGGTGATGATTGAAAAAGTTTTTGCATGTAAAATAAATTTTACAAGAATAAGGCCATAAAATAATATATTTCAGTTGCTTGTGCAATGTTAAATGTGCTTTTATGACATTTTTTTTTATCAGTGAATTTAGTTTCTGTAAGAGACAATTGAACAACTTTGTGTAACTTTTGTCATCTATGATTCTGGAGACATTATTTAATGTTTAAAATGATTTCATATTTACAGTCTTTACTTTCTTATAACTACTTTGACCCTTTGAAATCAATTACTGGAGGCATATTTCATACGTTGAAAAAAATCAGTACTGAAGAGGCTTATTAGTAATTTATTTACAAAGAGGTAATTTCTGCAAGAACTTTATTCAATCGTGGAAGTATTTAAAAAAAAAAAACAAATATTGAAAAAAAAACCCCCTCGCTTATATCTGTGTCACATATTTGTTGATTAACATTTCCCCAAAGTCTAAAAATGGTGCCATCCGTTAAAAGTTTACATTTAAAAAACAAACTATTCCCTTTACATCTATATTTTTTTTGTAGTCTAGTTACCTGTCTGAATTTTGTTTTTTTTTTATATATTTTATAATGAATTGTTACTTTAATGAGCGATGGTTTAACGTCGGTGGTGATTATAATTGACTTGCATAGATGTAGGAGCTCGGTGGGACCGTAGATCGTTAAATGTTGTTTGTCGCAAATTTATATATTTTATTATTTTAATTTTATTGTCGCTTGAAAATATCTGTTTCATTAAATTTTCTCTATCTGGGTTAGAAAGCCAATAAGACTCATATTTTGTGTAAATTACATCATCAGCATATTGAGAAGACAAAAAGCTTCTGCGTTAGGCTGGTTTTAGTGTCGCGCTGATAACGCGCTGACCGCCAGCGCTGACAGCCAAAATATATGAACTTGTAGGAAGCGTTTTAGAATGGCGCGTAGCTGTCAGCGCGCACGGCGGTCAGCGCTGACCGACACATGCGCGCCTCTGCCTTCAGGGAGCGTTCTAGAGTCGAGCTGAGCAGACGCCGTCAGCGTGTACAGTCATGGCGAATCGTGATGAATCGTGAATGTGACACAGGTCGAGTAACTGAAGAAGCACAAGACAAATTCTCCGGCGACAGTTCTTAACGCAATCAATGGATGAACATGAAGTCTTCGATGTAGTTTATTCTTTTTTTTGTTTAGGTAGTACAAAGCAGCAATAATTAATATACATTGAATTTTTTTTGTGCGTCTGTTCCGAGGCGGTCATTGCGACACTGAAACGTCTCGCGCTGACCGTCAGTGCGACACTAAAACCAGCCTTATACCAATAGATGCCCGAGTAAATCAAAAACATCAACACTTCAATCTTATAATAGGTCGAAAGATCAACAGACAAAGTAAGAGATCTAATTTTTTTTTATCTTCTCCCGAGGTATTGATGCCGATTTTAAAATATCGGTTTTTCTACATTTGTTTATTGTGAGTAATATTTTCTAAGACACAAATAATTGCCATAAAATTCTGGTCACATGTGAAGTAGCTAGCACATGACATAACCTTATATATTTTTGAAAATCAGTCATTTTCAATAGGAAGCTTTGCTCAATATTTTCCAATATTAAATCATCATCTTACTTCTTTATTTACCAGTTAAAAAATAAATTACTTTGAAATAGTATTGGAATGAAAAAAAAATATGTGCCATATGTAATTCAATGTAGATATGCAATTCTGAAATTCAAAATATTGTATGTACTTTTCAGTAATTTTGCAATAACAATACAAG
Organism: Agapetus fuscipes; assembly: GCA_951799405.1. NCBI lineage: Eukaryota > Metazoa > Arthropoda > Insecta > Trichoptera > Glossosomatidae > Agapetus > Agapetus fuscipes. Next base: position 11,255,680 of record OX637361.1, on the reverse strand, counting down.
GATGATTTATTTGGTGAGCGCTGTTTTTGTGTGTATCACACCTCAAGAGCCCTCTGCGAGCTTGGTCGTCGCTGTAGAAAGCGCCAATTCTCAAGCAAGACCCAATTGTTGTAAGGTTGGATGGACCTTACAGTGACCGGTCTTTGGTAAAGGTTTATTTGCTTTTCAACCCAGCGAAGAGCACATTTGGAAATATAAATGGTATATTTTGTGCTCCGCTGGGTTTCGAATCCACAACCTTCCATTTACGATTCCGAAGTGTTACCTCCTGACTACGGACCGGTCCAAGAAATGTCAACAACACGCGGTGTACCTGAGCAGTCACCCATCCAAGTAGCATCCTTCTATAGCATCCTTCGTACTTCGGTGATCTGATGAGAACTGGTGCCTTTAACATGGTATCGTCGAATAAAAATGTATTAAAATACAGCATTTAAGAACAATGTGCATTAGAAAAAAGAAATTGCTGTAAAGAAGATATTTTTATACAATGATTTATGTGCCATCTTTACCCACAGTATAAAACATAACATAAGCTCCCCTCTGTACTGTACTGTATCCTGCCGCCGTTCCACTAGGGGTGGCCGGTACCTCCGCAGATGCGCCTCCACTTTTTTCTGTCCTTACAAACTACTTTCATTTCCTCAATATTCATCACCTTTTTCATACATACTCTTCTCTTATTCTCACTCTGCAGGTTCCATTCTTTCGCAATCTCACCTTTTTGGTCTAACCATTCTTTCCTTGGCCTTCCCCTTCCGCGCTTTCCTCTGACATTTCCTTTATACACTTTCTTCGTTAATCAATCGCGTAAATAAAAAATATACATGAAAAGTAAATCACTCACCGAGAGAGCTGTCCTAACTTCCATACGTTTTTTTTTATTACGCAATTGAAGAGAGTTTATGTTGTGTCTTGTACTTTACTTTATTCAATTTGACAAACTTATACTATTGCCATATGAGAATTTTTTTTAACAAGAAATTGTGGTAAACTCAATAGAAAGTGTTTTTAGGCTTTCTTGGCCGGCTTCAGATGATGATGATGAGGATGCAGCATCCATTCTTCCGGGCTTGTAGACCATAGTCCAGTATTTCTTCTGTAGGCTACTTTTTTCTTCTTAGAAGGCTGCTAGTGAACTTGTGACTGACTTCTTCAAGGCTCGTACTAGAACGTTCAATACAAAACGTAGCAGCCTTCTATGAAGAAAAAAGCAGCTTTCTGAGAAGAAATACTGGACCATGGTCTACAAGCCCGGAAGAATGGATGCTGCATCCTCATCATCATCATCAATAGAAAGTGTTTTGAAGGTGTTATAAAATTTATTTATATTTTTTACTCGTGAGCAATAAACCATTGTTAAAGTTTTTTTAGGAACATCCGCAATATGAACATTATTTTTAATTTATAGTAAAATGAGTTTGATTTCTCATTAGAAGAAGGTGATTTTTATAATGTTTTGATTTTTGTCAAACAATGCTAGATGCATCTTAAAACTGTAGAGGCGCTTTACTTGTCAGATTTTTTCAAATTACATTTTTTTTTATATTTTATCATGGATTACGAGATCAGTAGAAGTCAATTTGAAAAAATCTTATTTAAGAATAAGGAAGATATTTTCATAAAGATGAAAATATCTCCTACCTACCTCCTTGACCTACACGTCTTATACTGAATCTATAATCTATGTTGCAAAGAGATATTACATTTGAGATTCATATAAAATGCATTCTCACAATTAGACACATATAAGTTCGCGCTTAAACATGCCGCATGTGAACTTACAATATAAAAACCTAAATCTCAAATGAACGTACACCCTGAAACTCTTGCCGACCTTCCCTGAAACAGGGGTGACATTGGCAAAGTGAACCATTTTTTACAGTATGGGTGGTCAGCCGCATACCAACCTATAAGTCAAGGAATGAAATTGGTGACAATTGGGACTACTGCTGCCATCTTGTTAAACGTAACTTTTGATAGTTCAACGTCAAATTAACTATGTATTAAAGATGAAAGAGTAATTTGTTTAAGAAAAATTAAATAAAGTCCATTGATTGGTAAGTTTGTAGACACTTAACATCGCAACAGCGCTCTCCCTCTACTGTCGCCCACGTTCAATATGATTCATGTAGCAATTTATTATTTTGAAATATATTTTGCATTGTTTGATAAGAGTCGAAACATTTAGTTGTAAGATAATTTTTATTAAACGATGATATGGAAGAAGTACCTAATATATTAATCGCTTAAGATTAGTGTAACAGATTGTAATATAGGTTAGGTCGCTTACCCTCTAGGGAGGAATGTTGCTTACTTAACATAACCTAACTGTCCTTTTGTGCTGTGGTTTTATCTTTGTTAATCTTTAGCTAAATATTTTGTACAAATTAACACTAATCATAATGTATTGTTTTGTTTTGAAGCTTTTTATTTGAAAAAAATAATGTATACTAGCTCTAAGTTGTGATAAAATATGTTTTGTTTGGAAAGTGCATTCGGCACAAAAAACTGCTTCATGTTTTATTTTTATTTTTATTTTTATAGCATTTAACTGGATTATAATATAAAAAATTATAAGTCTTTTGTCATAGATATTAATTTATTATATTGAAAAAAATATAATATTAGATGTTAGAATCCGGTGGAATGAGAACTGTGATGAGATCAAGATCATCTTCATCATCATACTTCACGCTGAAGAAGCCCATCGTAGAAATGGGCAAAACGTCCGGAAGCTCCAGCTCCCACAGACTACGGCAACAGATCCCGGAAAACATCACTCCAGCATCATCAGCCGGCCGTGTAAGCCTAAAACTCTTATTCTAATGAAGATTATTTATTTACAAATTTGGAATATTCACCTTATCTGTAAAAGTAAAAAATACTCCTTGTAAGAAGGTGATAACAGTTGCAATAGCGGGGGCGTGCATCCCATACAGGCACATGCGCCTAATGTGTAGGCAATATATGGGGAAAAACCATTTAAACTTGATGTTAAGATTTGATATTCAAAAATTAAGTTCGATTGGAGCCATTGTTTAGCACATCAGTCAATTTTAAATGAGGTATTTTAAGGAATGGGAGAAGATATTCATTCTGAAATGTATTTGCCTATACCCTGTGCACGCGCTTGTGCAATAGTGACTTGATGTGCTGGTAGATCAGTAAATACGTTTTTAATCCATTTCAATAATCTCTGGTTTGCTTCTTTATTGAGTATCAAAATCGTAAACCCTTTGCTGGGTAGTATGCTTGTATGATCTTTCACCTCTGAATTTATGTATTTAGCTCTCGTAAGGAAGAGGCGTGTAACTTTGATAATCATTATTAATTAAATTTACAGAGATTTATTTTTTCTGCCAGTTTTAGTAAAAGCAATATTTTTATTTACTTCTAGGAGTATTATTTATTACCATTTGAACATAATAATGTCCATTTTATGTTATTACCCTCACAGAGTTCCTCTATAACGTATGTATTACCTCCAATAATTTAATATGATGATTTTTACCCTTAGTATGTAACAGGGTAATTTCACATATTTTTTTATTTCATAAAATGATAGACTAAATCTAAATCTAAGCTGCAAAGATATGTATCATTTGAGATTCATATTAAATGCATTGCCACAAGCAGACATGCATAATTTCGCGCTTACACATGCTGCATGTGGACCTACAATATAAAAACCCCAATCTCAAATGAACATAAGCCCTGCAACTCTTGCCGACCTTCCCTGAAGCAGGGGTGACATTGGCAAAGTGAACCACTACTTTTTAAAAAAATGCATCTGCGTTTTAAAAAAAATTATATCTGGCGTAGTTTTTAAACTACAGCTCTGTAAAATTCGCCCATTTTCGATTTCCGCTAAAACAGCTCATTTTTTTATTTAGGCGGATGTGACGTCAATGGATCTCACGATCTATGGAGTGTACCGTTATGTTTTCTAAGACCGATGGATCCATCTAGGTAATTTTGACGTCACAGCGTGTTTCTTCGGTCCCAATGATTTTGGGGGGATTCGAATTCTCGACATTTTATTTTTGAAAATTATCAATGATATCTTTATTTTTACTATATAAAAAATGTATGGTTGTGATCCTTAAAATGTACTCTACACAACCATAGTATTTTAAACCGTTTTCCTCACCACTGCAATTACCCTATTATGTAAATTCCCTAGCATCACGTAAACAGAAAAAATGCATGAAAAGTAACTCACTTCAGGTGATGTTACGTTTTTATATTTACGTAATGGTGGGGAATCCACACAATGTTTTTTATACTAGAGGTACTTATCAACTAAAGTCAATCAGAAAACATATTTATAAGATTAAAAATGTAGTAACACATCTATTACATTTGTTAAATATAAATAGAGTTTAAAGCATAACATGATTATTATTTATTTAATTGCGCACAGTCATTCAAGAATAAAATCAAATAATGTTTCTAAAAACCAGATTAAATAGACTAAAACCAATGAAGTAGAAATGCTTGAAACCTATTACCTCCTTTATCGGTAACTGTAAGTCATGTGGGTTTAATCAGAATATATTAGCCCAGTCAATTGCCTCCGAAACCAAATAATATGCTTAATCATTAGGTTATTAAATAGTTAACTAATTCTTTATAAACATTTTAATGTAGTGTAGACAATTTGGCCATCAGAAATGCCAGGTGCAATAAATGAAATAAGAATGTGATAAAAAATGTAAGTGCCTTAAATGTACAGTAAATATTTTCTATAGTAACATACAAAATCAATCAACGGGTGAAATTAGTCCTTGATTTATTTTTCTTGCACAAAAATGCTAAAGTTAGATTGTATGCATGTATTGTATTTTTATAATACCAATGTGTCTTTTAAAAAAATATAAGTGAATGAAATCAGATATTTATGTCAAATATTTGTTTTCAGGTGTTGTGTAAAAAAACTAATTCATGTTATCCCTTGCATAAAAATGTGGGATTTTAATGCCTTGTTTATTTTTCCCCATGTTTATTAGGTTGTACACAATAAAAATCATAATAATACTTATTACAGTTCAGAAAGTTTATCAGTTTCATTTGCTGGCAAGTTTTGATCTAAATCTAAGCTGCAAAGATATGTATCATTTGAGATTCATATTAAATGCATTCCCACAAGCAGACATGCATAATTTCGCGCTTACATATGCCGCATGTGGACCTACAATATAAAAAACCCAATCTCAAATGAACATAAGCCCTGCAGCTCTTGCCGACCTTCCCTGAAGCAGGGGTGACATTGGCAAAGTGAACCATTTTTTACAGTATGGGTGGTCAGCCGCATTTTAGAATCCTAATGGGGCATCCACACGCTTGCGGCAAACGCCTTGCGGCGCGTAGTCTTAGAGCTAGACGTATGAAACCTTACCTCGCAGAGACATTGTCAGGCTGGTAGGTTGCATCGAGTACATGATTTTTTTCACAGATCTGCCTTTTCCTATCCTGGAGCGTTTTGGATCTGTGAAAAATTCATGTACTCGATGCAAACTACCTGCCTGACCATGTCTCTGCGAGGTAAGGTTTCATACGTCTATCTAAGGCGCTTGCCGCAAGCGTGTGGATGCCCCATAAGCATTGTGCCATTTTCTATGTTTCTGCTTTTTAACAGTATCTTCCTCCATGTTATTATTTAAATTCTTTGCTTGCATCACAACTTCTAAGGTGTACTTTTATTTTGGACAACTCACTGTCTTGAGTAACCTTAGGCCTTCAGACATCTAAACCAAAGCATTATGTGTAATGTGAGCGTATATGAACATTTTCAAATCAATACACAGTACATTTAATGTTTTACTTATTATTTTAACGTGAAAGCTTTCATCGTTTTGCATTTTTTCTACAATTAAATGTTTAGTTTTAGTAAAAAAAGTCATGTTGTGTCGACTTCTCATGCCATTCATATTTACAAAGATAATGAATAATTTATTTATAGGTTCACCAAATCATACAAACGCTGACGGCTTTTATTAATCTGTATAATTATTTAATAACTCTAACAATTAAGAAGTCAGCAAACATTCGAGATAATTTGAATTAATATTATTCTTCGCAAAAATTAAAATAAATCAAACAAAGGCTCCGCTCTTTAGACACATTAATTTAGGAGGCCTAATTAACAACTGAATGATTTATCAAGCTTAAATATATTTTTAAAGTTTTTTTTCAATTTAAGGTTGCCTAAACCATTGTTAAAATAAATTGTCTAATAAATAATCATTCTATGAGACATTGTGAAGATATTTTAATAAATCTTTTAACAATATGTTGGAAAATAAAAGAAAATCTAGATGAGAAATATCTCAAAGTCTATTAAAAAAATTTGCAACTGTCTTCTATATTTTGACTCTCATGTCTTCTCAAAATCAAGTAGAACGAAATTGAATCAGGGAAATTGATTTTTTATGTAACAAATAAACGCAAAATTCTTTTTGTCAAAGGATTGCATTGCGGAATTGTTTTTTTCATTTATCAAAATAATATTTACATTTATTATTTAATAAATATTAAAACACATTGATTTCAAATAATGTTTTCTTTCTCATTTCTCACGTCCATACTTTCTTCCTTCCTTAGATAGATTTTCAGATTCTCAGTCAAGTCCCATTTATTTTATTTCTTGGCTATATAAAACGTGGTATGTGAAATTATTCAACATTCAACTCCAAGGAAGGAATATTTTTTTGTCTTGACACAATACATTAGAATTTGGATATATTTTCATTCCCATAGACAAAAGAAAAGGGTGTTGAAGATGCGAAAACAATTTGATGATCAGGTACCTGTGAGCTCATATGGAAATTTTAGCTGTTTGTTAAATGAGTGGAGAGTGAGAAAAATCTTAAGAGTTTCAGCTCAGAAGAAGAAATATCTGCTCCTCTACAAAATGAAAACTGTAATTTTTATAAGCATGGAGTTGAATGAGATTGGAACATTTTTGAGTTTTTAACTTTTTTCTCATCGAGCAAACGTTAATTCTTGTATGGGACTGCCGTCCGTAGCAATCAATAACACAATATTTTAATGCAACCCGGCCGGGTGACGGCATATTTTTGTCTACATAAATTCACTCGCAGTCCTGATAAATAATAAACCGGGATACAAAAATATATTTTGTATGCAGATTTAGGATATGGACATCTTGCGGTGAAAGCATAAATCTTTTTAGAAAAGTATAGTACCTAGCGTGCTTACTCGCCGGTATACGAGCAGCTTATTGTCTATGACATATTTGTCATATTGTCTATGGTATATAGGGTCACCATACGTTTTTCAGAATAAATATTTTCAAGTTATTCAATTCCAGATGGTTTTGTAGCAGCTCATATTTTATGTGATAGATGAACAGACACATTTTAGCAGAATTTGAAACAAAAATAACCAAGAACAGGCCATTAATAACCATTTTACAGTCTGGAAAAGTATCAAGTTTGGAAATACTTTGATACGTACATAGAAGGGTGATACAACATTTAAGTCACATAGACAGCTCACATCACAGAGTCTCCCAGAAATCACAGAAAACTTTCCCTCCAAAAACTTTTGTAATTGCTATGGTTTTTTATTGTCATTTTCTGTGACCTAGTTATCTGTTAGCAATATTTGGAGGAATCAAAATATCATTGATTGAAATATCAAATAGATAAACTGTCGTGTGACTATTTTGTCCGTGACTGAGCTGTCCGTGGACGGGTTGTTTGTAACCGATTTTTCGTGGCGTGAGTTTTCTTGCGTTGCATTGTCACCCTACCTTCTGTCAAAATCCATCGTCGTACAACGCATTTGTTGTCTTTGATTGTTTTGATTTTTTTCTAAGAAAATATTTAATACTTTCCACCAATCCATATATTTTTTATTTGTACAACTTTTAAATAAATCATTAGTCATGGCGGATGAAGAATATGACGCGGAAGAGTGAGTATGGACGTTTTATTTCAATGCTACAATTTTGAGGTTATGTCGATGCGTTTGTGTCGAAATTTCTAGTAATAGTGGGCATGAAAAGTGTTGGCTATTCGATTATTGAAATTTTATTATTGAGATAATTTGTTAATTAATTCGTTGAATTTCAGGGCCGGAGGGGGAGATTATGAAGATATCGAGGAAGATGAAAACATAGAAGAAGTGGAAGACCAAGAGGTATGTTTCTGTAATTATTTAACATATTTCTTACATTTATTAATTTGTTTTAGGTTTATTTTAAATTAGATTTTTTCTCGGCGGACAAACGTCACAAGTCTGTGACTAGGGTCGTAGAGTCCGAGAATGTCTGGCACAGGATTCCGTATTTCTGAATGTAGTTAGGATAAATTTTCTACGCCTGTGTCCAAGGCGTAATTGAAGAAAATAATATTAATTGTAATGAATGGAATTTATTTTGTTTTTTGAATACCAAGAGTTTCGACCCTGAATCTGACTGGTCTATGGAAATGAGAAGCTGAAGGCAGGATGTTAATGGTTCATCTGTGAACTTCCATCCCTTGTAGGGTCTATTTATCTACTTTTGTGTGACGCCAATATTAATTTGGATATAGGCTCCTTTTTGGTTGGATTCTGCAGGCTTGGATAGCTAGATATAAAAAATAGTCGATTGATGTTACAGGGTATTATTATTTTTATTTCAAATGAATTTGTTACACTTGTCTTGTCTTGTCTTGTATCCTGCCGCCATTCCTCTAGGGGTGGCCAGTACCTCCACACAAGTGCCTCCACTTGACTCTGTCCCTGCATACTTCTTTCATCTCATCTAATTTCATCACTCTTTTCATGCATGCTCTTCTCTTGTTTCCACTCTGTAAATTCCATTCATTCGCAATCTCACTTATCTGATCAATCCATTCTTTTCTAGGTCTTCCCCTTCCACGCTTACCTATTACATTCCCTTTATACACTCTTTTTGTCAGTCAGTCTTCATTCATCCTTTCAATATGTCCAAACCATCGCATCACACTTCTTTGAACTTTCACTTTCACGCTTTCTTTTACTCCGCATTCATTCAGAACCCATTCGTTTCTCACTCTATCTTTCAGTGTTTTTCCTGTCATACTTCTCAAATGAGCCATTTCTACGGTGCATACCTTATTTACTTCTCTTTCATTCACCGTCCATGACTCGCTTCCATACATCAGGGTCGGCAACAATATACAATTGTGTACCGCCATTTTCATTTTCTTTGGTATCCTTTTATTCTTCGCTATTCTACCAAACGCTCCTATCACGCATCTTCCTTTGCTGGCACGCTTCTCTAATTCCTTCGTCATCTTACCATTCGCCTCAAACTTGCTTCCTAAATAGTCAAACTCATTCACACATTTTTCCTTAAATCTATTACATTGTCGATTAAATTATTGCTACACTATACCTCACCAAAAAGAAACTAACCCATTGTGTGTGGTGATTTGAAACTGTAACAGTAAATTTACTTATTTATCGCACAAATTTATTGTAAAGAAAGGAGTGTTCTTACAAACATGCACGTAAGTAAATATGTTCCCTGAGTGTGGTGAACCTTATGTAGCTGGTCCTTCGGTTGTCCCTACACCTGGATTATGTTTTAATATGTTGTGAATTTGGTATTTCAGGAGGATGGAGAGCAACTGCAGTTTTTAGCTCCTGGCCAGGCTGGTGGTGGGGTGGAAAAATCAAAGAGGATAACAACTAAATACATGACCAAGTGAGTATTGACCTCTTGTGTTTATAAAATGTAATTTGTGGTGTATGTTCCTTGACTTATAGGTTGGTATGCGGCTGACCACCCATGCTGTAAAAATGGTTCACTTTGCCAATGTCACCCCTGTTTCAGGGAAGAACGGATGTCCATTTGAGATTTGGTTTTTATGTTGGAGGTTCACATGAGGCTTGTGCAAGCGCGAATATTTGAACATTGATCAAACTATAAGAATAAGAATTTGTGTGTTTGTGGATTTCTAAAGTTTCCAGGGCAATTAGTTGTCTGCTCTTGCACCTGGAATGGAGAACCCTGACACCGTCGTTTTTGAATGAGTGATCATTTTCGATACAGTGGTCGGCCATCTCCGAATACTAGACAACCCCCCAAATGCCCTCTTATGCTCTTTTAACCTTATATTTATTGATCCAGAGGTTTGCCTAACATACACAGAAGTTGCAGTCTAATCTAATCTAATCTAAGTTGCAAAATATAAGTAACATTGGAGATTCACATTATATGCATTTTCACAAAACAGACATGTATTAGTTTGCGCTTAGACATGCCGTATGTAGTCCTACAATATAAAAACCCGAATCTCAAATGAACATACACCCTGCATCTCCTGCCGACCTTCCCTGAAACAGGGATGATATTGGCAAAGTGAACCACTTTCTACAGCATGGGGTGGTCAGCCACATACCAACCATTGCAAGATCATTGCAAGATATTCGATATACACTAACATTGGTAACATGGTAAAAAATATCTTTAACTGTGCTTGTTATACCAACAATAATATATGTAAAATATTATTCAATAATAAAGATATGGCATGTGTATCGAATATCTTGCAATGACTGCAACACCGTGTATGTTGGGCAAATTTCAACATCTTGAATGTGAAAATTTCTGCATTTTTTGTCAGATCAATATTTGAATGTTGTGTTTTTGTAGATATGAGCGTGCGCGTGTGCTGGGTACGCGTGCCCTACAGATTGCCATGTGCGCCCCCGTCATGGTTGAGCTGGAGGGGGAGACGGACCCCCTGCAGATCGCCATGAAGGAGCTCAAGCAGAGGAAGATCCCCATCATCATCAGGAGGTACCTGCCGGACCACTCCTACGAGGACTGGAGCATAGACGAGCTCATCATCATAGATCATTGAGCTATTGTAATTATATCAGTGTGGAATGTGAATAGGATAATTTATGTTTAACTACTTGTAAGCTGGATTCGTATTAAATAATAAGTATTTTTAATAAAAAAATGCCTTTGACTTTCAAAACTATCTATTTTAATTTGAGTTCTCCAATTCCGTCATCTCCACACGCAACCAATTTTGAGAAAGCAACATTTGAAATTTTGGCGATGAAGGAATTGGAAACTAACCATTAACATATCGACGGTTAAAAGGAATTAATAAGCGATGTTTTGGTCAAAAATGACTTATGAATGCTATCTTACTGAAAAATTTCCGCTCTTTCTAATGCGCTAACTCCCATAGCTGTATGATGTTTTATTTTGTTGTTTATGCCCAAGCAAACAACTGTGCTTTCGAAGTATGGTTTTGGTGTAACCGACAAGATTTTGGCTTTTTTTGTCCTAAAGGCGCTTGTGACATACAAAATTTGTAAAATATTGTAAAACCACATTAATAAGAATGCCAATAAATGATTTATTTTTTTTAATTTTAGAGCTGTTTTGATTTTTACGATATGATAAAAAATATAAAAAGTTATGGCATTTTTCTGAAATCTCAAACTTTAAACTGCTCTGCTGAACAATTTTGTTTTTGTCGCTTATGCCCTATTGCCTTTTAACCGTCGCGGTCGATAGGATATCTGTGGACTAGAAATTATTTTAAAGAAAATAGACAATATAATATTGTCGGTGTTATGGCCACGGGGATCAAGTCGGGTTATTTGGAACCGGATAACGTTGGTTCGAATCCCGCGACGATAACTTCGACCCTGGTTCAACAGATGCCGTTGCATGCTCACAAGCTTCTGCTTTAGCATGAAGACAACTGGCCAGGCAAAATAGGTTGGTGGATTGCATTCCTTTCCACAAATATATTTAAAAAAAAAAGGGACATCGGCATGCTAGTTTGTTGCAAGTTAGCACCAGTTTTGCAAGCAAGATCAAGTTGCGAAATCCCAGGACAGGCAAATATTTGTTGCCATACTGTAATAGTTGTGAAAGGAAGATCCTAGACATGGTTGTAACTGATCTGAGATGATTTTAAGCTTCAGACAATCGGCAAGAGAGGTGCAAAATTTTCTACTAGTATCTACAGTCTTGTATTACAAATTAATATCTGATCTTTTGGAAACCAGGAAAGTTCCATATTGTTGCCTAGCCCCTCTAGAATTGCTGAGTATGTCCCTGAGCAAGACCCAGTTGCTGTAAGGCTGGATGAACCTTTGTGACCGGTATTTTGGAAAAGCCCGTAGGCTTCACATATTTTAAAACAGTGAATGAACATATCTGCAAGTTGCATCGACATCGGCTGGAGTGATGATTTGCAAATGGATTCGGAACGTTTATGAATTTCGAACTTTTTTCTCAGCGAGCAAATGCCAGCCTTGTATGGGAATGCCATGCTCAACGACTAATAATAATCTATTTGCTTACATTTTCCCTAGCAACGGCCGCATGACGTCACAATATTGTATGTGTCGATTTACGTGTGGACCTCATTATTTTGTCCAGGAATTTTGTACTTACCTGTCTAATCCAATCAGGAATCTCCAATCTACGTTGCACAATATTTTCAGTGTGAAATTTCTTATCACTTTTCCTCTCAAAGGATAGAGCATTGGAAATAAAATCTACTTTATGCTTTGTGCAGGCTTTCCTTGTTTCTGAGGAAGCCGGTTCTCTTTTCTTTCAAAGACTGAATCCTTTCTGAAAGAAGGTTAAAAGAAAACTCGAAAACAAAAATTATCATTTGTCGGTCTTATGGCCGCGGGGATCAAGACAGGTTATTTGGAACCGAATAACGCTGGTTCGAATCCCGCGACGATAACTTCGACCCTGGTTCAACAGATGCCGTTGCATGCACACAAGCTTCTGCTTTCGCATGAAGACAACTGGCCAGGCAAAATAGGTTGGTGGATTGCATTCCTTTCCACAAATCTATTTAAAAAAAAAAGAAAAAAAATCATGTCTAAAATCCTTACTGAACACAATTTTTCCGTGTAGAAAGCAGACACTTTGTCAAATTGATAATTGATCCAACATCTAAAATCAAAGTTGCAAATTAATGTTGACATTTAAGATTCATATTTAGAGAACGCCCACAAGCAAACACGTGTAAGTTGAAGGTCAAATTGAAACTGGAGTTACTGTCGATTGACATCATTGATCTAAATCTATATCTATAAAGAAGGATGTATGTATGTATGTATGTATGTATGTATGTATGTATGTATGTATGTATGTATGTATGTATGTATGTATGTATGTATGTATGTCCCCTATAGACTCATAAACCGCTCATCCGATTTTGACGAAATTTTCAGGAAACATGTAACATATTCTTAGAACGAATCCTGTGAAGTTTGATGGTGATCAAATAAACAGTGGTTCTCAATTCTCGATATTTCAGCAACGAGGTCGGTAAATTTCGAAACCACCCAATAGAAGACGACCATTATATTCAACTACAATACATAATCTTTGTTGCAAATATACATTTACATTAAAGATTCATATAAAATGCATGCTCACAAGTAGACACATGTAAGTTCACGCTTACAAATGCTGCATGTGTACCCACTCATAATTTAAAATCCAAATCTAAAATGAACAACCCAGTAACTTTTACTTTACGCCAACTTGAAATGGATGTTATTCAGCTCCTGAGTGGATTGACACTCATTTCTTATGAAGGCTGAGTAAGACTTGCCGGTATTTTATTTGGGTTTAAAATAAACACTGAAACGGGAAATAATTTCTGACAACTTCGGTGGGATTCTAACTCGAGATCTCGGCATGGAATGCAATCTATCTATCTATATCTATAAAGAAGGATGTTTGTATGTATGTATGTATGTATGTATGTATGTATGTATGTATGTATGTATGTATGTCCCCTATAGACTCATAAACCGCTCATCCGATTTTGACGAAATTTTCAGGAAACATGTAACATATTCTTAGAACGAATCCTGTGAAGTTTGATGGTGATCAAATAAACAGTGGTTCTCAATTCTCGATATTTCAGCAACGAGGTCGGTAAATTTCGAAACCACCCAATAGAAGACGACCATTATATTCAACTACAATACATAATCTTTGTTGCAAATATACATTTACATTAAAGATTCATATAAAATGCATGCTCACAAGTAGACACATGTAAGTTCACGCTTACAAATGCTGCATGTGTACCCACTCATAATTTAAAATCCAAATCTAAAATGAACAACCCAGTAACTTTTACTTTACGCCAACTTGAAATGGATGTTATTCAGCTCCTGAGTGGCTTGACACTCATTTCTTATGAAGGCTGAGTAAGCCTTGCCGGTATTTTATTTTGGGTTAGAAATAAACACTGAAACGAGAAATAATTTCTGACAACTTCAGTGGGATTCTAACTCGAGATCTCGGCATGGAATGCAGTTACTCTACCAACTAAGCTATAGACCGGACTTTTTACAAATATGGTGGATCGATATCGGTTTGGTTAGGGGTAAGCAACCTGCGGCTCACCAGCCACATGCGGCTCTTTGGGTGTGAAGTTACGGCTCTTTAGCTTCATACGCAAATATAAAAAAAACACAGAATTATACTTCTGATCGAAAAAAACTAAATCGTTCTGAATCGATTAACGATCTCTCCGCTACTTGTACTCGCTTTTCACCCTCCCCCCGCCCCATCGACGCTATTTATTGTTGGCAAAAAAACATTTGTGGCTCTTTACAAATCCAAATCCAAAATAAGATATGTATCATTTGAGATTCACATCAAATGCATTCCCATAAGCAGACACGCATAATTTCGCGCTCACACATACCGCATGTGGAACTACAATATAAAAACCCAATCTTAAATGAACATAAGCCCTGCAACTCTTGCCGACCTTCCCTGAAACAGGGGCGACATTGGCAAAGTGAACCATTTTTTACAGTATGGGTGGTCAGCCTCATACCAACCTATAAGTCAAGGAAAAGCTTTGAAATTTGTAAATTGTAATTTTTGGCTCTTCCGACTCAAAAGGTTGCCGACCCCTGGCCTAGACAAAAGTTCCAAATTAAAAAATGTTATTCAAGTATTCCAAGTTGAATTTTAGAAATGTAAGAAAGCTTTTATATCCCGCACTTATAAAAAATACGATAAGTTCGTAGGTCACAACTAGAAGACCATATTGAAATATATTATTATTATTAAAACCTTTTATTGAAACATACTTTTAATTAAAATATACATAATATAGTTGTTTTTTCAAAAACCGCAATTCTGTAAAATTATATACTCACCACAAATTTAAAGATCGTTTTTTTCTCGGCGGTTAAACGTCTTTCTTCTATGTGACAATGGTCCAAACGCAAAAACGCAAACGCAACTAAGCTACACATATAGTGTAACTTCTTGCCGCGTTATCCCCGAAGGGGTCGCATGTGGCGAGTTGAACCTATTTATTTTTACAGGTAAGGGGACCGGCCTTACGCCAACCACTTCAGTTGAAGTGGAGGTTTCCCAGCTCCCGAGAGTGCTGGTACTCATTTCTTGTGAAGGCTGAGTAAACCTTGCCGGTATTTTACTTTGGGGTTTGAAATAAACACCGAAACGGGAAATCATTTCTGACACCCTCGGTGGGATTCGAACCCGAGCTTTCGGCATGGAATGCAAGCACTCTACCAAGATAAACAAAATGTTTGCCTTTTACCTAACCCGGCCGTGCGACTTACAATTTTGTTGTCAATAGAAAATGTTCCGTGTGCACTACCTAAAACTTTCACTTATTGAAATAATGGATAGAGCACATTTTAAATGTGGGGAAAAAATGTGAATTCACTTGGCCGGGATAAAGACAGGACAGGGAGTCAAAAATTCAACATAAATTAAACACTTTTATGGAGATAGTTGAAAAAACACTTAAGTGCATCATATTGTATGAAGCATTTTCCCCAACTGCATACGTTTCACAGTGCGGTTACATTGAAAAATATTCCTGATTGTTTGGAATACATTTATTTCTTCACTTTGCTCAAAGAGTATAGTGAATTTTATAGATTAGTTCTTTAATTATATGATTATAAAATTTAATTTATTGTTTATATTCTTTTCTTGTATAGGTCAATATGCATCTGACCAACTATAAATAGAAAATGGTTCACTCTGCCAATGTCACCCCTGTTTCAGGGAAGGTCAGCAAAGAGTTGCAGGGTGTATGTTCATTTGAGATTTGGGTTTTTATGTTGTAGGTTCACACGCAGAATGTGCAAGTGTGAACTTATACGTGTCTGCTTGTGGGCATGCACTTAATGTGAATTCTAAATGTAACAATTATATCCATGCAACTTAGAATAGATTAGATGAGTGACGTTACATAGCCGATTTTTTTATCTTAAATATAAATGGAGCACCGCAATCGATTTTCCCTATGCTTGGCTCTGCTGCTTAACAGTTATACCTAGACCTTTTTTTTTAGAAAACGTGAAGATTAACCTAGAGATAAATTGTGTGAAGCTTGATTCCGATTAGCACACTTTTTTTTTTGATCCTGTTGTTTCCTCTTTTATCTGTAGAAAAAAAATGATACCACATGCCCAAATGGCGTAGTGAAACACGCCGGGTACTGCTAGTCTTTTATATAGATGAGAGCTTGCCAAACTTCTTCTTCTCATAGTCCACTTCCAAAATTTTTGCTTGTTCCGGTGGACCTGAAATTATTTCGGTTTCAGTTACTGATATGTATATTCAGAGATTTATTTAGGATATCCGACATCTTCAAAATCTTACAATTTTACAAAAAAAACTTAGGGTCAGTGTGGCAACAGTGGATCATTTTTTTTCAAGCGCTCAGAATTATTTTTGTATAAATGCAATCAATTTGCAACTTTTATCAAACGGTTAATAAATTAAGTACCTACAACTTGTTCTAAGAGCTCCATCTTTTTTATCCAATAAATACAGAGATATTTTGCATTTAGGGAAAAATGGGAAATGATCCACTGTGTACCCTATGGTGTACACAGTGGATCAAACAATAAAAACCAAATTATTTGTATTTCAAAAAAACAGACAATTTTTTTTTCTGTTATACACAATGGTTATACACCAATTTTAATCAAACAGAACAAAATAACATTAAATAAGTGGATGATAATACATGAAAAATCCACATTGAAGAAGTAATAAGAATGTTAACGGGCATTGCTGCGTCTTCCGAGGTAAACGCAACTATGCTACACATTTAGTGTAACTTCTTTCTGCGTTCTTCCCAAAGGGTCTCATGTGGCGAGTGGAATCTATTTATTTTTACAGGTAAGATGATCGACTATGTACCCTATGATGTTGATCCACTGTGTACCCTTTCAACAAATTTCTTTTGGGGCAGCAATTTATGTATTTCACTTTGTACAAAGTAATGGGGTAATGTTATAATGGAAGTAGGATTATTGTTAATGAGGATAAATGAATAACTTCTAGCCGAACTTCAATACTTTAAAAATAAGAAGACAACAAAGCGAAGCTTAATTTTTACTTTTGACTGTCAGAAACACGTTTTGTAACTCAGCAAAACCAAACTGCATTGAAGTAGGACTCTGTTTGGTTCAGACATGTTCAGACATGAGCACCATGCCAGGGTGAAAACAATAGCCCTGTATAACTACTCATCTGGAAGAAACTGCCCTGATCCACTGTACCCACATGATCCACTGTTGCCACTTTGACCCTACATTATTCTTGACGTTTCGTTGGCGATGTGTAGCCAACTTTACTCATGCTGCATGTGTATGTAGTTACCTACTTAAAAATGAAAACCCAAACCATAGGGGGACATAAAATGTAAAAAAAACCTGTATAATGTGGTTCACTTTGCCAATGTCACCCCTGCTTCAGGGAAGGTCGGCAAGAGTTGCAGGGCTTATGTTCATTTGAGATTGGGTTTTTATATTGTAGGTTCACATGCGGCATGTGTAAGCGCGAAATTATGCATGTCTGCTTGTGGGAATGCGTTTAATATGAATCTTAAATAATATATATCTTTGCAGCTTGGATTTAGATTTAGATATATTTTTAATCAATTTTCTTTCTTAAAATCTTATTGATTTCATTTGTAATCATTTTAGTATTTGGCGAAGAGATAGAGAGAGAGGGAGTAATATTGAAAAATGCAATTCATCCCGGAAATATGATAATGGCATGTGAGCGCTTCCATTATTATTATCAGTTGTAAATTCTTCTGCAGAAAATAAACCCCGATGGACGTTATGTATGGTAATTTATACAGAGAATACTCGTAAAATTCAATGCGGTCAAGATGGTCCGCCATTACGCAATGGTCTAACCAAGGGGAGATTCTATAAACACACACACACACCAGGATTGTTTTTCCTTTATTGTTTTCTTTTATTTGCTGCTCGTGATAAAACGCGATACACCATTGAGATAGGATAATCCTACGTGACAATACTTAATGGAATGAATTTTTCTCCGCTAAATGTTTACAACGGAATGGTCGCCGTTTTAGTTGACATTTTCCCACAGAATCTTTTTTCTTTTAGCGTCCATTTTGTGCACACACAATTCTTAATTTAATTTATCAGTCTTTCTCATTTAATTATCTCGTTTTAACCATAAAATAACGTTACGTTATCAAAATGAAAAAAAAACTTTCATTGAAAAATTACACTAGAGGAAAAATTCGAAATTTGAATTTCCTTTTTTAGTACCATAGAGTTAAATGCATTCATTAGTGTTGCCATGTATAAAATAATAGAAAATGTTAGTTGTATGGATAAATTAATAAAATATATTGTAGGTTAATAAAATTCATACTTATTGTAAGTATAGGCATGAGAAATTAGTTGTAACTCTGTGAAATTAATAATAAAAAGAAATTAGTTAAAAATTGATTTTACAATTATTGCACTTATCAAGGACATATGTAAAACGATTAAATTTCTCATATAAGATATCGGCTGGGAAAATGCAGGATAAATAAAAAATAATAAAATAGTGCTCCATGAATATAATTTATAATCTAAGTTGCAAAGATACTCGTATATTAACATTCAAAACTCACATCAAATGCATGGGCTTACAAATGCTAAATGTGTAGATACAAATTAAAACCAAACCTCAAATAAATATTAATTCTGCAACTTTTAAAAGCAGGGGGACATTGGAAAAGTAAATGTTATTTTATAACATGGGTGGTCAGCCTCATACCAACGTATAAGTCAAGGAATTCAGAAATTCATGAAAATCAGGTTAATTTTAACTTTGTGTAATGTGAACCATATTATTGTAGGTATCCCCAAGTTAAAAATGGTTCACTTTGCCAATGCCACCCCTGTGTCAGGGAAAGTCGGCAAAAGTTGTAGGGCTTATGTTCATTTGAGTTTTGGATTTTATTTGTAAGTACACATTCAGCATTTGTAAGCGCGAACTACACGTGTTTGTTTTTGGGCATGCATTTGAGATGAATATATCCTTGCAACTTAGATTATAGATAGATAGATAGAAGTAGGTACCATTTTACTTAGTAGGAAGATTATTCAAGATGTTAGGTCCATGCTATTTTAGCCGAAGTGAAAATAAAGTTATTTTATTATTCTTTCCTAAAAAAATAGCTTTCCAGACCGCTGGCAGTGGATCGGACCCTCGTCCCAGAGTTTTATTTACCGTTACATTTGAATTTCAAATCAACCTTTGAGCAAGATTGACTGACCATCGACATCCAGGCTGTTTTATAAAGCGTACTGTATATTCTGTGTGTGTTTATATCTATCCACATACACACGCTGAGAAACTATCCCAAGTATAAAACTTTATGTTAAAACTCAATCTTAGCGTTTACCAAAATAATGTAATTTCAAAGAGGATTATAGATTATTATAGATGTGTACAGTGTAAGTTAAGGTACAAAATAATGTGATTAGATGGGTTTGGGATGCTATGGGAGATGATAGACTGACAAAGTATATTTACAGAGGTAGTGTGAAAGGAAAAAGAGGTAAGGCACGACCGAGAAAGTATGAAGTGATCAGATTGAGGAGATTGTGAAAGAATGGGATGTACAAAGCGAGCGTAAAAGAAGAAAATGCATGAAAAAGGTGATGGATATGAATGAATTGAAAGAGGTATGTTAGGATAGGAAGAAATGGAGGCAGCTCTGCAGAGGCTCTGGCCACCCCTAGCGCCTGTACAAGTACAATAGTGTGTGTAGAACAGTACATTATGATCCATGGTGGTAGTACTAAGGTACATAGAACGGCGGTATGGTATGAGCGAAAGATCGAATGATCTGGAATATGCAAGAAAGATATCTGTTGTACCTATATAAAATGACTGCAATGGGGCAGCGGCAGTGTCGAGTAAAACATTTAGCCATGACGTCCATAGCAAGAGCTAGAAATCAATTGTTGTACATCGTGAACCAAACCGTGTAAAATAAATAATTGCAGGTTAATTATTAAAAGAGAACCCAGTGAAATCATTTCAGTACCTTAGCTTAAATATCGCCTCTTTTGTGCGTTTTTATTTTGTGTACAATTTTTCTACAAACCTATGGTCGAGTTTAAACGTACCTTCCTACAGTTATAGATTCAGGGTACAGCAGGGTAATTTTGTGTAAATTAGATATGTTAGGGTTATTTTTTGGGATCCATCACTTTATGGCGTGGGGTAATACCTCGCCGAAATATTAGATTGCCTCCGTTTAGGGTTTTTATTGAAAATTACCATAGAAAGCAAATAACGCAAAGGGGAAACCGAGTACAATTTATTGTGTCTACTTATATTTCGGCGCGCAGAATTCACTTGGCGGGAAGGAAATTCGCAAAATGACTTTTGCGCGGCGTTCCTTTGCAGACACAATATTTTTGGCAATAATTTAAGTAACATAAATAATGAAAAAAAAAAAACGGATGTTACTGACCGTGGAAAGAGAAGAACGATTTTCTCTACGTTTCGTCGGTCATATCCGACGTCTTCAGGAGGCGTGTGTCTTCTACAAGGAAGAAACACGAACAGCCTATGTGTTCCTATTTCCTACCCATTAGTTTGAGGAAAATGTGTTACGAGTTGTAGTCTTTTCTTATAATACACGCAGCATGTTGTTATGTTAAGATTAAAAGGTACCTTCAGATGTACCTTCAGGATACTTACTTCCGGCTAACTCTCATCAGCATCACTCTCAGGGCGTGGGGTTCTTTCTTTGCGTTGGTTACTTGTATTTTGGGAAGGTTGTATATTTAATTAAAAGATGAGTTTAACATGAACAAATAAGGGTTTATTTACTTTAATAATATGGGGAAAAAAGGGGAAATAAGGGAATGGCCCGACCTTGTCACTAAAACACTCTGCTCTCGAGGCGGACGCCTCCACACGTTGGAGCCCCTGGGTGGGCGCTCCTAGGCTCCCGTCTCTGGTCCACAAGGCGAGTGCCATGGATGGCGGATGCTCCAAGTAGAAGGGGAGGGAGCTCCGTTGCTTGGGTGCTTGGTGCTTTGTCGCCGACGACGTCTGGCCCAGGACTGCCGAGCGATAATCGACAGCCCGATCAGATCCCACGGCGCAGTCCGGCTGCTTCCGTGACCGTTCGGCTCTGTTCGGCCCACTACACATAGGCACTGCACACCTCGAAAATGTTCTTTTATATGTTATTTAAAAAAATAACATAACAATGTGTAAACGCAAATCTGTACAGGAGCCTACTTTTGGAGATCACATATTGAATGTAATCTAATCTAAGTTGCAGAGTATGTAACATTAGGGATTTATATTATATAAAAATATGTATAAAACCCAAATCTCAAATAAGCATACACCCTGCAACTTTTGCCGACCTTTCCTGAAACAGGGGTGACACTGGTAAAGTGAACCATTTTCAACAGCATGGGTGGTCAGCTGTACACCAGCCTATAAGTTAAGGAACATAATTTACAAACAATAATCAATAAATAATCAGTATAAAAATATCAAAAGAATGACAAATCCTTGGACATTAATGTTTATCTCTGCAAAGTATACAGATGAATTTTTAAGCTTATTCCCTATTATTAAAATAAAAACCCTTACCTGTAGCTACATCATATTTTTGTTTATTTCGATCGTTACTTTGATCGCAGAGATGTAGACCATGTTACGTTGAAGTTCTGTAAACAAATGGAAAGCAGGCAAATGAATGCGGATGCAAATGGATTCCTAAACAAATTCAGGAGCGGAGAACGAATTTCTCCTTCAGAGTAACTTCTTAATATACCTGTAGGACGTAAAGTACTTTGTGAAGGTAAAATAAAATCTAATGGATATGTCCTCAGAAAGTATTGGTTCTTATTGGGCAGTGTTCATGTTTCAGAATTGTTTGTTACGCCTGTGTTTTTGGAAAGCGTAATTTTTCTAACAGAGAATTAAACTTTTTTTATTTAAAAACAAACACAGTTTGAATTCACTATTTTTTTTTTTTAAATTTATGCTCGAATGTTTTCGCCTTAAACAGCATCATCAGGAGCAGTAACTCTTTAAAAATCAATGTTAATCAAATGAAACCATTATCAGCTTAGTGAATGTAATTTATTCATAAGTCAAAATCAATAAATACATGAAAAAATTAGTACACGTTAAAATAAAATAAAAATGCTTGCGGAATATTTTAACGTTTAGATGATTATAAACCAGCTTTCCTCCTTTTTTGAGGAAAAGCGTTCACTTTTCACAAATGAGAAGGATTTTTTTTTTGTCAAGTCAAAGTGAACCTCGCCGGTACCAAGACCTGAGTTGAAAGAATACTTCGAAACAGGAAGTCTCGATTTTTTTAGCCATGTAGCTGTGTTGTTAAAATATCTCCGCTGCAGATGCTCATAAGAGAAGTAGGCGATACTGCCTGAGTGTTATTAATATAAAAAAAATCTTCGCTATATTGAAAAAAACATCATTTTGCTTTTATTAGAGACCGGTTTCTAAAGGTCCATCTGGTCTTACAGCAACTGGGTTGAGTCTAGCGCTTTGCAGCGACGATGAAAAACTCCAGAGGGCGCTTAAGATGTGATTGCATATGAAAATAGCGTTCACCAAATAAATCATCAAAGTGATGATACAATAAATCAACTTTCACTTGACATGGGTACACAACTAATTAACTCTGCCAATAATTCAGCTAGTTTCTGGCCAAGAAATGTTACTAAATTTAAAATCAAAAGTCAAATTAAAAATGTATAGAAAATTCAACAATGCTGCTCGCCTGCTTTTAGCGAAACCTCCGTTCTTGTTTCCACACAGATCCTGTAATTTTATTCACAGATATTATTCCACCAATACATCTTTGGAGTTTCTTTGCCTTCGTTTGTAGCAATATCCATCTAACGAATCCAGCTTTTTAAAATGTAAATACCGGCCGGGATATTTCCAGAATCTCTCCGTTGCCCGCCTCTAGACTTATCCCCGACTTTCTTAGACGGAGCTTCCTACTCAAACCGGCAAATACGGTGTAAGGAAGATAAAATCCGAGATTCAAAACGCATACCGGTAATTACCCGGATTCAGAATCAGTGCTACATTGTTTTTCTGATTGTTTATGTGTGTGTGTGTCTTTGTTTATATTCATTAAATATTAAAATCCAGACAGGAGCTTTGGGGTAGCTGGGCCAGTTGCCTATAACAAGCTGCCTGTCGACCTTCACTGTGACCAACCCACCATCGCCTTCAGAAGAGGACTTAAGAAAATGCTGTTTTCGAAGAACCACGGCACCCTTGAGATGGTCTGTGATCAATAAACGGCGCCACCGGAAATAAATCAGCCATCATCATCATCAAATGATCTTTGTGACCAGTCTTTTGGTAAAGCAGCTGAAGAGCATATTAGAAGAAAAATCAAGATATTTTTTGTGCTCTCCCGGGACTCGAACTCACGACTTTCCGTTTAAGAAAATGTCAGCCACTAGGATACGGAATAGTATTATAATCGTCCTTTAATCACTAAGCCCTATTTTTATTTATTGAAGTATGTATTTACTTATAGGAGTTTGATACCTTGAAATAACATCCAGAAATATTTAACTTTATTGCCTCGGCAGACACGAACAAACTTATCAAATCTTACAATAGCACCATGCTCTCGCTGATCAACAAATACGCTCCTCTCAAAACAACCATCAGGAGACAGAGAAGATCTGAGTGCTGGTTTGATGAGGAATGCAGATGTGGCAAAGCAGAGATGAGACGCCTTGAGAGGAGGTATCGACGGTGTCGCACAGAAACTGCACGTGCAACCTGGATGAATGCCCAGACCATCTATTGGACTTTGATAAGGAGGAAAAGGTCGTCCTACTGGACCAGAAAAATGGAGACCGAAGCCAAGAACCCCAGGGCGCTGTGGAAGTCGATGAGCTTTGTCCTGGGAAAAAGTTCTACTCAGCATCCGGAGCTTCCTGCAAGTGAATTCTCTCGTCACTTTTCAGAGAAGTTACGAAGAATAAGAGAATCCAGTGCAGCGACCATTTTTAATCCCCCAGAGTCAAACAATTGTTGCAATGTTATTTTTTCATTTAAGCCTGTCTTGTTGAATGATGTTGTTAAGCTTGTACTCACATGTCCAAACAAGCAATGTAAACTAGATCCAATTCCAACATGGCTGGTCAAAAGATGCTTGAGTGAGGTGGCACCTATTCTGTCAGCATTGGTCAACAAGTCTCTCACTACAGAGTGTATTTTTCCCACGGAACTTAAAAAATCAATTGTTACACCAATTCTCAAAAAATCAAGCCTTCCAGCTGATTCTGTGGAAAATTATAGACCTGTGTCGTCCGTTCCTTTTATATCGAAAATTATTGAGAAGGCCGTTGTTTGGCAACTCACTCAGCACATGGAGCGAGGCGGATATCTGTCTAAGTTTCAGTCAGCATATAGAAAAGCTCATTCCACTGAGACTGCCTTACTTCGCATTGTGAATGATGTGATAGCTGCGGTTGGGGACGGTGCTCTTGCCATGGTGGCAGTACTTGACATGAGCGCTGCCTTCGACACTGTTGATCACAGTATACTCATCACTAAGCTTGATAGGTTGTACGGAGTCCGAGGAGGAGTATCTAAATTGCTATCTTCATATCTGAAAGGCAGATGTCAGACTGTGGATGTTGATGGTGAGTCATCAGGTATGCCCATGGACTGTGGTGTGCCTCAGGGATCTGTGCTCGGGCCTTTACTTTTTACCCTGTACACAAATGATCTTGAGAGCACTGTACTGATGAACGGCACCAGCTACTATTCTTATGCTGATGATATTCTACTTTGTCGTTTCTGTCAGCCATCTATGACAGATGCCTGTAGTCTTGAGATGGTCCGGTGCATTGAAGTGGTGGCTGAGTGGATGGCAAGGTGTCGCCTTAGAATGAATCCAGACAAGACAGAATTCATCTGGATGTCGTCTCCTGGTAGGAAACACTTGCTTGGCTCTTCACCAATTAAAGTAATGGGCCTGGATGTATATCCATCTAGCTCAATTAAGTTTCTTGGGGTCCATCTTGACAGCACTCTCTCTATGAGTACGCAAATAAGCTCGACTGTGAGCTCCTGTTTTTTTCACCTGAGGCAGTTGAGATGGGTCAGAAACTGTTTGACATCCGAAGCTGCTAAGATTCTCATTGCGTCCTTTGTTGTGTCGAGACTGGATTATTGCAATGGTCTGTTCTGGGGTCTTCCAAGGTTTCAGCAGTCTAGACTGCAGTCTGTCTTTAATGCTGCAGCCAAATTACTTTTAGGAGGACGAAAAACTGACCATGTCTCTCCTCTGTTGCGGCGCCTTCACTGGCTGCGAGTCCCAGAGAGGATTGAGTACAAAATATGTGTTTCTGTTTTTAATGCCCTCAGAGGAGTTGCCCCATCGTACTTGTGTGAATTGTGCAGAGTCGACCAGATAGGTGGAAAACGATGCACTCTTCGTTCTGCACAGAGTGACGCCGTAAACAGGCTTCAACTGCCTCTTCGACGGAACAGAACTGGTTTCGGAGACAGGGCTTTTAGTTCGGCTGGTCCATCCTGCTGGAATAGTCTACCTCTGGAGTTGAGAACAGAGACCAGTGTTGGCAGTTTCAGGAAGTTGCTTAAGACACATTTGTTTAACAGAGGCTTCAACACATAAAAGCGCCCTTGGGGTGGCTAGTGCCACTAAACGGCGCTGTATACAAATTGTCCAATTATTATTATTATTAAATACCATCGTAACTTTAGATTGAGTAGCTTGAGCTACTATTTTGTATTTTCTACAAGTAACTTAAAAGCATGACCGGTAAAACTCTGAAAGATGGAGTAAGGAATGAATGGGTAAAGAAAGAATGTAAGCTGACAGAGAATGCACAAAATTATGTGATGAGATGGTTTAGAGGTTCTGGCCACCCCTAGCGAAATGGTGAAAGAGTTACAGTTACCTAAGTTGTCACTTTTGCATTTTTCAGTTTAACAATTTCATTTTTAACCGGTATTCTGCGTAGTTCAGCACCCGGATTTTCCCGGCATTCAAGTTTCCCTTCAAACACATCTCGCTTTTCATTCCGGTATGTACACGGCAATCGCAATCCCTCTAATATTATTTACTTTACCGGCATCTCCTCTTCCCGGAGTATAAAACATTCACATAAAACTACCCTAGATCGCGAAACCCGAAAAATTATGAAAGCTACGACAGCACTCCTAGTGAGTGATTAAGTTTTCGTAGATTATTTTGATTGACGCGATCGAGGTGAGTTGACGCAATGCTTTATACTCAGGGTACTGAAGCCCCGCACCTCCGCACACAGACCGTCTTATTCAAATTAATGCATGAAATCGGATTCCCGCTTCTTATTTCGGAGTTAGGATTTCTTGTTCGTGCGACTTGGGAATGCTGCCCGAGCTAAGGCGGACATCTCGCCTGCCGAGTATTAGTGAACAACTTTTAAGTTTTCGGTAACTCCGCGTTGTGAAACTTTGTATTTTGATGATTTTAAATATGTACCTGTTTATTATTTTGCTTTTTCCCGTGGATTCATTGACGCACTAGAAGGGATTTCGCATGTATTTATATAAAAAAATCTTCTTTCTCGTTTCCTGAACTAAAATGTTGGTATACCGTCAATTTAATAATCACACTTCTCATCAAGATCATCATCATCATCATACTTCACGCTGAAGAAGCCCATAATAATACATGGTTCATTATAAAAGTAATGCGAAATTTTTGGGGAAAAACAGATTTATTGATGGCAACGCAAACGCAACTAAGCTACAATTATATAGTGTAACTTCTTGCCGCGTTATCCCCGAAGCGTTTCGCATATGGCGAATGGAACCTATTTATTTTTATACGTAGGTAAGTTGGCTGACTATCCGCCATCCACTTCAGTTGAAGTGGGGGTTTCCCAATTCCCGGAGGGCTGGCACTTATTTTTTGTGAAGGCTGAGTAAACCTTGTCGGTATTTTATTTTGAGGTTTGAAATAAACGCTGAAACGGGAAACCATTTCTGACACCCTCGGTGGGATTCGAGCTCGAGCTAATGGAATGCAAGCACTCTACCAACTGAACTATCAACCGGACGATGTGATGTGTACAAATGCTATTATTCAAAACACTTTTTTCTGAATCAGTATACTTACGGAGATCCATCCACTATGCTTGGAAGGCACCCTGAAAGTCCTTGAAGGGAAGGTCTCTCAGAAACGTTGTAAGAGGGCTGCATGTTCTCCACTGTCTCCCAATGTTTAATTCTTCCAAGTTTTTAGCTGTCTCTTCAGTCAGCGAGATAGAAAGATGTCACACGGCGCCTAGCTAGGACTGTACGGAGGATAGAATACCACTAGGGTGTTGCTCTGGACCAGGAAGTTGTGAAATTTGAAGTTACTTCTGATCTTCATTCAATACTTTCATTTAATATTGTGCATCATACTAGTCCTTGACTTATAAGATTGTATGGGGATGATCACTAAATCTAAATCTAAATCTAAGCTGAAAAGATACATGTATATCATTTAATATTCATATTAAACGCATTCCTACAAACAGACATGTATAAGTACGCGCTAACACATGCCGCATGTGGACCTACAATATAAAAACCCAATCTCAAATGAACATAAGCCCTGCAACTCTTGCCGACCTTCCCTGAAACATGGGTGACATTGGCAAAGTGTACCATCTTTTTACAGTATGGGTGGTCAGCCTCATACCAACCTATAAGTCAAGGAATCACCTATACTGTGAAAAATGGTTTACCCTGCCAATAAATAAGAAATCATTTTCTGTAATACAGATTACCTTCTTGGCCGTTATATGTACCTACTCATTTATGATTCAGAAAAAATGTAGGCTCATAAGTAGACACGCCTTTTAAATCTAGGCTTACTACACATTCCGCATTTGTACTTATAAATTAAAAAACTCATATCTTAAATGAATATAGA
Source organism: Agapetus fuscipes (assembly GCA_951799405.1). Lineage (NCBI taxonomy): Eukaryota > Metazoa > Arthropoda > Insecta > Trichoptera > Glossosomatidae > Agapetus > Agapetus fuscipes. The sequence continues at coordinate 11,227,370 of OX637361.1, read as the reverse complement.
TCCTGAAACTCTTGCCACCCCTCCCTGAAACAGAGAGGACATTACGTGGGTGAAACAATTTGCGCAGAATGGTGGTCAGTAATACAAGTCGAGGATAAGATAAAAAGGTCTTAACGTATGATCTAAGTTGCAAAGATAATTATTAACATTGAAGGCTTATATTTAATGCATGCCCAGAAAAAGCCACATGTATGCTCGCGCTTGCTTATGTTGCATGTGCACATACAAAATAAGTTAAACCGTAAGTAAACGTTTCCTTTGCAACTTTTGCCATGCCTGTCTTTCCCTGAAACCGGGATGGCATTGGCAATAGTGAACCAGATTTTTACAGCCTCATACATACCAACCTATTAGTCAATGTAATGATTGTAAGAAATCAAATTCATTCACAATGTGTAATTTTAAAGTTAAAGTAATAATATATTAAGTTTAAATAACATTTATTTAAATATTTTAACTTATCTTTGTTCAGAGACATGTAAAAATGTAATGTAAAGTATTTTTTGTGTATCATTAATATCATAAAGTTATACAGATTTATTGTATAGAAGCTCTCCACGCCTGAGACACAGGTTTTCCTAGTTCAGGCACATGTATTATTTTCTTACTTAAGTTAAAAAGCTGCACCTTATGTTAATCTTCTGTAAAACATTTTGATGAATAAATTATTATTATTATAATATTTATTCAGAAATGGATTTAAGTCCACCAAGTGCACGTGCCAGTATATTTTTCTGTTAAAATAGTTGTATATTTTTTGGTTCAACTTTTCAAAACTAACACAAATATAATGCCATGATTTTTCTTTCGAATCTTTTTATTTCTTTCGCAATCAACTCTCTTCTTTTTCGAGTAGGTACCTCCATACATTTCTCCCAGACTCGCCACTTGAAGCTGTTCACCTCTCCGTCGTGTTTATTTCCATTTTTCTCTCATTCCTTCATCTCTCTCCACCCATTATGTACTCGGCTTATATACTTCAGTCTGTAAATAAGGCGGGGGGCGTGACCAAGGATGGAAAAGTCTAAGTGGGCGGACCGGGAGGCGTGGTCAGGATTTTTCCATTTTCTCCATTGACATATAATATTTGCGGACTAGAAATTATTTAAACGAAAAAAAACACATTATATATCTGTTTCAGCCTACTTACGAAAATAGTCATTAGTAAGAAGAGAACAAAGAACCATGTGTACAAAAAAACTCGGGCGAATGTAAAAATATTTCTAGAAAGGTGGCAACATTGCCGCGTGCGTACTACGCCCAGAGCAGTCCGAACATAGGCGCATGCGGTTTAAAAATCTTGTGGTCGATAAAATTGACGAATTTTAAAGGAAAACGGCATTATTTTAAGATATTATGGCAAGTGTCAAAATAAAAAAATGGAGAAAGCAAGAAAACATAAAATGTGACCCGTGAAAACGTGTTTTGTATGACTACACAACTGCAACGTTTGACAAGACTGAGACAAAAGTGGTAGATAGTATGTATCAATGCAGTCCGGTCCATAGCTCAGTTGGTAGTGTGCTTGCATTCCATGCCGTGAGCTCGGGTTCGAATCCCACCGGGGGTGTCAGAAATGATTTCCCTTTTGGGTGTGTATATCAAACCACAAAATAAAATACAGGCAAGGTTTACTCAGCTTTCACAAGAAATAAGTACCAGCCCCCTCGGGAGCTGGGAAACCCCCACTTCAACTGAAGTGGTTGGCGTAAGGCCAGCCCCCTTACCAGGAAAAATAAATAGCTTCCACTAGCCACATGCGGAACCCTTCGGGGATAAAGCGGCAAGAAGTTTCACTGTTTGTGTAGCTTAGTTGCGTTTTTTCAGTAAGTTAGTTTCTGCTCCTCCATGTTATTATTCAATGATTTTCTCAGTTCACCCTGCAAAGCAATTTCATCTGAGAGATACTTGAGAGGAGAAAATATATTTTGCTTGGATATGAAGCTCTGTGAAGTATATGGCTTCGGTAGTATAGTCTCCGGAAGTATATAGCTTTAATATAAGATGGAAGAAAGGACAAATAACGTAATATAATTTCAGGCTTCTGTACATAAAATCCTTCAGCATTCCGCGTAATATGATTTTCTCGCTTTTTCCATGTGCCTTAACAATGTTTGTATTATTGACTTGCTATGTGCATTAAGTGGCGAAGGGTGCTATACAACTCGATTCCCATCGGTTTACCTTTTAAAATGAGGCAAAATGATAATAAAGTAGACTGCATGGTTTCAATGGGGGAAAAATACGTATTGTTTCTTTGGTTTTAAATGTATTTTTTTTTTTTACTTTGTGCCTATATTTTTTAACTACTTTGTTGCCTCATTTTAAAAGGGAAGCCGATGGGAATCGAGTTGTATGGCACCCTTCGCCACTAGCCTATGCGTATTTCTAAATGTAATAAGCTCTAACAGGGTTATTCATAATACGTTTGGTCCGTAGCTGATTCATGGGTCATCGTTTTTTTGTTTAGAAAATTCACGTTAGGTGGCGGTTGAGACATGAATTTGCTGTGTGTGAATAACACCGTAAATTACAAAGATATTTTAACATTTAAAATAATTTTTAATACGTTTTAACATGTGTCTATAATCTAAGTTGCAAAGATATGTTACATTAAATGAATTCCCATAAGCAGACACGTGTAAGTTCAAACTTACACATGCGGCATGTGGACTCACAACATAAACATCCAATCTCAAATGAACCTTAGCCTCGCAATTCTTGCCGACCCTCCCTGTAACAGGGGTGACATTGGCAAAGTGAACCATTTTTTACAATATAGGTAGTCAGTCTCATACCAATCTAGAAGTCAAAGAATTCACAACAAAAAATTCACAGACAAATCCCACAGACAAAAAAAATGCGACATCACACGGCCGTGTTGCTGTGGAAAAGGCGCACTACTATTTTGATATTAGTTCCTAAGGAATTCAGTTCTATACCTAGACCTGTGACGTTTACACGCCGAGATTTTTTTTTACCAGTAACCAGTGACAAAATATTTGTATGCCTTTTCCCTAGCAACCCGGCCGGGTGACGACACAATATTGCCGATACCAATTCACGTGCGGCCCCCATCGGTGTACGCGAAGTTAATTATGATTATTTGTTTTTACGCGTACCTACCTGCAGTGAAATTGGCGGCAAGTCCGTGTGCCTGCATTAGTTGCCGCCATTACTGATGCGTGCACTGACACGTGAATATGTGGCAAAGCGCGCCCGTGTTTGTTTTGTCCATTATTTATCGAAACGTAAAATCACGAAATACAGGATGGCGTGGAATCAATCGCCATTATCAAACTTCTTCATTATTTAATCCCGCTCACTAGCCTTGAAGGTTCAGAGTCTCCCGCACCACAATCCTCTAGGACTCTCCGCCTTGTGCTGCTTCCCTCCATACTCTCAAAACTGCCTTTTCCCCTTCACGCTGAATAGGCACGAAAAGAAGGCAAAATTTCAGTTCCTACAGCCCACGGCCAAGGATCCCAGAAAGCTATTCTCCAGTATGAAAAGATTTGTAATTTTTTGGTGGTGGTGGACTAAATTAGCCAGGAAGTTTGTATTTAACAAAAAAGAAGCTGAAAAAAATCGTCCTAGGCATTGCATCCTTTTTAAATGAATAATATTATAGACAAAGAAACTCATAGGCAAGTTTCCAATTTCATCAAATGTATTTGTATTTAAATATCAAGAGTATAATTAGACAAAAAAAGTAAGTTGGCCATGTAAGTTGGTAAAAAGCTTATCAGAAATATAAGTCTGTGTATTATTTGACCGGTCCGTAGTCTAGTAGTTAACACTTCAGACTCGTAAATGGAAGGTTGTGTGTTCGAATCCCGGAGGAGCACAAACAATATACCATTTATATTTTCAAATATGCTCTACGCTGGGTTGAAAAAAACATAAAATCTTTACAAAAGACTGGTCACTAAAGGTCCATCCAGCCTTACAGCAGCTGGGTCTTGCTTGAGTATTGGCGCTTTGTAGCGACGACCAAGCTCGTAAACACCTCTGTGGCACTACAACAAGTGTCATAGACCCTTAGAGTCTCTGAAATCTAGGGAGCCTCCCGTACAGGATTTGTTAAAAAAAAAGTCATCATCAATAGTATGACAACTTGCAGTGGGCTGTGATCCTTGATCAACTACAGCCACCGCTGCATATTCAACCAATCCAACCATCTTAATATGGGTTTTCCTACTGTCCTGCATCCTTTTGGGTCCATCATCACACCATATTCTTCAGGTTCCGATGGTATATTTACTGGATGTGATCTAACCAATGCATTCTGCTAACTTTCATTGAGCGGGCCACATCAACGTCTTGGTACAGATCGTATACTTCAGAGTTGTATTTTTGCCGTTGTATATTGGGCCGCAAATACAGTGAAGAATTTTTCTTTCAAAGATTGAGAGAGTGTATTGTCCAGGTTTTTGGAGGTAAAAGAAAATTGTTAATAAGTACCTACTATAAAATTCAATAATAAATTTATTTTATACATAATTACAACCAGAACGACCTATTTGTGAAGTTATGTGAGATAGAACAACATCAGAAGAATATGAAGAAAGGGCCTAAAAAGAAGTGACCATCTATAATCTAAGTTGCAAAGATATATTAACTTTCAAAACTCATATCAAATGCATACTCGCAAACAGACACGTGTATGTTCGCGCTTACAGATGCTGAATGTGTACTTACAAATTAAAATCTAAGCCACAAATGAATATAGACCCTGCAACTTTTGCCGACCTTCCCTAAAACATGAGGGGACATTGGCAAAGCGAACCAATTTTTACAGTATGGGTGGTCAGCCTCATACCAGTTTATAATCAATGAATTATTCTTTACATAATTAGAACTATAACGATCTTTTTTGTGAAGTTATGTGGGTTAGCACATCACTAAAAGAATTTGAAGATAGAACCTAAAAAGGCGTGTCAATCACTGTAGAAATATGTAATTGGATCAATATAACTAATGCTGAAAGAACCATTCTTATTGGATTACTTCTGGATAATAATTATCGTGATTAATAAAACCCACAAGATAGTTACTGGGGATCCGCTAGTTCACCCTGTACATTTGGCAGAGTGCATTGTCGGACAAAAACAAGCGGAAAAATGGTCGCTCTGGAAAAGCGTGGGAAAGATGAAATGTGCTGCACAGACGCAGTGGGGAGGGGGGGTAAATATTATTATGCGCGGGAAAATGAAAAATACAGCGATCAAAACTAGAATATGATGTGTTTATCGGCAGAAATATGCGTGTGTTAATTTAGAATCAAAACAAGCAATGGGCACTGGAATAAATGTAATGCCACTTGGCCGGGCTAAAGACAGGACAAAGCGTCATAATTTCAATACATTTATTATGTAGGTTGTTTGAAAATACATGTGCTAAGAAACACCGCATTAATATATATATTACTGCTACATAAGTTAAGGTACAAAAGAATGCGATGATATGGTTTGGGCATGTGGAAAGAATGAATGATGATAGACTGACAAAGTTTATATACAGAGGTAGTGTGAAAGGAAAAAAAGGTAAGGGACGATTGAGAAAAGTATGGAGTGATCAGATTGAAGAGATTTGCCTTTTAAACGGGAAACCGATGAAGATCGGCTTGTATGGCACCCTTCGCCACTGCAGTGTATATATACTTTGTCAGTCTATCATCATTCATTCTTTCCTTATCATCTTCCTTCATCATTCCAACCATCTCATCACATTCTTTTGTACCTTAACTTTCACATCCTCGTTAGGTTTAAGTTAGAACTACGGTCGTTTGACATTTTGACAATTATATTAATGGTCAAAATTTCACATCCTCTTTCAAATTACATCCTTTCTTAACTCATTCATTCCTAACTCTATCCTTCAGAATTTTTCCTGGCATGCTCCTAAAATGCTTCATTTCCACCGTACATACTTTGATTAAACAACTAGAACTAGTGAAAAATATCTGTTATCTGTTGAACATAACCTAAAAACGAGCAGGTTGACAGTAATGATGTTGACACTGAAGAAAAGTGTATCGAAATTATATTGAATGGATTGTTCATTCTGCAACAAATATAATAGCCAGTTCCATTGCAGTAACAGTATATCTTGTAGTGTGCAATTCCCCTGAAGGATTTATGTTTCGTCTAATGGCGGACCTCGGTAATTGCTGGAGGGCTTGCGTGAAAAATTTCTGCACCGTCCTCTCACACGAAGCCCTGCATTACAGTATTATGTATAATTACTTGTCGCACTTTTTATTAAGTCACTCTGCAGTTGCAGTACGTGTGAGGGCAGAGCCGCCTATGATACAAAGCCAAGGGGTGGGTGATGCAACGAGAGTAGGCCGGTTGTATCTGAATGAGAAGAGTAAGCTATTTATTGGGTTTTTGAAAGTAAAAAGCATTTAGCTTTTACAAATAATTGGAAACTAATGTACCTAATATATCTGTATACGTATGTCGGTTTTGATTTTAAGATGCACAAATAAATTAAAATTAAATAAAGCCCTATCACGTTTGCCTTCAAAAGTTTAAGCTTGGAAAAGTGAATATAGTTATCGTTGAAGGATCCAGATGAGGAATAAGACAAAAGCAAAGAAAGAAATACGAATGCTCAAGATACCTGAACTAAGATAAATATCGTAACATTAAAAATTATGAAATGGACTGGAAAAACCGAATTGTTACTTGGTTGTTCATTTGTGTTTTTATCATAATATCACATTAGCAATATTAAAAATTTGATGTATTTAGATTTGTAACGAAAACAATTGGATTACATTGATGACAAAATGTATAGTTGATTATTTTGAAATATGAGACACCTTTTAGTTTTAGACAAAAAACTTAACAGCATAAAATAATATATTTAGGTTGCGAGAGCAAAAAACTAAATTACATCTTAATAGAGATATTTATAGGTACTTCTGTAAGAACATACATTCATTATACTCACATATACGAGAGAAAACGTACAATGCTTTCTTGCGACGTTGCCATATTAATTTCCCCCATGGTTTTTTACTAAGCAAGGCCTAGCATAGACCAAGTACTCTAACTGAAAAAACTACTTTCTCGGCACGATCCTTTATTACTCAAGCAGTTCAGTTACAAAGAACGTGGTTATTAAGTTTTTTTCCCTCTTTAAGCATCGACTATTATGGACAAACTGCAAAGTTGATACTCCATTAGAAATAATACCGTGAAAGTAGTTAAATATCGGGTGGCAGAGGAATACTTATTCTTTAATATCATTCTGAAAATGCTGATTTTTTTAAAATAACTGCGTAGATTTAAGCTATAGTAAAAATAATATATTTCTTGAGTAGGGATTTTATTTTTATAAGTTGATTCTATTTTGTTGTATGAAAAAATTGTATGGATTAAGAGTCAGCTTATTTTTTTAAATACGTATCTAACAATAAAAAGGCATTCCACTGTTAGTAGGTTATTAAAAAAATATATATTAGTAGTTACGGTTGGTTATAAGTTGGTATGCGGCTGACCACCAATGCTGTAGAAAATGGTTCATTTTGCTAATGTTACCCCTGTTTCAGGGAAGGTCGGCGGGAGTTGCGGGTGTATGTTCATTTGAAATTCGGGTTTTTATATTGTAGGTCCACATGCGGCATGTTTAATCATGAACTTATACGTGTCTGCTTGTGAAAATGCATATAATACGAATCTTTAATGTTACATATATTTGCAACTTAGATTAGTTTAGATTAGACGGCTTTGATAATCTATGAGGCTTAAATCTGATTCGAGATTCAAATTTGGAAAATATGGAAGAAAAGATTTAAATTTGTATTGCGTGTTCTATTTTTAAATGATGTGTCAATTTCAATCGAATGATTAAGTGTTGCCGTTAAAAAAATCATGAATCCTTGAAAGTGTATGGTAAGTAAAAAAAAGTAACAATAATATTTTATTTTCACAATGGCACGTACTTAGCCCTTATTTAAATACTGCACGTTACACAATTTGAGAAAATGTATTTTTCATGTCAGTAAGAGTGGCTGCATATTATTTGTAGAGTCGATAAGAATTTGAATGCGGCATTTCTAAGGAAAAGTGTCGCGAGCAGGCAACACTGGAAATGTTCTTAATTTAAAATGGCTTGGAAAACATTTTGATGAATAACATAAATATTTCTACAGCAGAACATTTTATTTTTGTACCTAGCTTGTTCTTTTTATCGGCTTTCTATTTCAACAATCTTTTCCACAGTGTTTTTCAGGGTTTCACTAAATGGCGTCCTCAAAAAAAACTGAAAGTATTGTTTCGTAGACAAATAACAAAAAAATCTTTTAACTTATCAAATCTATAGACTGGCTTATAATCTAGTGGTTAACATTCCGAAGTTAAACAGGCATGGTTTCGATTCCCGGCGGAACACTTTTATTTTCAAATATCCTCTCCGTTTAATTGAATAATTCATAAGGCTTAATAAAGACCAGCCACCAAAGGTCCATACAGCCTTACAGCAACCTGGCCATGCTTGTGTAATTGGCGCTTTCTTTAGCAACGATCAAGCTCGCAGTGGGCTATTAAGGTGTGATTCACACAAAAAAAATCTATCATTTTAATATTATTTATTATATCACCATTATTTTTACTTGTTAATCGACAACAAGCTTAATTTCTACAGTAAAATATTTAATTAAGAATGCTATACTCCCTAATCCTGTTGTTTCTATTTCTTAAACTTTATGGTCTTGGTAAAAGAGTGACAGGGATGGAAAAAAAACAGGCGTGTATATTAGTTGTTTTTCAAAATTATTAAGGTCAATTAACGACAGGCTTAGGGTACAAAACACTCTAAAAAATTTCATTTTCAGACCCTGTTCAAGAGGTGTTATCAAAAGTTTAAAAAAACTCAGGTACAGTATGATTATTCAATGCTTGGACATTATTTTATATCAATTCCAATTATTTCTGTTATTTTTGGTCGATTCAAATTATTATACATGAAAATCGTTCATCAGATTTTCTTGCCGCACGTGTTTTATCCTGTTTTTTCTCACGTAAGTAATCAACACCAGATGAAGGTTTCTTTGATGGGGAATTGGCTATGGAGTACAAAAATAAAAAATAACCGATCACAGGATCAAAGAGCTTAGAAGAGGGGTAGACAGAACCTCCTGGTGTTTTATGATAAAGAAGATCCTTAGAAGGAAGACGGGGTGGAAAAACAAAGGATTTAATAAAAATACGCACCGACAAATAAACATTGATATTTTAAGCAATAACAAAGAGATACTTGAGTCGTATAGAATCAAACGCGGTATTCAAGGGGTTTTGTCAAGGCTGAGAGGAGTTTCTTGACTAATAGTTTGGTATGAGGCTGACCACTCGAACTGTGAGAATAATGTCACTTTGACAATGTTTTACCCATGTTTCACGGGAGGACGGAAATAGTTTAATTTAAGATTTAGGTTGTTACTTTGTAAGTACACATGCAATATGCGTAAGCGCGGACTTACATGTCTTTTTATCGGATATATATTTTCCCAATCTCTTCCAGAGTTATTTTTTCACGGTTTCACTAAATGACGTCGACAAAAAATGAACTGAAACTATTGTTTCGTAGACAAATAACATACACTTACGGTTGTAAGTATGGATTTAGAAGGATTTTTTCATGATTTGTATTTGTAATGCTTTTTTTGACACTGTGAAAATTCCTCATTAATGTTATTTTTTTTCTATTAAGACCAATAAGCATTCTGAATTTAAGTACTGTTAATAAAGAATACTTGCTGTTCTTCATAAAAAAATACATGAATTTCTAAAGTTTATGTATCGTTGAAACTTAGATTATAGATTATAAATCTGAATTATAGATAAATTAATGGAAACAGGGAAAATTATTTTCTCATAACTTTCATGAGAATATTTATTTCATCTGCAAAAAATCCTTGATTGCTGCCTTCGATTCCATACCAAACATTTGGTATTGTAATTGGACTGATAATTATAGAGCTGTACCCTTAGTACGAGTTGCAAAACTTGAGTAATGTAAAGTTTACGGCAATTATTAAAGAGTGATTTCCCCCAAAATCTGCCGTTTTTGTTTGTTTGAACTTGATTTTCTTCATCACTGTAACTCTTTTGCTAAGACCATAAAGTGTAAGAAACAAAAACGGCAGATTTTGGGAGAAATCACACTTTAATATTTTCCGTTAACTTTACCTTTCTCAAGTTTGCAACTCGCACTAAGGGTACTGTATAGTCTAATGATTAATATGACTGAAAGAACTCAAACATGTTTCCTTATTTTATAAACCAAAATGTCTTGTACTGCAATACAAAAAAAAAGTCTACGTTTTTAAGGAAATGTGTTTTTAGAAAAACACTCTGAAACAAGAAGTTCTATCAGGACAAAATTTCAATTTTACTAAAGAAAAATACTTTGTAATTATTTGACGGGATTTCGTTCCCTTCAAAAAATGAAAAATGAATTTAATACAATCTACAAAAGAGCGGCAAAATACAATAAAAGCGCTTGCTTTGAATAAAAGTCAAATTAAAGCGACACATTCCCTATTAGATAAAACATAAAATGATGAGGAAAGCAACCCTCTGTCAAGTAAAGTCAATCTCCAACCAAATGAGTGAAAAAGTGAGACGTTAGTGCTTCCGTTTGAGAAGAAACACATTGAATACATCTGAAGGAGAGATGAGGGGAGATGGATAGAAAAACCCCCTCAAGGGTGGAACAACACGGGTACTTTTTTATGTTTTCTTTAGCGATGTTATTGCAGGTGCATCCGATGAAAAAAATGCTAATTCTTGTCTACTTTAAAATGTAGATGCTTCTTTTATTTGATGTCAAAAGAAATACGCATTGTATTATTATTTTATGATTCCGAAATTATGGATCACCATTACAATTTGAAAAGTTAATAAAAGAAATAGATCACTTTCCCATGTTAAAGGTTTCCAGATGTGATTTGAGCATGGAAAAATTGTACGGACAGTAAATGGTTTAAATTGCAGCTCAAAATAATCTAAGCTACGTTTCTATCGTTTTTTGTGAAATAAAAAGACAAAAAAAGAAACATACTTAAATAATGTACATAAAAAGAAAGAAACATAAGTACTTGAATTTTTTTTGCTAATATTATATTTACATAGTTCAATCTGTAGAAGTGCGGATTTCAATGTATTTTTTTACCTAATATAGGTACACGTTTTTTTTATCAATTAAACGAAATCGAAGGACAGAAATTGATATAAAACAACAATTGTAAAACGGGAATGTCAAAAATAGTAAGCGAAATCTTGTAGTCATACTTGAAAATGATAAGTAGGTAAATCATATACATATGGCCTGTTGCGCCAATCTCCAATCAGACAAAAATCAAAATTAAGTGTGATTTCTCCCATGAAATCAAAAATTTGGTTGCATACAGGTATACGTAGATCAGCTGATGTACATCATATTTCCTGTTCAAATTCCATCATATCATTACTCACTTCTGAGAAATATTTAACCGAGGTCCTTAACAGAATTAAGCAATTAAATTTGAAGTGTCAATCCAATATTGATTGGATAACTGTCACCAGACATCGTTACGTTTTTAAAAAGTCGTAACATTATTTTTTCTGTGAAATGCCATCTGTAATTTATTTTTCCATCCGCCATCTTGATGTTTACAGTCCGAACACGCCGTCCTTCTCTATTTTTATCTGCTTTTAATATAAATTGAGGATTTGCACGGTCATGTGTGAGGCGATTGCTTGAGATGGATTCCCGCCATCTTCCTTTGAGTTGCCTCCTCCTACAAAGCTTCTGGCCACCCCTGAAATTAAGCGAATTCACACCAAGACAGTTCAAAATGGAAAGGTGAATATTTGTTGTAGAAAAAAAAATTGAGCAGATTTTTTTACTTTTTCATAAACTTATTTTTACTGTTACGGAATGATATATTAAAGAAAAAACATTTATATTTCTGGGATTCTCCAGTTCAACATAGCCATACTTCTCTCGGTCTTATTTTTCTTTCAGATTTTCTCTGTATAAACAGTTTCTTGTTTAAATCATTAATTGTCATTGTCTACATGCTCTACCATCTCATAACATCATTTTACATCTTTATTTTCACTCTCCTGCATTTCTATTAGGTATATAAAAATTTAAACTATAGAGATATATGATACCTATTAGAAATAATCACTGGCAGCATTGAACAAATTATTATTGTTGTAACTGAGTATTCTTACAGTAACATTGTTATGTATAGTAAGAAAAATTAAAATAAATTTTGGCACTATAAAAGAGATATTTTCTTCAAATAAAAACTCATAATCCAATAATTTCCATTTTATCCATTAATTCTTTAACTCTACCTCTTAAAGTTTTTCCTATCAAACTTCTCAAATGAAAATTTCATATCCAAACCAAATTCACATATTATAAAACACATTACAATATACACAAACACATTAGATAATTTCACATTTTGTCAGAAGTGACACTTACAGAAGAACAAATAAACCTATCAAATTGCTAAAGAGAGCCTTGCTTTTTTTTTTTTTTCACTCTATTATTTCTTTCACTGAATTATTTCTAAATATTCAAACCTCCTCATCACATTCGTTTGTACCTTTTAGAACTCTAAGGGCCTGTTGCACCAACCTCCAATCAATATTTGGTTGACACATAAAATTAAATTACTTAATTCTGGCAAGGACCTCAGTTAAATATTTCTCGGAAGTGAGTAGTAATATGATGGAATTTGAACAGGAAAGATGATGTACATCAGCTGACTTACGTATATATGCAACCAATTTTTTTATTTGAAAGGGAGAAATCACCTCATTACTACTCAAAAGTCACTAGATGCTCACCTTTTCTATCACTTGTCACTTACCACGTGTCCTCGTTGCAGCTTGCCCTGGAGTACCTCTACATGTGTACTGTGAGCCTTCTCCCGGGGCTTCCCCGTCGATTTTCCAATTACATACGCTGTGTTTTAGTATTTTTAGTCGCACATGAATATGCTAATGCACTTTTCCTCCTTGGCAAAAAATACGTCATATTTTTTGTGCTCTGTTTTTATTTGATTAAAGAAGGTATGACTCAGAGACGTACTTGCCTTTTTAATATAATCTTGAATCTAAGTTTCAAATATACATTCAAATTTAGGATTCACATTTCGTGGGCCCAATCCTATGATCAGACAATAGAAATTTTGGAGGTTTTGAGTTGTTTACGCCAAATATTTGCCTTCGTTTAGGAGTACTCAATGCTCTAACTGCAGATCGAAAATATGCTTCTATTACTAAATTAAACACACTTTTCAAAGTCTAAGGATCTCACTATTTTAACCCTTTACAATGCGTAAGAAATTTAGTATTTTTTTTTACATTAAATAGCTTCTTTTAACTTTTATCAATGCACTTCAACAGTACACAACGTAACTATACTTTTGAAATAGATGGCATGATTTTTGAAAACAAAAACTTCCAATCCCTGGTAGAGGATTCGATTCCCGACACAGCGCAATAAAATCATCTGCCTTAACCAAAGACTGGTCATCAAAAGTCCATTCAGCCTTACAGCAACTAGGTATTGCTTGAGAATTGAGACTTTATAAATCGACGACTATCTCGAAGAGGCCTTCCGAAGTGTGATTCACACCAGCGATCACCAAATAAAACAAAAATCATCAGAACATCTATGAGTATTATTACTATTTTCTTACCCTTATATATTATTTCCTTTGCTTTTATATTTCATTTAATTTCTCCATTGAAAGCCAATATTTTCCCCATCCTACATGAGACTTCAATAAGTGAACGACACGTCATCTTAACTTTCACACAAAAAAACTTCTGACATTCGATGAGATCATAAAAATCCCCTGAATTACCAGGGTCCCCCTGCCTCCCCACGCGGGGTTTTTATAAGAATCGTTACATCTCCACAGCCCTGTAATTGATTCAAAATGGCGTCCGGGAAAGATCCTGCGGCTGACTTCATTTGATATAATATTGGGTAATATTATATAGTAGCCACAGACAAGGGCAGCTATCGTGTGGTAAGTAGACGACGCAAGTTATGAGTGGTAAGTTGGTTAAAGTAAGCAGAGAAGTCTAGACTTTTCTAGCCATCGTCTTTACTAGGTAGATAACAATCTAGAAAACATAGCCCCTTGCATTGAGTCGCATCGCACTTATCATGCTCTGTGTATTTGACAATTTTGAAAGAAAAATGGCGTTATAAAACATTACAGGTAACTATTGGGTGTCGAAATAAAAGATAGAGAAAGCAAGAAAACATAGAATTTCACATGATTATTAAGTACCAATTCTGTGATGTTTGACAGTTATGTGGATGACGGGTCCGGTTGACAGGTGAGACGCATAATATGTACCATTGTCAGAAGTTTTTTTTCATCTGCACTAATATTATGAAATGACAAAATAATGGATGATGAAAGATTTATAAATTGTGTTTAAAGGAAATGTGAAAGGAAAAGGTAGACCGAGAAAATTGTGGCTTGATAAGATTGGTAAAATTGTGAAAGAATGACATAATATAACAGTGGGAATGTACAATAAAAAAATGTGAGAAAAAGTGTATCAGATGTTTTATCGCTTGATATCTACCGATATGATCACTAGATAGCTCAAGGCTTCAGGGCAGGTATGATAAAGAGGCAAGTAACATAAAAAAGGGATTAGTAAGTACAGATTACTTTGTTTCGTGTTTTCTTTTGAAATAAGCATATTTGTCTTTGTGCTATCCTGTCCTCTTATGTGCAATCACACCGTGTATAAATACTAAACACATTTCTCCAATAACTTTCAGTAGTGGACTGTTTGCTTGTGAACCCTGCAACTATGATATAGTAAGCACCCGACAGCTCCCTACAGTGGACCACCTTCCGTTTAATGGCCTCGTTGAAGTGACGGTACTAAAACTTGCCGAATCGAAGCAAAAACTCCAAGGTTCGAACCCTGTGCAAGTTGTGGCGATTTTTTATGATATCTAAGTACCTACTTGCTTTATTTGTCAATTTTCTCAGTCATTTTCTTTCACCGTTTTTTTATGGGTGTTCAGGGCTTCCGTACCATTCTTTGTGAAAATTTGATAGTACACTCAGTCAACCAACTCGCATTCAGTTTAATTACCTACGACATCTGAAAGTACATGCTTTCAACGCAAACGATAATAGATGAATATATAGTGCAACTTCTTATCGCGTTGTCCCCGAAGGTGTCACATGTGTCGTGTGGAATCTTTATATCTTTAGAGTTCATAAAACCAGCTTTTCGGCAACCACTTTAGTTGCAGTTAGGGTTTCTCAGCTCCCGAGGGGGCTGGTTCACATTTCTCATGAAGGCTGAGTAAGTCAGTATTTTATTTTGAGTTTGAATTAAACGCCAACACCATTTTTCATTTTCCAACCCTTAAAGAAGTCATCGAACCCTAGCCCTCGATATGGACTGCAAACATCTACCAGCTGAGCCATAGACAGGGCTAAGCTCAAATAAACATAAACCCTGCATCGCTGACCGTTCTTCCCTCAAACAGGGATGAATTGGCAAAAGCGAATAAATTTTTCAATATATAGGTAGATACGAGTCAAGGAAATCTAAATGTAGAAAAAATCTTAGATTGTCGAATACAGAAAAATACATTCCTAATTCTTGTTTTTACAAGTTGACTGGAACTCATCATTTGTAATTTTAGACGTACTTACGTAAGAAATGTCATCCACGTATCTTAAAACGTTTTATTGATGCGGAAATAGGCTATAACGCAAAAAGTTTAACTTTGAAGTAAATGCAGAGATTAAGTTTACAAAAAGACGAGAAGAAATTGGTGTTTGGTATCCCCTGGTTGGATATTTTCAGGGCATCTTGTAGGTGAAATATGACGATTTTATCCCGCCCTGTGCCTCGTTACTTTGTCTATGGTGACACAAACACACCCTGGCAACACTGTAGCTGATGACATTACCAGCTAAGGGAGGGGAATAGAGGACCACGGGGAAGAACCGTTTGCTATTTGAGCATGCCACATTATTAGGTGTACAGAACCCTACGAAATTAGCTGGTCTGAAAAATTTCAGTTTTCAGTTTTTAGCCTTGAAAAAAGTGGAGGTCTGCGGGAAGAAATGTGAAAAAAGTTGTGACTTTAGACGTATGAGTTGCTGGAAAACAGACTAAATGATTGGTGGCACCATTGACACCCTGTGAAAATAAGAAAATGGAAAAGTCAGGTTACAGATTCTATAAAATAAGTTTTAGTGTCTTCATCATTATAAATATATTTTTATTTCACATTAAATTGCAACAATCGGATTTTAAGCATATGGAGTAAAAAGCTATCGATCAAATATTAAGTTTTTTTTTCTATAATAATGTACCTACAGATGTGCCTTGTGCCATGTATGTGCCGTGTAACAAAATCGACACTTTTCCATTAAAAAAACAGACATAAAGTAGCATAGTCATACGTTAAGAAAGAAACACAAGATAACATCGATTTCATTTAATAGTCCTCGTTGAAGGACTGATTAAAACACGACCCAGCTTAAAAATTAGACAATTTCGGGGCTATTCTTAGACATTTTAGTCGTCGGTTGAGCCAACGCTCTGATGCATGCACTAATGATGCATTTGTACGAAGACCTGTCAATCCAAGATGGCCGCAAGTGAACAGTTGATTTGTTTTGATACAAATATTACAAAATTCGGTAGGAAGAATGACCGTGCTGATGATTTTGGCATTTAAAATTTTTCAGTACACTCCCTTGCATTAGGAATTTTCTGTTTTTCAAAACGTTTCAAGGTAGACATTAGACAAAATTACAGGCTGGCTATTAGTATAGGTGCTGTCCTTCATTACCATATCCAGGGAGTATGGAAAGATGGAGGTTTCCCGCCCCGAGAATAAATCACTTATGCTAAAATGGCAAAACGTTTTTCTTGGCTGTGTTTATCTTTGCGGGAAGCGTGTCTGTGTCCGCCGCATTTGCATGTCGGGAAAACAAAACCGCCATCGCACTAAAACACAGTGAAAATTTGAAACCCCACGTGTTTGTGTCAATTTAGAAATGAAAAGGGAAAATTCTAACCTCAAAATAAAACGTAACGTTTTATTATATTCAATGAAAGCTTATAAAATAGACTATGTCGATGATATTTAAAATTATTTCGCGTTAAACTATAGGTAAGTTTCATGAAATCATTTTTTTTTAGGATTAGGAGGATTTTTTTTTAATTTCGAACATTTCTCTCGGTGAGCAATCGTCAGTCTTGTATGGGATGACAGTCCTATACATAGATAATTAGTATACTATAATACTACGTATTAGTCCTATACAAGACGTTTTATCCAATATTCTGTCCCGTCATTATTATGAAGTAGGTATGCTCTCGTTTCTATCAAATTAAGTACCTACCTGTCAAGAACTATTTACTTTATCACACTGGCGGCGTTTTTTAATTTTAAAGCAATATTTATTTTTCAGGTACGTAATTTATGTTCAGTGCTCATCCTCCGTGGGTTTTTCAGGTGTGATCTAATGTTTCTATAAGTATAATTCAAGTAACAAAGATACCTTAATTAACTTTTAAGATTATATTGTTTACAGATGTTGCATGTGTAGGTAGGTACTAACAAAATAAACCAAAATTTAAATGAACATAAACCTATTGTCGCATTTCCTTAAAATATGGGTGGCATTGTGAAAAGAGAACCATTTTTATACAGAATGAGAGATCAGGCTAATAACAAACTATTAGTCAAGGAACACAACAAATAGTAACGTTAAAAGATTAAGAGGATCATTACTTAATCCTGATATAGAATCTTACTTAATTTATTCGTATTAATTAATAATTGTTTTGTCCACGGGAGCCGAAAGCCTCGTAAGGTCAAGCGTGACGGGGAACGTTTCTTCAGGTGTGACTAATGCTGCATAGGAGACCATCCCGGACCGAGCTGCTTAATTAATATGCAAATTAAATCCCCAGATACAATACCGGGACGTTTGATGGAGACGACTGATTTTACATACAGCTCTGTCGAGTGAGAGCTCTGATTATAATTATTATTATACATGTGGTAGGTATGTATGACGTTTTGCACCTACCTGCCAAGTTGTTAATTAATTTCCTTGTGTTGGCAATACTAGTTTGCGCACCATAGAGATTGAGATGCCTCAGAGTGATGTTTGAAATTTTGAAATTCGAATATAGGTTAGGTATACCTACCGAAGAAATATCAAAATGAATGGACGCAGAAAAAAATACACAGACAGTAAAATTGGAATGCCGCGCAGCCAGGTTTTTTGGGATTAGGCAAACAAATATTTTGTAATTCATTGCCGTACTGAACGTGCCTGATAAGAAGAAAATCTACTTAAAAATTTGTCCATTGACTAATGTTTTGTAAACTTTTTTTCCATTGTAGGCTTACTCGTATTATTTTATTATGTTCTTAAACAAGGTTTGTTTTCTTTAACATTAATATAAAATCTCACAAAATTTAAGCTCACAGATCTCGAAACGAAAAAAAACATCCTTGTTAACATATGTTCCATGAGATAAATTCTATGCAATTGTTTTTCTTTGTTTTACATTCACAAGCTCGTTAAATTTCAAATAAGGTGTGGGAGGATTGCCAAACGATCATGTCATGAAATGTCGGTGTGACAAGGAGAGAGATCATCCGTCCCTCGGTGGAAAGGTCACTAAATCATGTTCAATATACAGCCACACCCTCGGGGCCTGTTTGTCTTGTATTTTGACAAAAAAACTCCGCAAATAATGAAGATTTATCGGCGCGGTGACGCGAGGGGAACCGTCACCCGCCATCTTTGACGTCGCAATGGGGGGAAGAGTGACACGAAGTTATGTCACGCGTCGGCATCTTGTTATTGCAGTAATGGCGGCTTCAGCGTGTGATTTACCAGAGAAAACCTATTATCGCCCCGTATTATGTCGTTGCGAGTATCCCCGTAATATTATCGTGTTGTGAAGTAAACAGTTTAAGAGGGAAACTTCTGAAATGTCATTACGTAAACAGACAAGTTAGAAGATGAAAGCAAACGTTCGAAATTCAAATTTTCAGTGTTGGTATTAGAAAAAAAGTTGTTATTATTAAAATAACATTAAGCTTTAGAATAGGTATAATAAAATATTTTTTTGCGAAATCGAATAAAAACATAAAAAAAGTTATTTGCGATAAAGTCAGATGAATAAAAATGTGTTTTTATTGTTATATTAAAGCTATAAGCTTTTTTGAAAAAAAAAACCAAAACATCTGAATTAAAGATTTGTATACCCACCTTTATACATTACTCCGAACGGATTTACCTAAAAAAACTGTATAAAATGAGCAAAAATAAAAATTACAATACATTTAAACAGGGTATTTAAAATTTAAATATGTTGAAGCATTATATCTCTCGTTTATTGTGCGAGCAATAAAATTAAAATAAAACAAATCCCGGATAATGCGCTGGCGAATTACATAATGCGACATGAATAAAGAAACAGCAGTTGATAAATAAAAAGCCCGGGCTTTCGGACAAAGCGCGGGAGTTTGCTTTCGCTCCCAGGTAAATTTATTGCTTTCAGAAGCCGCCCCCGAAACGGAGAAAACTTTTAAATAAATATTTATCTTTTCAGGGGTTTTTCTTTGTTATTCAAAAGGGAGGAGTGCGCGCACACGACGCAGGATATAATATATATTTTTTCAGACATGTACACGTACTTTAAATGGAAATTATATGTGAGGATGTGTGCACAGCAAGGAGGAACTTTGCTTCCCGATTCCAGTGGTGCAAATATAACAAAGTTTTAATCGGTTTTTCGATCTGGAATAAGTTGAAAGAGGAAAATCGAAATTACATTTTTGTGTTTGACACTGGCATTTTAACTTTTTGAGAGTACCAATGATGTCATCGAATCTTTCAATTTTTTCTCACAATAGCGTCGGAATGGATGATCCAAGATCTAATCTTCCTCGAAGGGAAAATGGCACAGGTTAATTCTAACAAAAAACAACCCTAGTTACCAAGAACACAATATAAGTTAGCCTGCTCTTAGCAATCAGGAAGTGTGACGTGATAGCTTTTTTGTCTACGAAATTTGTGCCGACGCCGTTTGGCATCCTTTATGTGTAAGCGCTCTGTAACTGTTACTCTTTCGTTTTTTTTAGTGGAACTAGAGTTTCTGCAGAGTCAATTTTGTTCTGATATAGTTATTTGCGTTAATTTTATAAATATTTTAGACATAACGAACATGATCCAGCCACCTTTATTTCATTCGTCTTTACCTTCTATCGCGATAGATCGCGATCGGACAAACACTGAGGTCAGCTGCATCAAAAAGCAGCGCCTGGACATCCCTGCAAGAAGGCCCCACACTGTTTTTGGAGACAGGACATTCAAGGCGGCCACTCCAATGACTTGGAATGCTATTCCCACCTCTCTGAAGGAAGTTGATTTGAAGAGACTGTTTAAAAGAAGTCTCAAGACTTACCTTTTCGTCCAATAATATGGACAAGCGCCTCTGTAATGATAGGTACACTGTCATAAAAGGCGCTATATAAATTTTGTATTAATAATAATAATCGTTTTGTATATATTTTCTTCTTTTTCCTAGACTAACACATCACCAAAAAAACAATGGGGATCTTCAAAAGCAGTACCTAATCAGAACATACACCTATGTGGACGATAAGATAAAGGACTGCAAAACAAACAAACAAAAGAAGAATCAATCAAAGTTGTCAGGAAGAAAATTATAGATTGCTAAAAACGAAAGAAGATAAAAAAAATCTGACAAAAAGAAGACTTAAATGCCTTGGCGAGCTAAAGTGAAAAATGTTTTTCATGGCTGGAAAAAACACATTTGAATAGCAGTTTGTTCTTTAGTTGCAATTTAAAAGGCTATAAAATATAACGTTTTTTATTTCACCAAGCAGCCAAGTACAAATACCTACTCTCCATGCAACCAACCCCCATTTTTCCTTTTTGTTTTTTTTGCCCAACCCCGCTTAAACATCAGAAAAAGGGCGGCATTAATTTTTATATTGCCGGGATGTGATTTAATATAAGAAGGCTTTTTTTAAACAGGACATTTTTTGTTGTTTTTGTTTCCAGACAATGAGTTAATGTTTGTAGACTTGCCCGCTATTATGTAATTGCCATTAGTTTTAAATTAACGGTGAAAATATACATTGTTCTTATTTTAAAATTTAAAATAGAATAAAAACGCACACAGTTAGAAGGTTCATAATATATTTTTATTCTATACCAAAAGTAAAAGCATGTACGAACTTTTAAAACGTATTATTTGAGTAATGATATTAGGTATGTACTTAAATATATTT
Source organism: Agapetus fuscipes (assembly GCA_951799405.1). Classification (NCBI taxonomy): domain Eukaryota; kingdom Metazoa; phylum Arthropoda; class Insecta; order Trichoptera; family Glossosomatidae; genus Agapetus; species Agapetus fuscipes. Next base: position 11,206,001 of record OX637361.1, on the reverse strand, counting down.
CAAGGAATACATATTATATTTCATATGGCAATATAATATCAAAATTTCTGAAAGTATTGCCATTGGTGTTTTACGCCAATCATAGATGAGATGATTCTTATTCCTGTAGGTGTAATTTAAAACTGTTCTTTTTTTCAAATAATAGTTTTGAGCATAAAAATTATCAGCATCACTAATAATTATAGAATAAACAAATTAAAGTTCAAATAAAGAACATATTTTGAATGTAAGTGTTGCCCTATTTTAAAATAATTTCTAAAATAAAATATTAATTTACAACCTTTATTTTTTAATACATTTTATTTACCGCAAACAATAAATTTTCTTCTTTCATGCAATAAATACTGTTGGATTGCGTTTTCAGTTTTCAAGGCAGCTGCATATCGAACGTTTTCATATATCGCTGAACCGGAAGTAAGAAATATCCCACCGGAAGAGGTTAGGGGAGCGATAACGTCGGTAAAACAGACAGCCGGAAAGAGTTAACCACTGCAACTGAGAAAATAGCCTTCAGCGAATAAGCCTCGCAACTATGCACCTCGTGACGCCACAGGTCAAGGTTTCACTCACCTCACACTTCACAGCATACCCTGAAACTATTTTATGTTCAATTAAAGAAGAGAGAATTAATAAGTCACTTTTAAAGATTGTGTTATGGTATTTTAAAGAAAAAGTGTAATGGCTGAGAGGGCCAAGTGGGCTGACCATTCTAGCGTATTTGGAATAGAATATGGTTGGTTCGATCCCCGCTTGGGTCATTTGACTATAACTTTGACCCGGGTTCAACAGATGTTATTGGGTAGGTAATTATTAATTAATAATTCATAAAAATATACAATAATGAATTATTCATTGATGATATTAATACCTGTTTCTGGCCAGGCAGAATAGGTTGGTGTATTGCATTCCTCTTTACAAATCTTAAGAAAAAAAAGCATAATTCATAGGGCATTTGAGGGAGATGAAAAATATATGATTAGTTGAAAAGAAGTCCACTGAAATTTACGTATTAAATACCAATGTAAAACTTGTAAGGTACTTGAGAAGGCAATGAACCTTTCTTAACAAAATCTTCTAAGGAAGAATTTTAGGATGAGCGGCAAGAGCAGGCCCGGATTAAAGGCGGTTCGAGCGGTACAACCGAACCAGGGGCCCCCCACAGGGCCAACAAAACTCTTACATTTTTATTAGTGCCCAGGCCTTTCCGGGCATTTGTGACCAAAGGGGTCCCCGATGACAGACTTAATACAAATAAGTTTACAAGCATTACAACAAAATATTATTGTGGTGTAAGTCTAATGGGGCATACGCTACCAAGGGGCCCCCCAAAAGCTAAAAAAATATTGTATAGAAAAAACTTCAACGTACTTTTTTTTCGGAAAATATATGCATCTTTGAGGTTATGGAAAAGTAGGAGGGAAATGGGTGGGGGATTTTCATGGAGGAAGGGGGGGCTATATAGGGGGCCCCGATCTTTACCTCGCACCAGGGCCCCCAGAGGGCTTAATCCGGGCCTGGGCAAGAGGTTACTCTGTAGTTTCATTCTTCGAGGATTTGAAGCGGCTCATGGATGTCGTCTCTGCTATGTAACTAAAGAGAGACAAATAAGTATAACTCATCATTGTGCATTTACTTTAGATGCTGCATTTCCAAATTCAGATTTGGTACTTTTGTGCGATTGTCGGAGGTTCTTCAGCCGTGATGTCCTTTATTGTATATGACTCCTTCTCCTCTCAATCTTTCCTTCTATGGTTAGATGCAGTGCGTGGTATATTTTCTTCCTCCCTACATGCCAAGAGTATAAGGCTTAAAATACAATGAAGTGTTTTTTTTTTAAATAAATAAAAGCCAGAGGTTTAGAGAGAGAGAAACAGTACATATATTTTAAGAAAATAATAAACAAAAAATAAAAACAAAATTAAAAAAAAGAAAACGTAACATAACCGAATTGGTCAAAACCAAAAAAAAACATAAAAAAATAACATAAGTGCGAAAATAGTGTGGTCTTAAAAATAATTATCTAAAGTGAAAAGTGAGAATTGGGTTTTATTTTTTTTCAACAGCTGTGGAGCTAAAATAAAATAATAATAAAAACAACTTAAAAACTAAATACAAAATCAGCTTAATATGACAGGGGTGTAAAAATATATCTAGATTATGAGCTAATAGTAATAAGAAGATAATACTAATAAAATTCGTGTTACAATCTTATCGTTTAAGTATATTTCAAAATTTGCATTTTTTTGTAAATGGAAATTTTGAAATACATATTTTTAATCAAATCGGGTAGTTTGATTTCATTAATAAAACATAATGTAAAATTATGCTTGTCCCACTCGTTTTAACATTAGACATGGCGTTGAAGTCGTCGAGTTAAAAGATGTATTTTATTATTTTTTTATTAAAAAAAAAAACTTGTAGGTTGGAGCCTGTTGAGTTCTTTTTGCATCATAAAGAGTATCTGCAAAGAAAGAAATGAGATTCAATTAGTAAATTAATACGAAGAAGTCAGAAAAAATCTTTTGAAAAACGATCTTCTAAGTTAGGTACTAACTATAGTAAGATTATTTTGTTTTCGATTACTTTCGAAAGTAATCGAAAACAAAGTGGTTTTTCTTTTTATCTCTTAAGATAAACGATTACAAAGTTAATGCCTCTACAATCAATAAGATTATTTTGGCCAAAATATGTTAGGCAATTAAACAGAGTTTCTGGGCACCTCTAGTGGAATGATTACAGTAACAGTAACAGTGTTAACTTTTTGGTTATTTTAATGAAATATTTTAATACTGATATTATTTGAAAATAAGTAGGTTTGGGAAGTAAAAATGCAACCTTAGAGATTATCTCTAATTTGAAAACAAAAGGGTAAGTATTACAAAAAAATCAAAATAGTACCTATCCGAGAAAAAAATATGATGCCCGAATAATTTCGTAGGATATAATTTTTATAACCTTTAAAAAAAAGGACACTATAGCTACCTATGAAAACGTAATTTTGTTTTTGAGAAATTGAATATAAATAGGAAGCCAGATAATAAAAATAATTTACCTAAATATTTGTAGATACGTTGCTGTTTGGCTTCGCGCTCTAAAATGGTTGACATTCCAGAACGAAGCCGTCCTCTGGTCCATTTTGTTCTCGATGTCAAAGTAGTTTACTGAAGCGATCCACTTCCCATGGAAGTGACGTCAGGAAAATCATGACAGGAACTTGAAGTAATGGCCGACATCTTGATTGCCGTTGCCGCTAGCTGAAACAATATATAAACAACACATTTTAATAGAAAAATAACACAAAACATCACAAAATTATTATAAAAATTAGATTTGATAGAATGCGAGAAATAAATGTTTCGACAGCGCGATTGTAATATTGCAATATGGCGGATTGTTCCAAATTTGAATTGCATTTCATTTTGTAATGTTGGCTTCTTGGATATTGGTATTGCCATTAAAATAAATTACTTTGAAATAAAAATACGTATTGTTTTGGGATTATTTAAAAAAAAGCATATGAAATACATCGATGAAAAAATTAATATGAGATAGAATTTGTAGGATTAAAATATTAAAACTAGTAAAAAATAATCTATAGGTGTGTATGTATACATAATAATAATATTAATCTAAGTTGCTAGGATATATTCATTCAAAGCTCTCGGATGTATGCCCACAAACAAACACGTGTAGTTCGCGCTTACAAATGCCGATTGTGTACTTACAAATAAAATCCAAACCTCAAATGAACATAAGCCCTGCAACTCTTGCCGACATTCCCTGAAACAGGGGTGACCGGGGTGACATTAGCAAAGTGAACCATTTTTTACAGTATGTTTGGTCAGCCTCATACCAACCTATAAGTCAAGGAATACGAGCAGTAAATAACATTTAAGTATAAAAAAAAAAAACACCTTAAAAATAAATCTATACAAAAAAAGTCAAAAACTTATTATGCAAAAAATGTATATAAATATACATGTACATAAAAAGAAAAAAAAAAGAAACAAATCTTCATAAATTTACAAGAGATGAAAACAAAGACCTACTGTTGTGTTGACTTACAGTTGCGTACTTACAGACTTACAGTTGTGTACCTACAGTTGTGATGTAAAATAATTTAATTTCAGAAAAATAATGCTGCGAAAAAATCACAGCATATTAATACTATAATTATGAAAGGGGAGTCAAAAAAGTGCAATAAATAGTTTGTTTACTCACGTTTGAAAAATGCCTGCATTTTCAAAATGTCTTGATGCGTCGCAAATTTGCAGCAGAAGATGTCGAAACTTCAAAAAAATAATTTTGCGTAGGAAGGTTCGAAAGTTGAAACAAATCTTGAAAATGAAAAAAAGTCCACGTGGCCGGAAAAATGAGTTTTTTTTGTACCACGTGTGCCAAGCCGCTAGGTTGCACTGCAGAACCTGAAACAAGGAAATAATTTGTTTTATTTTTACTGAAATAAGTAACAAAATAGTAAGTAAAATAAATTATTTGATAGAGATGTTGTAAAAAAAACTACGGTCAAAAATCAATTTGACTACGAAGTCATTTTATTTCCAAAATTATATTTCTAATTAGTTATAGAGAACAGAGTATTATTTGAGCTCATTAAGACACGTATATTTGTGGCGCGTTTTAGTAAAACATCGTCAATTTTTGTAAAAAATACAAAACGTTTAAATAAACCTAAAAATATTTCGTGTAACATGGATTATGCAAAATTATCAAAAGATGTCTTAAAATTTGTTAAAGAAATACATCATAAGACAGCACATTATTAAATCATTGAACAGAGGAATAATGGTTGTTTTAGAAATAATTGAACGATAAAAATGGATGTTAAAAAATATGTTTCTTTTTTATTTACAAAAAGCGTCTTACCAGCAGTGATACCTAGCGGCGAGTGGGACGCGTGATTTATTTTATTCCAAAATTCAAATAAAGAATTATTGTTGCAATTTTATATTTCTCGTGACTTTGATTGGTCGGTTTGAATTTGGAATAAAAGATAAAAACTGCCAGTATGAAGATAAAATATCCCCGGTATTGATGTAATCTTTTTTTGAAATATTTTCTACCTACCTGTATTTTTTTATGTGAAATGATAAGTAGTAATTTTAGAAGAGACCTTGCTATTTATTCATTGAGATCTATATTTTTTTTCACAAAAACTTTACATAATTATATCTAAACCTACAACTTAAATAGTTCTGCAATATAAAAGTCCATTACCCCAAGTATTGCGTAAATCTCACATCGACTGCGTAGGTACATGGAAAATGTTTGGAATAACTATAATATGGCGGCACTCCTAGAGAAAGATATAGTTTTTTTATAAATTTTTTAGATTTACGCAATCGAGGTGAGCTTACTCGGGGTACTGAATATCCTAGCACGCTTACCAGACGTAAACTTCATCATCATCATCATCATTATAACATCCTCATCATCCTCACCATCATCACCATCATCATCATCACCATCATCACATCTTCATCATAATTCTTTAAGTACATATTTGCTTATGATATTTGTTTTGTATGATGACTGATAGTACATGGCTTGCAGATTTCCTCCCTCCCTGCTATAGTTCACGCATTACTTCACACCCCCTCTTGCTCACCAGGGGTCTGACCCCAAAACTAAATCAACACTAGTTTATGTACTTCATTATATAATGAACGACAATAATTGCACTATAATATGGATTTTAAGTACTTAAAACATATTACATGTACCTAACAAGTCCGTAACAAAACAAAGCTCAGATGGTGGATCAACGCAGCTACACAACTAAGCTACGCATATTGTATAACTTCTTACCGCATTCCCCCCGAAAAAAGTTACATGTGGCGAGTGGAATCCATTTATTTTTACATGTAAGGGGCGGCCTTACGCCCCCGTAACACTTCAGTGCTGGTACTCATTTTTGGTAATCGTTGAGTAAGCCTTGCCGGTATTTTATTAAGGGTTTTGAAATAAACACCGAAACCGGGAATCGTTTCTGACACACTCGGTGGGATTCGAATCCCAGCCGTGTGAGGTCACAATCATTTTAAAAGAATATAATAATAATAATAATATTAGAATGATTTATTTGGTGAGCGCTGTTTTTGTGTGTATCACACCTCAAGAGCCCTCTGTTCGGAGCCCATGAGATTTGAAACAAATATATAAAATACATAATGTTGATGTTTAATAATAATAATAATATCAGGCTAATTTATTTTAAATTACAAATGATAAGAGAGCGCCGTTTTTGTGTGTGTCACACCTCAAGGGCCCTCTCCGATCATGGATAAGACTTTCTAAAAAGGTGTGTCTTGAGTGCTTCGCGAAATACATCCATAGATTCGGAGTTCTTCACTCCGGGTGGCAGTCTGTTCCACTCCACCGGACCCGCAACACGGAAAGCGCGGTCTCCGAAATTTGTACGAATCTGACGGCGTGGCTGAACCAAATTGACTACTTCATCGCCCGCGGATCTGAGTGTCTGCCTCCTTATACCCATCTCAACAGGCAACATCATGTCAGTCAAATTAGGTGGAGCCAAGCCATTGATGGCTTTATTTACCATCACACAAACACGGTAGACCACCCTCTCCGGGAAACGAAGCCAATGTAGTGTTTTTAACAGCGGAGTGATGTGAGGGAATTTGAGTATCCCGAATATGAGTCTTGCTGCCGAATTCAACACAGATTGAAAGCGATTGAACTGCTTCTTTGGCTGACCACTATAAAGCGTCGAACAATAGTCAATCCGAGACACCACAAACGCGCCCACTACGTTTAGGTAGGTATATACTTTCTCTTCATCACTTACTCAATCATCGGTTAGTAAGTTCTAAATAGGAACAGCCATAAAAGAAGAAGAAAAAAGTTTTGTTTTTAGTATTGTCAGCTAGAAAAACGTAATCTCCCAGTGTGCCGGGGATTTGGTGTTCCCCTCCCGTCTAAGAAGTGGTAATGCTGGCAGCCCCGCCAGTGGAGATGCACCACAGCAATTTGCAATGCAAATTCAGAGACTGTGAGCGCTACCTATGTAGGTACCTAAGCGGAGACCTAGGTTCGGATACTATTAGAGTTCTACTAAATGGACACCGAACTTTAAAAATATCCATCGACTGTGCGACGTCACTATGGTAAATTAAAAAAAAAATATTCCCGAAAGTCAGGGATTTTTTTTAGTTTACAGCATGCACAACATTTGGCAAAGAAAGAGTAGAGCAGGTATTATTATACTTAAAACATGTAAAAACTATTTATAGTAAAAAATATAATATTTTATTTAATTGAAGTACCTACCTACGTAACTAAGTTAAATTTATTTTAAAGCTGAATTTCTGGCATATTATGATAATTTCAGACAAACTATTTTGTTCCGTGAATTATGGGTTAATATGAGGCTGACCACCCTTATTGTAAGAATTGGTTTATATTGGCCAATGTCATTTATATGATAGGGAAAGGCGGCTATAGTTGCAGAGCTTATGTTCATTTGAGATTTGTTTACATTTTATATTTATTTTATATTTAGCTAGTTATAAAGACATTTACAGAATTGAATGTTTTAAGGAATCCTGTGATGGAGAATCCCTAGATTTCAAAGAATCTAGAGGTCTATGATACATACTTGTTTGAGTAGGTACCGCAGACGTTGATAATCAGGCAATTATTAGCAAAATATTCATTTTTAAGTCCCTTACTTATATGGTATGAGGTTGACCACTCATACTGTAAAAAATGTTGTGTCAATGAAGGGAGGCAAGAGTTGAAAAATTCATTGTGTGCATTTTAAATCTGTTTTATTTTTTTGTACACATGCAATATGTGTGATCGCGAATGTTTACGTGTCTACTCGTAGGCATGCTTTAATTATGAATCTTAAATGTTGATATAGGTATCTTTGAAACTTAGATCGTAGATTTATACAAACTAAAAGCTCGTAACTGGTGATGTTGTGATGAATATGACAGGTAGATATTTATGATATACCGGCCATCGCTAAGGTACCTTTCAAATCCCTCCATATTATAATACTAGTATATTATGTCAAAATATCATATATATACATATATATCCGTCGTTCTGCACTCGCACCAGATTGAATTTGTGTGATTGTGACGTCACTGGCAGAAGGAGAATACATTATTGTCACGACTCTGCTTCAGCATTTCTCAGGTACAACTTGGAAAATGGAGTATTTTGAAAACGGGTAAATTTTCTTGTCGTTTCAACCCCGAAAAATATGAACATACTCGTTTATTATAAACCACCCCTGATTTTGCAGATGCTTCGAAGTTTCTTTCAATCTGTATACACAAATGTTTTAATTTTTATTCATAAATAATATGAAGTTAACAAATTTGGACTTGAAATCAACAGTTCGAAAAGCATTTCATTACTCAGCGAAGAATCATGTTCTCCAAAGTTCTCTATGCTGAGGGAAGAACTAAATACCAAAGGTCCATCCAGCTTTACAGAAATCGGGTCTTACTTTAGGATTGGCACTTCTAAAGCGATGAGCAAGTTCGCAGGGGGATCTTTATTTGTGATTCACACAAAACAGCGCTCACAAAAAAAATAAAAATAATCCAAGTGTATCTCGTGTCAAATGGACTCCGATCCATAATCTAAGTTGCAAAGATATATGAATATTTAAGATATTTATTAAAAACATGCCCACAAGCAAGCACAGGTAGGCGCTTGTACGAGCTACATGTTCACTTAGAAAATAAACTAAGCCTCAATCGAAGATAAACCTTGAAAATCTTGCCTCGTTTTCCTTAAACAGGAGTGGCATTAGCCCCATTTTTTTACAGCATGAGATGCCAGCCTCATACCAAACTATTATTCATGTTCAACTTATGTGAAAATGATGGCCTAAATAAATACAACTTTTGGTCATAGTCTATGTCATATTTTTAATAAATATGTGAATACAAGTGACATAAAAATAGTTTAATGTTAGTTTTTTGAAAACTTTCCACAATAAAGATGGATATATTTTTAGGGGACATGTTGTGTGTACTTTTCGACATCATAAATCATTTTCTGATCCGGCCGAGGACGCGCGATGAAAGGCGGCAAAAAATATAAAAATCCTTGCAGATAATATCGTCCGTTCGCAAAAGAGATCGTGCCAAATGACATGGAAAATATATACAATCTTCAATGTGTCATTTGTCATGGTCTGTATTGACAGACCCCTCATGTGGTCGAAACGAACCCCTAGTAAAGTAAGCATCTAAATAGCCACAAGTTTTTTTTTTTACACATTATGTAACGTTAATATTTTGTAAAAAGTAGTTTAAGAAAGTAAGGAAGTAAGTTAAAAAAATTATGTGGTCGTAAAACGATTGAAAATATTTCATTGGTTAAGTTTAGTTGAGGATATAAAAAAGTGAACTGTGATCTATTTATTTTTCGTCAATAAAATGTAATAAAATAAACATTTGGATGATTTGTTTGGTGAGTAAACTTTTTTTTAATGTGAATCACACCTAAAAAAACCACTGCGAACTACTCCATAGACTATAGAGGATAGTTTTGTCATTTTTTTTTACGGGAAATTGGTAAGAGCTGTTTTTGTGAGAATGACAACTCTAAACCCGTCTGCATACTTTCTGCAAGTCCCAATTTTGTAAGCAAGACTCAGTTGCTGTAAGGATTGATGAACTTTTGTATCCGGCATTTTTTTGGTAAAGGCATATGAGTAATTAATTATTCAACCGAAGATCATATTCTTTGACAATTTAAATGTCATATTCATTTGCTCCACCAGGAATCGACCTTCCATTAATGAGTCCGTTGCGTTAACTACTAGATCACAGACCGGTCCAATGATGTATTTTATGAAATGATTTTATCCAGCTACCATATGTTGACAAGGGTTTTCACGGTTTTTACTTCTGTTTCAATACAATGGAAAGTTTTATGACAAATCACCTCTGTGGGCCATTTCTCCCTTAGGGAGATTTGAATACCATTAAGTAGTTCCTTCCCACCCTTGTGTTTATTCTTAAAATGTAAATATTCATCCCTTAAGCTTGAAAAAGGCTTTGTTCTTGAGTTTTGAAGCTTTAAATTTTCCAAACGCAGTTTTAGGTTTACGGCTGGCAGTTGACCCTAGAGAATTTTTTTCCACAATCTGTTGCCGTGGTCTATAGGAGCTGGAACTTCTGAACGATTCGTACATATCTGAATGAGTCTGTTATTATAACAGTTTTATCAAAATCCCATAACATCATTACGCTGAAGAAGCCTATCGCAGGTGTGAACAAAACACCCGAAAGCTCCAACTCCAATAGACCACGGAAAAAGATCCCTGAAAGAAACTTTCCACTTTACATTTTGGTTTAAAAATTGTGTATTTTTTATATGTACATATTTTCAATTAAGATTGTAGTAGATAGGCTGTGGATTGATTTATACTACACATCTAGTTTTCCTTGGTCAGTGGTTAACGTCTCCGTCTTGATGTTGAAAGGTACAGGGCTAAAACCAAGATATAAAAAATGAAGAACTATTATTTTGGTATTCTTTAAAATTTGGGTTGGACCATGTTCTATTCGAAGCGTTTTTTATTTACATTTCCACTAGCAGAAAACCATTGCTTTCCGTTCATGTTTCAACTTTTTTAAATTTATTTATTTTACAGTGTTATTATTCAAACCATTAAAAAATGTAAGCTTGGAACTATACGCAAGTAAGTATGTGTACACACTCTATTTTTTCACCCTTGCACGCTTTATCCGAGCTTTCCAAACGTCTTAATATTTACATACCTCTGCCAAGTGTTGCGATTCTTCTAGAAGAAAATGCACTGCCCCCCCAACTCCACCAACCCCCTACCCTCTAAAAGAGGCTCCGAGACCTCCCCGACCCCACAAAGAGAAGGATACTGTTGCCCATTTGAATAATATTGTGTTGCGGATTTGCATAAGTATTTTTGAGTCTTTTTCACCTCGGATGAACGGCGCAAACATATTTTTGAGAGCTGGAAATGAAAAAGATTATGACCTTGAGGGAAATGAAAGAAAAATGCGAGGATTGAAAGAAATACCCGTTGATCTGCAGTGTTTAGTCATAATATCTTTTTTATTGTTATCTGTAAGATAAAGTACTTTTGTGATAACATTTTTGACTAATAAATCTATAGATAAAGGCAGAGCGACCATATTTAAAAATAGCACATATTTGTCCATGCCATATTTTTCTTAAAGAAAGGAAACAAAATAATAAGTTGAGGCATCCTCAGGAGCAGTCAGCCTTTTTGAGACGAAAATGTTCGAGCCAAAAAAAATTGTACGTAGGTATATTAAAACCGTGTTATTTTTTTAAATAATACAATTAAAGTTGTTAATCATTAGAATAGGGATTTTCCCCATTTCTATGGATTCCATGCAAGTACATTTTCAAAGGTATTAAAAACCTTTCACCATCTGTCTCTGAAGGTTCCATCGGATGTCCCACTAGAGCTCTTCAAGGGTCTCTAGTGCAGTCCAGAGGGTAGATTCTCCTCCCTCCTGGGGTAGCACCTTCCCCCTTTAGGGCAGCATTTGCATATTGTGCATAAAAACATGAAATGTATGCACCCTTTTCGTTTTGATAACGGTTTGCGGTCCGCGCCCCCAGGAAATGAAGGAATTCTCTGTAAAAAGCGAAGCGTTAACGATGACTGGAGCTGTGCTGAAATGCCTTTATCCCCTTTATGTGTTTATAACAAACGATTTTTAATCCCCGCCAGAGTTTGATTGAATCCGATTAATAGTGGAAGCAAATTTATGCGTTTTGCTTCATTACGAGAGTGGTTTAAATGAGATTCTTTAAAGTTTGATGTAAGGGTCGTTTGAAAAAAAAATGTACAAAAATCTGACTTTTGAAGCCTTCTCAAATATGTTATTCTCTTTTTTTAGCACTATAGTTATTACTACTTATAACTTAAAGTGTCTTTTTAAATTAAAGATTTAACTAAGAGTTACAAAAATTTAGCCGATGGATTAAAGTTATATTCAAGATCTAAAATCATGACTTTTTAGAGGAAATACAAAAAGAAGCTTACTCTAACGATGAAGACATACATTTTTTTCACCGTTTTTAGTGGTTGATTACATTCAAGATTCTCGTACTGTAGTGTTTTAGCTCATTTATTTATTATAAAGTACATAGCATCATTGTATTTTTCTGGCTTAGGTTTTCCCCACTTTACGTAAATACCATTGTCTACTATAAAATCAATGTGGCAAAAAAATACCACATTAAAGGTCCAAGCGGCTTCCTATGAACCTTAATATGTGCTCTTTCTTGTACAATGTCTTTAAACAATTGCCTTGACGTATAGAAATAAATGGGTATGAAAAAAAGATAAATGAACATATTTGTGGTAGGACTGCAAACCAATCGTAGGATTGAAATCATAGATTGAAATACAAGAAGAAGGTGATAAATAAATAATAAAGTAAATTTCCTACTAAAGTAGTTAGATTTTTTTTAGTAGCATGAAACTGTGTTTAATTCACAATGAACCATGATATATCACTATAATTCTATTTTTTCCCATCACACCCCGCGCCCCAAGTGTCTCTACAAGTGCATCTTCCCTGCAGGCTGCGTGAGGGTCTGGTAATGTATTCCTGGAGATCAAAGCCCCGCTGGTCCACCCGCCGTGTCGTCCGGCTCCCATCCCAGGGTGCGGGGCTCAGATCTGCAGTGCAGAGAGATGCACATTTGCATACGACTCACTTTTACCAAGGGCGCCCCATTGTAGACACGAGGAGTTTGAAACCCTAGCCTCCTAAATGCAGAGGAATAAAATTGGTGAAAAAATCTTCTTTGTCTTCTTTGTGGCGGATTCCCGCGTACAGCAGGGGCGCTAGTGTCAAGTTGTTTGGTGAAAAATTATTACTGAGACAAAAAACTATTTTCGTTTTCATTATGGTTGTTTTGAATTTTGAATGTGCTGCTACGGAGGCATCTTGATGGACAAAGCTTTTTATACATTGTTGTTAGGTTTAAAATAATTCGTTTTTAAAAAGGTAAATTTTTTGGTTACACAAAATATAACTGTCTTTTATAAGAAGGTGCATTCCCTTCTTCAATTACATATCTTAGGAAGAAGACGTATATTTTAATAAGTACTCTAGTTATTGTACAACAACTTGCAGATAAATTAAAGATTTTTTAAGTTCTACTAAATATAGAATTGACATTTACATATTTACGTGGTTTGGTGCAACTCATTTCCATCGAAACCTCTAGTTTTTACAGGGTTACAAATCGTTGAAGAGTATGAGAACCCTACGCACAAAGTAAAAATAGGTGTTAGTGTCACTATCACCTTCTTCTGTGTTCTTATCCCAACATTGCAATGTTTGAATTCTCCAATATCCACGCAGTCTGTGACATTTCTTCATAATCTCCTTTTATCTTTATCCAGACGTATCTTCTTTCCATTCTTGACCGGTCGCACTAAGCGGTGCGAGGGGGAGCATTTCAATGTAGCTCCCTCCCCCTTCTACTTGGATTTCCTGCCAGCAAAGGAATCCGCCTTGTAGACCAGAGACGGGTGCATAGGAGCGCTCACCCAGGGGCTCAAACGTGTGGAGGCGTCAGCCTCGTAGGCTGCATTTGCCTGGGGCGTTGCCCAAGGCCCTTAGTTCAAAACACCAGTCAACAGAAGAGTGATGTGAAGTGACGTGTAGGCTTTCTAAAGCACGTCTGGCCATTTATTGTTTCTCATTTCCAGTCCCTAATTAAGTGTTAAATAAAACTATTATTGTTTCCTTTAAATCATATTTTAATTTACAACCCTTCCCAAGATTTAACATGACTATGCCGGAGAATGAGAATCTACGCCTTGAGAGAAGTTGATGATGTTGATGATAGCTGGCCGGGAGTATTTAAGTATATTAGAACCTCTCCGGAGGTACACATATTAACATAACAACATACAAGAGCAGGCACGTGTGAGATGTGTATTTCAAAATACGCCACTTGTTTGTTGGTGGGTGTTTGCAGAGATATTGGTATCAAGTTGTGCTTCAAGTATGGACGCGCACTGAGCTCACAGATCACGTGGGGGTAGCAAGCAATATACTTACTGAATGGGGGGGGGGACTGGAGGTGCGATGGGATGTACAGGGGTGCAGTGGCGCGGGGTCGATATTGTGGCGTTTTTAAATTTTGGTTCACTTTGCCAATCTCACCCCTGTTTCAGGAAAGGTAGGCAAGAGTTGCTGGGTTTATGTTCATTTGAGATTAGGTTTTTATATTGGAGGTCCACATGCGGCATGTGTGAGCGCGAATTTATACATGTCTGCTTGTGGGAATGCGTTTAATATGAATCTCAAATGATATGTATCTTTGCAACTTAGATTTAGATTTAGATTAAACTTGTCTTTAAAGCGAAGAGTCAATCTCTTGATGACGGTTAAAAGGTAAAAAATGGTTTATTTTGGTCATGCAATATTATTTTTTCGATGATGACCTAAACATATGGAATAGATAAACCTTTCTATCTGGAAGCTTTTAGCATATTCTATTATTAATTAGGTATCTTGTTTAAAATCACAGATTAGCGTCTTTGGCTTAAACTGTTCAATGTTATATCCAATATAGAGGTTAAACTCGAGGTAGACTTGTATTAGGTAGGCTTGTATTAGGCTGTAGCCCCATTGAAATATATTGAAGGTTACACTCCATAAAACAATGCCCCTCTGCCACTGCGGGGTATGTGACTAGGGGTAGGTGTGTCACACCCTAGGAGACGAGTGGTTGACCCGCGATCGCTTTGAAAATGTGCAAGAACGTCCTCAAAATATGTATGCAAAGTAGGATGTAGTCTGGGATGAGAGGGAGAGTTGGTGAAATTTTTATTTGTGTATATTTTTATTAATTTTTATTGTGTTTTATTGATCATTGGAAATATAGTAAATGTAGGACAGAACTCAGTAAAAAAAGAAAGCGATGGATAGAGTTCGATAAAAATATACGCACTTGATACGTTTAATGCCTGCGTTTGAATCTAGTCGATAAAAGTGTTACTACCAGCCACCATTCTGCTAGGGGTGGCCAGTGCCTTGGCAGATGCGTATCCACTTTGTTATGTCTTTGCACACTTCTTTCATCTCTTCGAAATTCATCACTCTTTTCATGCATGCTTTTTTTTCTCACTCTGCTGTTTCCAATCATTTGTAGTCTCACATTTTTGGTTAACAATTCATTCTTTTCTTTGTCTTCGCTCTCTACGCTTACCTTTGACATTGTTTGACTCTTTATGTCATTTGTCCATCGTACAATTTTTCTAGATGCACAAATCAACTCATGGTTCTCTACTGTACTTTTACTCTCATATTCCAGAAGCCATGGCGCCCTTGAGATGGTCCTGGACCATTAAATGGCGCCACAGGAAATAAATCATCCCTCATCATCATTTTCATCATATTTTCCGATTAAAATTGAAATTGCATTCAGTGAAATGAAATGAAAAAATAAACCTAGATTATTCCCGCCTCAGACTCTATACAAACTAATTTACGTGATGATGGTTGAATGACCAAAAATAAAACGATGGTAGTGAAAATAAAGCAGTAGGTATTAACGATCTTATAATTATATATTAACGAACTAATGAAATCAAGGAGACTCCAGTGGGCCGGACATGTTGCACGTGCAGAGGACTCCAGGATCATCAGAACTGTCTTGGATGGTGCTTCCTCAGGTGCTAGACCACTCGGACGTCCCAGGATGCGGTGGGCAGACAACGTTGAAGCCGACGCCGAAGTTCTGGGAGTGAGGGGACCATGGAGAGATGCAGTACAAGACAGAGAATTGTGGTGCCTGGTCCTGGAGGATTGTGGTGCGGGAGGCCCTGAGCATTCAAGGCTTATGAGCCGAAGAAAGTAAAGCAAAATAGGTATTAACGAAGTAGTTTTCGTGTTTAAAAGAAAACAACTTTTTTTTCGTAAAGTGTCCAAGCGCGGTGCCTTGCACCCTGCATTTCCATATTTCATACTTGAGATATTTGAGTACACGATAGTTTTATTATGCCTCCTCGTCTGCGAATGTTTTATGGTCTGGATGGAGATAATTCATGCGTTTGTCACCGTAACCAATCGCGGAGCTTTGATTCACTTTAGCGACGCGTTCTTTTTACACTCCATTAATTGTAATTGTGTTGTTATAGGGTAAAAACTCGCCAACCAAACGAGCTGTACCAACTTTTGCCAATGCCATCCCTGCTCAACAGAGAGCGGAGAGAATTGACTTTATACGGTGGACTTAATTCAAAGTTTAGTTTGAATAAAGTAATTAAATGAATTCTACTGTTTAAAATCTTAAAACGTTTATTTTGTCTTCATTTACTAACTATCTAATATTAATGTTTAATTTCCAGTTCAATATTTACAAAAATTTAAAAAATGTAAGAAAATAAAATATTATAATCATACATTTAGTTTGAAATAATTTAACCTGACTAATGTAGTATTACGTTGGTTTGTCGTGGTGGCAGCATTGCTTTTAGTAGTGATGTGTAAAATAATAAGTGCATGGTTATCAAATTATTTGAATATTTAATTCGAACTAATTAAATATGTTGCATTTTTTTTGCAGGCATTAAAAATAAAAGTCACAATTGGAAACAAAGATAACATTTTATTTTTTATTTCCCAGGAACAAAAGTTTTGTTGCTATATTTATTGAAAATCTTCGATTTCTTCCAAAGAATATTAATTTTATTATGCTTACACAATATAATATACCTATTAACATTATGCTTTTAAATTTTCTCCAAAGAATACAAAAAAAAACTAGAGAAAATATGAAAATAAATTCGAACTGTTGAATATAATCGAAGGACAAGTCATGTGTATATTTCTTACACATCACTACTTATAAGTTGGTTACCATGGCAACGGAAAAGCTGTCACTACGCGAGTCAAATGAATTACTACAAAACAAAATGTCCACCATTTGACAGATCGATCAACATAAATTTGAAGAAAAAATTAAAGGATCTGTTTTAATTTTTGCTGCTATTATTGCATAGAATAAAAAAAATGTACTCAAGAACGTAAGAATTTATGTACTACGAGTATTCTAAAGATCTTTGAAAAGGTTAGTTTATAATAAAATATTTTGAAGGAACTTTGATAAGAATGTAATTGGAATTAGGTAAGTACGTGTATTAGTTTATCTTTTTTATTTTTCTTAATGTGAATACAAAAAAAAATAATCCCCCCATTGTTTTGAGATTTCCATTCTTTTCGGCATAATCTAGAGACGACAGAAAAAAAAGATTGAAAACAGAAAAAGTCTCTTTATATTTAAGTTGTGTCCCCCATTTCTGCCTTCAAACTGTGCGGATAAAAAAAAAAAAAACTCAAACGTAAACATGCCCAATACAATCGAGTAACAAAGGAGTGGAGTAAAAATTTACATATTATTTGACGGGGAAATTAGAAAGTGTACTTTCTACCGACAAATTTACTCATAAAATATACTGAAATTTCAGTGACAGTGTCTTGAAAATAAAGCGGGGTTTCCCATTAAATTAAAGTCCTTAGATGGAGCGTCAGAGACGTTTGGTACACCAAAAAAACTACACGAAGTCTTAGTAAGGCGCCGTCTTGTTCTACCTAATTGGTTAGCAGTACCCTGAGTACGAGTTGCAAAACTTGAGTAAAGTAAAGTTTACGGAAAGTATTCAAGAGTGGTTTCCCCCAAAATCTGCCGTTATTGTTTGTTTGAACTTGATTTTCTTCATCACTGTAACTCTTTTGCTAAGACTATAAAGTGTAAGAAACAAAAACGGTAGATTTTGGGGAAAATCCCTCTTTAATAGGTACTTTCCGTAAACTTTACTTAACTCAAGTTTTGCAACTCGTACTAAGGGTACAGATAACGGTCTGAGAGAACTGTCGGACAAAAATCGCTGTTCAAATCTATATCATGTATCTCTATTTTGGAATTTTTTTTTCTATAAGTGACACTTCTAACGAAGATCGGCAATCATCATGGCTCTTTACTTAGATGTTGCGGTTCAAAATAGGGATAAAGCGCTTTTGTTAAACCACTGCAGCAGGTTTTTCAGCCACTTGAATGTCTTTGGACGTCCTTGAGTTCTTCTCCCCTCAGTCTTTCCTTGTATGATAAGATAGAGAAGGCGGTATTTTTGATTACTTATTATGTGACCAAAGAACATCAGCTTTCTTTGTTTGATGTCTGTATGACGCCGTTATCCTATGCCTCTTTTTTAAGGCGTGTTATAAAGCTAAATCTGCCATTTTTGTTTCTTACACTTTATGGTCTTAGCAAAATAGTTACAGTAATGAAGAAAATCAAGCATGTTTATTAATTTTTTATCTTAATTATAAAGCTCAAACAAAATATATAACTTTATTGTGTTCTTTGATTTAATTAAAATTTAATTCATTTAGTAGTTTCAGTTTTTCCATATTTACTCAAAAACTATTGACATTATTGAAAAATGTTAAGTATTGATCCTAAACAATGTATAGTTCTGTAAGTAAAAAGCAAAAAAAAAATCCAAAATACAGCACACACGTAAAAAAAGCTAAAAATGTAAAAAAAAACGCGTTTTTTTAAATATTTTTTTGTGGTGGCAATTTTTAAGTTATATATTTTGTTTAAGCTTTATAATTAAGATAAAAAATTAATAAACATACTTAATTTTTTTCATTACTGTAACTATTTTGCTAAGGCCATAAAATGTAAGAAACAAAAACGGCAGATTTAGCTTTATAACACGCCTTAATAATTTGGAACGAGGTTGATCCTCCATGCTGTAAAAACTTGATTCATTTTTGCCAATGCCACACCGGTTTCAGGGAAATACGGCAGGAGTTGCAAACATAATGAGAGGTTTGGTTTATTTTGTATGTTCAAATGCATGTGTAAGCGTGAACTTACATGTGCGTGCTTGTGGGAACGCATTAAATCTGAGCCTCAAATGTCAATATATATTTGCAACTTTCATTATAGATTTATGCCATATGCCTATTGGGTTTTGTGACACATACCTATGTACATTCCTATGGGAAAAAAATCAATAAAACCATCTGAATATTGTACGAAACATTATTGATTTTATAAATGTGTCTGTAACTTTGTTTTCATTTCAGTAGGGGTAGCCAGAGCCTCTGCAGAATTGCCTCCATTTCTTCCTAACTTTTCTGTACTTCTTTTAATTCAATCAGCTCATCAACCTAAAAAAAGGAAACATACAAAAAGGTTTCTCTCTATTTTTGTGTCTTCGCATTGACTCGCGTCTGCAAATATTGAATTGTAAAATGCTAAAGTTGTGATTGAATTTTGCGGGAAATATTTGATTTGAGGGCAGAAATGGAAGAGGGAAGAGCTTCATTAAGATGGCGCAGAGTCTGATTGGTGTTTACTGAATCTTTCAAAACAAAACGATGACTGGAAGATGGGGCGGGGCTCTGACAGTAGGTTAAATGCTCTTATTTTATATTTCTCAGCCTGTTTCCATTAACTTCTGGGCTGGAAGTCTCATCACCACGGTAATTCTTACCAACCGAATATCGTCAATATTTGTATGAAGACTAATCAACTGATGCAGGAGTGATGTTTTCCGGGATCTGTAGCCGTGGTCTGTGGGAGCTGGAGCTTCCGGACGTTTTGCCAATTTCTACGGTGGGCTTCTTCAGCTACTAAGCCAGCTTAAACAAAACCTTACGGCCTAATTGTGCTAAAATCAATGTGTATTATTTTGTGTTTATTCAACAAAATACTTCTTAAATTGTAGAGATTCAGCTAACTTCACATTAAACTATCAGAAGTGACGTTGTACAAGATGGTGAGATTTGTTCAAATTTTAATCACGTTCAGTCAAGGTCAAGCCGTTAACACGCCGCCATATTTTATTGCCTTCTATCATTAAATAGATACGGTAAGATAGTTATAAAACATGGCGGTGTGTAAACAACTGATTGCATTTCGGATGTTTTTTTATACAAAAGTTGTGGTAAAGCGATCAGCTGTTTATGTGCTGGCATGTTGTATTGCTTTCTTTATTTAAATAGATGCAAGCCTTGGTCGTAGGCAGGAGCGTTCATCCCATACAGATAAATGTATCTATTAGATAGCCAAAAAAATTACGGTAAAAAATGTATTTAGGTACCAGCTAAGTAAGGCTTAGTTTGAAAGGTATGATCATTTTTAGATTAAAAGTGCTCAGACTTTTAATGACTTTCTTAGAAGTCGCATTGTGGTAGTTTAAATTTATTGTTTTAGCCGATTTGATCTGGGAGGTAGCAGAAGACTGGAAAGCCCCAGACTGAGATGGAAGGATGAAGAGGGGAAGAATGTGGCTCAGCTTCTACAAGTTGCTAACTGGACAGCGGCATCGGAAGACAGGTGGAACTGGAGGCAGAGATTGAAGGAGGCCATGGCTCAAATTGGGCTGCTGCACCATCAAAGCATATTTCAAAAAGTTATTAAACTTTACAAGAATACGTAAGAAAGTTATAAAGGTTACTTTCCTTTCGGAATCTTTAATCTGATGTAACATTTTTACTATCTTATACATAATTCATGCCTACTTCCATATTTATCCTGTTCTTCTTTTATTTCCTCTTCTCTGTCAATAAAGCTCGTGGAAGAAGGAGAGAGAGAGTGGCCGTACAGTCTGCCCCTCCGCTCTAGCTGAGACTTGATTTAATGAACTTTGTGAGGAGCTTTTTCTCCGAGTAGGTATTTCATTTTGCAAAGCTGCAGACGCACAGTTGTTTTACTAGGTACAGTCTGACGATACATTTTGATTGGAAAACGTTTAATTAAAAATATAAAACTGTACATTTGTAATCTTATATAGATATGCGCGAACTATGTTTTTAAAGAAAATCTCTAAAGAGATGCACAAGACACGAGGAACGTTAGTGGTCTAGATAAGATGGACATTTAATTATTATAGTTTACCACAAATGTATGGTAGTTTAGTTTTACTTTTGCTTAAAGGAACTACGTTGTATAATATATTGATATTTTTTTATTTATTTTTACACAAAACTCAATCTTTATGAAATTTTTATTGTGTAATTTTTTACACTAGCATATGAAGGTACCTACACAAATTTTGATCTTACATGTTGTGTAGGTAAACAAAAAAGGTACAAAAGTTTAAAACCACCTCATTATCGTCTTTTTTTAAATAAATTCGTGAAGAGAAATGCATTTATTAACCAATTATTAATCAAATGTTTTCAATAAATGTTTCAGAATAATCCACTTCACGTTAGAGCTCATGAAAATTTATAGTTTCTTCAAGAAGTGACAGGTTTTCATGTGAAAGAAAAAAAAAAGATGGGAAGAATCTTAAAAAGATTCCGAGACAACATTTAAATGAAGTATACGATGCCAGGAAGAATAAAAATCATTACATAACAATGAATTTATTACAGGTAAATATTATTCCGGTATTTATTATTTAAAAATAAAATACATTTCCGCGTTTTCATCAAAATTTCAGAGCGAATCCACCGCTGCAAGCCGCCATAAATATTTATATTTTCCAAAAGTGTGTCCGGTTTTGAAAATGATTTTCACTTGTATAAAATATTGAGCCAGCTTTTAGAGGGTGAGGGGGTGCTAGGAAGGAAGGGAGATGGGAAATAATAAGGGGTAAGGATGGACCACTATGTAAATTCGATGCAAATTTTCAGACATTAAAGGTTTTATTTTATATATAGACTTCGGTGCCTTTTTTGCTTTAAGGCTCCGCTCTGAAGAGGTATAATCATCATCATCGTATTATTTATAATCATATTATGATTTTATTTGGGTTCTTTTAATCAAACAACAATTTATTTATTTTTCAAGATTTATTTTACACAATGTCGGTTTACAATGTATTGATCACTTTTTCTAGCCCTAAGCTTATCGACTTCACGGCTCATTGTTTCAATCGACTTTGCCCTCTGTGCCATTACGGCTCGTTTATAAAGATAAAAAGGACGATTCTTGCTTTTTCTAGATTATTTTATGGTGGATTGTACCAGAAACCTCTATTGCTGTGCGATATTATTTCAGTTACGCATTCCAGCAAACTTAATGCCAAGTCACATGCGCACGCACAAACTAACAGTAGACTATGCTAGAGGCGGACACACACACACACACACACACACAAGCAAGTCCCACGAACTCATACGTTCGTAACAATATAATCATCATATTTCTTGACTTAAAGGTTTGTATGAGACTGACCACCCATACTGTTAATTTGTTTTGTCAATATTACCCCTGTTTCAGGGAGAATCGGAAATTTTTTTAGGGTGCATTTCTTTTTTTGTGAGGTTTAGATTTTCATTTGTGATAATACTGCAGCATTTGTAAGCGCAAAATTAAGCGTGTCTACTTGTGGGTGTGCATTGAATATGAATCTAAGTTCGTTTATAAGAGGGAGAAAAAGGAAACAGTAAAAAGTAGCTACGCATGATTTTTTTTTTTACAATTTTCGTTGTAGAAAAAATGATTGTAATTGCAATAAAAAAAAATTCAACAAAATTGATTTCATTTCTCTATTGGCCAGCGCACTTTTTGTGTGCAGTTTTCTTTCTTTGATTTTGTGAATTTTTATCAACAAGACTGTCAGTTGTAAGTTCGTCGAAAAAAATGGAAAAATCTGCATTTCGTAAACTGAAATTCCGCCTCTTAAAAGAGTTGTATTTTGTGGTATAGGGTTCGGTACCTTTTTGCATTAAGCTTTCAGATGGACCGTTCTTAGTTATTGCTTTGGTTGAAGCCTCTTAAAAGCAACGAAGAGTACACAGTATCCTGAGTATTAACCGTTACGTGAATACTCAACCATTGCGTAAACAGAAAAATGTATATAATATATATAAGCACCTCTAGTGAGTGTTTTGGTTTTTATGCATGTTTTGTAATTCACGAGATGATTGAGTATTTACGCAATATTTTATACTCGGGGTTCAGGTGGTAAATGTGAAATGAAGCAGCTACCCCATCTTTGAAAATGTCAGATTTATTGTTGGTGAGATTTTTCTGGTCTTAATGGGACGGTGAGAGTATACAAAAATGTTGTATATTAAAATTTGAGTGTCAGAAATATCGGAATGAATCGGAAGGTGATGGGTTTGATTTCCGGTGGAGCACAAACAATAAAATTCAAATTATACTCTTCCTCGGATTGAAAAATTCTTACGCCTTTTCCTAAGACAGGTCATTAAGGGTCCACTCACTGCGTTTTTCCTTAGAGCATTGTGAGCTCGCGAAGGGCTCTTGAAGTGTGATTCACTTAAAAACAGCGCTCACCAAACAAATCATCGTAAAGCTTATTTATTTATCGATCTATAATTTAAGTTGTAAGGATATAACGTCACCCCTGTTTCAGGGAATGTCGGCAAGAGTTGCAGGGCTTATGTTCATTTGAGGTTTGGATTTTATTTGTAAGAACACAATCAGCATTTGTAAGCGCGAACTACGAGTTTGTTTGTGGGCATACATCTGAGAGCTTTGAATGAATATATCCTTGCAACTTAGATTATAAATAGATAGATAGATAGATAGATATATTAGGGATAAATTAAGGACATATCACATGCATTTCCATAAGCAGGCGCGTATAAGTTCGCGTTTACACAAGTCGCATGTGGACTCAATCTCAAATGAACGTGAGAACTCTTGCCGACCTTCCCTGAAACAGAGGTAACATTGGCAATGTGAACTTTTGGGTGTTCAACCTCATACCAACCTATTAGTCATGGAACTTACTTATCGAAATAAAATTATCTGCATTTAAACCAACATAGGTTAGATCTATAAATATTTCAAATCGGATAAATCCGGAGAAAAATAAATTGTTTATGTTGAAGAAGAAAAAAATTAAACACGTAATTAAAAAATTGCCATAAAAAAATGAATGCTTCTCTCATAATCTCCTCTAAGCCCGGCATTTTCATAGCTCTCTTAAATAAATTCTAACGGTGTTATTCTTAGACATTTTAGTCGTCCGTTGAGCCCACGCTTTGACAAACTAATGATGCATTAGTATAAATACCTGTCAATCCAAGATGGCCGCAAGTGAGCAGCTGATTACTCTTCATACAAATATTAGCGATATTCGGTACAGGTAAGAATTACCGTGGTGATTAAACTTCCAGCCCAGGCATCATTAGTTTTTTAAAGCGTGGGCTCAACGGACGACCAAAATGTCTAAGAATAGCCCCGTAACAATTCCACAGAAACAATAATTACAAAAGGCATTAAGTCAAATAATAATGGAAATCTTTTATTCGCGGTATTTTTCTTGGGGATTTGACTCGTCTCGAAGATTTTTCCCATTTTATATTACTTTTGGCGCCCCGACCTGTCGCGCCTTTAATAACGGACTCTTAATTAACTCTGAGGGTTGTTTTAATTCATAAAGCCGCCATCCCCTGTCCACTTCCCCCCCCCCCCCCGTTATGGCAATATGGCCTCCTAACCAACCACCCCCGCAAAAGACGGCCGAGAAAATAAAGACAGCAATCGACGGGAGATGAATGGAGTTTCTTGATTTTAATTAATAAAATAAATTTTCATTTTATTGTTGCCACGTAGGTACAGTTCAACGCATTATTTTTAAGACAATATGAAAAGAGAACACGCAGATGTGTATAAATGCATTTATCTAGATTGGTCACATTTACCACACACATTCATTCTACGAAAAGACGTGCCGTACCTACTAACTATAGTCAGAATTCTAGCAATATGATTTAAACAATGATTATATACATGCATTTTCACAACCAGACATGTAATGTGAATCTCCAATGTAACATATCTTTGCAACTTAAATTAGATTAAAATTTTTATGGTTTGTGTATTAACACTGTGAAAATTCATGTTTTTAGTTTGTTATTCAATAAACAACACTTTTTAACTTTCAAACACTGTTTTTAATTTCACAAATATAATATATTTAAAAAATATATATATTTTCCTACCTGATGATGACTGAATAGTCGAAAACGTTAGTAGTATAATTTAAAATTTAATTTTTAAATATATGATATTTGTGAAATTAAAAACAGTGTTTGAAAGTTAAAAAGTGTTGTTTATTGAATAACAAACTAAATAAGATTAGATTAGATTATATAAATATAAACCATAACTTTAGTCTAGAAGTCTTAGCTCGTTTGTAGCACAGGTAGGCATGGAAAAATATTTTTAAATGGTCTACTTAAAAAAAATTAAGTTGACTTTAATAGTTATAACATGAAAATTTATACACTGCTATGCGATATTAAATATGAAAATTGTTAATTAAATTCATTTTAATAAATTCGTTTATGCAACGCCACGCAACTAAGCTGCACCTATAGTGTAATTTCTTGCCAAGTTCTCCTCGAAGGGTTTCGCATGTAGCGAGTGGAACCTATTTATTTTTACAGGTAAGTGGACCGGCCCTACGCCAACCACTTCAGTTGAAGTGGGAGTTTCCTAACTCCCAACGGGGCTGGTACTCATTTCTTGTGAAGGCTGAGTAAGCTTTGCCGGTATTTTATTTTGGGATTTTAAATAAACACCGAAAGAGGAAGTCATTTATGTCACCCTCGGTGCGATTCGAACCCGAGCTCACGGTATGAAATGCAAGCACTCTACCAACTGAGCTATCGACCGGACTATTTATGCCATATATATAAAACAACTAGTTCAATTTCGGAAATTAAACGGTACTTGATCTGTTATTTTTTTTTATCAAAAACTGCATTCAGTGAGTGTTTTAATATTGTATCGGGGTTATTCCTAGACATTTTAGTCGTCGGTTGAGCCCACGCTTTGACGAACTAATGATGCCTGGGCTGAAAGTCTCCTCACCACGGTCATTCTTACCTACCGAATTTCGGTATTATTTGTATGAAGACTAATCAGCTGTTCACTTGCGGCCATCTTGGATTGACAAGTCTTCATACAAATGCATCATTAGTTTGTCAAAGCGTGGGCTCAACGGACGACTAAAATGTCTAAGTATTGCACCGTATGAAGTTAAGATAGTGCCTCTACAATTTTTCACCCAAAATTTTCAATACCCACCAAGTGTCTTACTTAGCAAATTTAGTACACATTTAGGGTACTGTTTTTTTTGTTGCTTGAGGGTGCCGCAGATAGTAAATAAGCAGTCCAACATAATCAGGCAATAAGGAGCTTATCAGAGGCGTCGCTCGGCAAACTCGAAATCGTCGTGTGAACTGAGCGGGCGCTTTGTGTGCGACACATAAAAAACAGGATTAATAAAACATGTCTGTATGGGCGTGTGTATCTGATACACAATGAAAGTACACGGTGGGCAGAATCAAACTGACGTTACTTTTATAAGTGAATTATATATTAGGATACGCAACTAACGCAACTAAGCTACACATATAGTGTAACTTCTTGCCTGCGTTATCCCCGAAGGGATCGCATGTGGCGCTTCGGGACCTATTTATTTTTACAGGTAAGGGGGCCGGCCTCACACCAACAACTTTCAGTTGAAGTGGGGGTTTCCCAGCTCCCGGGGGGGCTGGTTCTCATTTCTTGTGAAGGCTGAGTAAACCTTTGCGATCGAACCCTTGCTGTCGGCATGGAATGCAAGCATTCTACCAATTGAGCTATCGACCTTTTTACGAGCTTGATCGTCGTCGCTACAAAGCGCCAATTCTCAAGCAAGACCCAGTTTCTGTAAGGCTGGATGGACCTTTGGTGACCGGTCTTTGGCAAAGGTTTTATGAATTTTTCAACCCGGCGAAGAGCAAATTTGAAAATATAAATGGTAAATTTTTTGTGCTCCGCCGGGAATCGAACCCACAACCTTCCCATTCAGAGTCCGCAGTGTTACCACTGAGCTACGGACCGGTCAATATCCTTATACCAATATCCAGGATACCTTACACGATAAATGCTGTTTTTGAGTGAATCACATCTCAAGAGCTCTCGTCGTCGCTATAAGAAGCAGTTATTTTCAAGTAAGGTTCGATTTCTGTAAGGCTAAATGGACTTTTAGTGACCGGTCTTTGTTAAAGGAAAATGAATTTTCAACCCAGAATCGAACATATTTCATTATTTTGATGATATTTTATTAACTCCGCCAGGAATCGAACTCACGTCTTTTAGATTGCGAGTGCGTAGCGTTAACCACTTGACTACGAATTGGTAAAATATTTACATTTGTTTTGTCATCTCGGTGAAGAACCGCCTTTTTATTGTTTTTTTCAAGCCTGCAGCTCTTACCGACTTCTCCTGAAACAGAGATGATAGTGGTAAAGTGAACCATTTTTTACGGTAAATATGGGAGGTCAGCTTCATACCAACCTGTTTGTCAAGGAATCAAATTTACGAAAAATACATTTAATTCAAAATTTTAAATTTATTCGAAGTCACATTGAAAATTAATTGAGAAAGCCTTAGTCTTAGCTGCCAACATTAAAAACCAACTACCATTTATTACGATTCTTTGCAAACTTATTTCATTTCATCCAATGACAACACATTTTTCATACAAGCTCTTTTTTACCATGATAAAGATGTTTTGCTGTTTCTGATGCTGTTTTTGACCAGGCAGAACTAGTTTAGTAAATTGCATTCCTCTTCACCAATTAAAAAATCTTTGAATATCCCATTCATCCAGTATTTCAAAATTTTGAACTATCCGTACCTTTCTCAGTCTCCTTCTACCACAACATCCATCATTCTTGCAAAGTACACTTTCTCGTAACTGTAGCTCTGTCGCCATTCCGCTAGGGGTGGCCAGAGCCTCTGCAGAGTTGCCTCCATTTTTTCCTATCCTTACATACCTCTTTTAATTCATTCATATCCATCACCTTTTTCATGCATTTTCTTCTTTTACGCTCACTTTGTATATCCCATTCTTTCACAATCTCCTCAATCTGATCACTCCATACTTTTCTCGGTCGTCCCTTCCCTCTTTTTCCTTTCACACTTTCTTTGTATACATACTTTGTCAGTCTATCATCATTCATTCTTTCCACATGCCCAAACCATCTCATCACATTCTTTTGGACCTTAACTTTCACATCCTCTTTCAAATTACATTCTTTTTTTTCCCATTCATTCCTAACTCTATCCCTCAGAGTTTTTCCTGTGATGCTTCTCAAATGCTTCATTTCCACCGTACATACTTTACTCATTTCGCTATCGTTCACTGTCCATGCTTCACTTCCATACATCAAAGTCGGTAACAATATGCCATTGTGTACCGCCATTCTCAGATCCATCGTCAATCGCTTGTTCTTTGCTATTCTTCCTATTGCACCGACCACTTGCTTTCCCTCGCACACCCTATTCTCAAGTTCTCTTGTCATCTTTCCATTCTTCTCAAACATACTTCCCAAGTATCTAAATTCATCCACAATTTCAACTTTCGTACCATTCAACATAAACGTGCATTCTTCATTTTCATCCGTTCTGTCAAAAATCAGTACTTTCGTCTTACTTGCATTAATTTTCAACTTGTTCACACACAGAGCATGGTTCAGACTAGAGAGCATTGCCTGAAGTTCCGCTGCTGAATCAGCAATTAATACTGCATCATCAGCATAAAGCAGAACTCCGACTTTTCTCGCTCCAATCTGTATGCCATGCCCTTCCAGATTCGCTTGTTTAACACAATGATCCATGATTATATTGAATTACCATGGGCTCATTATGCAACCTTGTCTCACACCCTTGTACACATTAAAATACTCACTGTATTCTCCATCCACCCTGACACACGCCCTGCTATTTAGATAGATGGCGCGTATCGCGTTCAGAAGTGCTTTGTTCACACCATACCTCTCAAGCACACACCACATCATACTTCTATCCACCGAGTCGAAGGCTTTCTCAAGATCTACGAAAGCCGCGTAGACCTTTTTATTTACGGCCAGCTGTTTTTCGACTATCTGTCGAAGCGCGAATATCTGGTCTACGCAACCTCTTTCCGGCATAAAGCCAGATTGTATATCTGAGACCTTCTCCTGGGTGGATAATCTTACCCTATGGATAAGAATCTTGCATAGCACTTTACCTGGCACACTAAGAAGGCTAATCGGTCTGAAGTTACGGCAGTCTTTTTTGTCACCTTTACCTTTGTAAATTGGCACAATGACCGCCTCTCTCCAGTCCGATCGAACCTCCTTGACACTAACACACAATTCGCAAAGCTCTTTCATCCATTCAATCACACATTCTCCTCCCGCTTTCATCATCTCAGGTCTCACACCATCCACACTTGCAGCTTTCCCATTCTTTAATTCCTTTATGACCTTTCTTACTTCTTCTTTCGATATTTTCAAAACATTACCCTCATCATAATCTCCTTTCACAGTTAAATCACATTTTTCTTCACCAAAAACCTCATTAAAATATTCTTTCCATCTCTTTTTTACATCGTCTTTATTCCACATAATGTCTCCGCTGACATTTTTGATTCCTGGAGTTGTGGACCTACAACTGTCGTTGTTTTGTCTCACCCAGCTCCAGAACATCTTTTTATTGTCAAAGAAGTCATTCTGTGCTCTTTCACTCAATTTTTCTTCCATTCTTCTCTTACTCATTTGAACTTCATTCGTCACTAGCCTCGCACGTAGCTCTCGTTTTTTTTACTAATTAATGAAAATTATTTAATGATACTGCGTTGTCGCTCACCCTGTAGTGAGTGGTATAATGTGTTGTTTCTGTCACGTATCGTGCGCATGCGCGCGCATACAGTTGTCAGGATTAGCGCTTCCCTGATCAGCGCCATGTACTGACGTAGTAGGTACCGCAGCTAGCTGAGGATGGGATGCTGGAAGTTCTCTACGAGATCCTGGAAGGAAAGGAAACCAAGTGATGAGAGACGCAGAAGATGATTGTCGGGAAGATTTGGAAGGAACACTTAAGAGTACAATAGGCTATAGGAGTACAGTTGTCAGGATAAGGGCTTTGTAGATCAGGGGTATGTCCTGACGTAAGTTGTGCCAGTGGCGAAGGTTGCCATACAACTCGATTCCCATCGGCTTCCTTTTTAAAATGAGGCAAAGTAGTTTAAAAATATAGTTTAATTTTATAATTTTATGGATGAATTCAAACAAAACACTGTTTATTTTCACGATAAAATTTATATTTTTACTATATATTTATAGTGAAAATAAACAGTGTTTTATTTGAATTCATCCAAAAATTATAAAATTGAACAATATGAATTTTCTGTGTTAATACACAAACAATACAAAATATAAAAAATAGGCACAAAGTAAAAAAATACATTTAAAACCAAAGAAACAATACGTATTTTTTCCCCATTGAAACCATGCAGTCTACTTTATTATCACTTTAGCCTCATTTTAAAAGGGAAACCGATGGGAATCGAGTTGTATGGCACCCTTCGCTACTGCCACTTTAAAAAAATACTATGGCTAGCTGAGGATGTGATGCAGGAACACCTCTAAGAAACCCTGGAAAGGAAACCAAGTGATGAGAAGAATATACGATGATAGTTGAGGGGGTTGTGGAAGGAACACTTAGAGTCAGTAGCGGCTCTAACTCAAACCTGGGAGAGGGGATGACCTTGTAAGATCTGATGCTCATCTGATCATGACCTGGTCACCACCATACAGCACACTGGAATATACACTTATCAGCAGGCTGATGACATTCGTAGGGATGATCCCCTTTATACCCCAGTGTCGCACCGCTACTGCTAAGAGTACAATAGGCTGCAGGAGTACAGTTGTCAGGTGTAGAGCTTCCCAGATCAGCGCCATGTACTGATGTAGGTACCACAAATGGCTGAGGATGTGATGCTGGAACTCTTCTAGGAGGTCCTGGAAGGAAAGTTAACCAAGTGATGAGAGACGTAGAATATGATTGTCGTGAAGATTTTGCAAGGAACACCTAGAGCACAATAAGCTGGAGGAGTACAGTGGCCAGGATTAGCGCTTTGCAGAACAGGGGGATTTTCTGACGTAGGTACTATGGCTAGCTGAGGATGTGATGCTGGAACTCTTCAAGGAGGTCCTGGAAAGAAAGTTAATGAAGTGATGAGAGACATAGACGAAGATTGTTGAGGAGACTTTGGAAGGAACACTAAGAGTACAATAGTTGTCAGTTGTACAATGGTTGTACATACAGTTGTCAAGATTAGTGCTTTACAGATAAGGGGTATGTTCTGACGTAAGTACAACAGCTGGCTGAAGATGTGATGCTGGAATTCCTCTAGGAGGTCCTGGAAGGAAAAACAAAGCGAATGATGAGAGAAGTAGTGAAAGAACAGAGGACGATTGTGTGATGTTTGCGGAGAAGGGCATAATGTCGGCAGTAACAACGGCGCGGCGGGTCTCTTTCTATTATTCGCACTCGGGTTTTAGCTACTATAGCGGGTGCATGTTACTTGAGGGAGAACAAACAGATGACAGAGTGAACCATTTTCTACAGTTTGGGTTGTCAGCCTCATACAGACATATAAGTTAAAAAACAAAATGCTTAAGTAGAAAAGTAAGTTCACAAATTGAAAACACGAAAATAAAATTACCTACATTGAAAATCTAAAAACGCCAGCCATCAACATTACAGGTATTAAAATAACAATAAAAAATGTCATGAAATATTGTTCGGATCATGAATAAGTTGACTATGAAAAAAAACAGTGCTGCGTCGAAATAATTTTGACTTTTTACAGTATTAGAAACACAAACCAACAAAACAACTGTGACAATAAAAAAATCCAAAAAATACTTGTGGATCATAAATGACTTGGGAATAGAGGGAGAAGCGAAAACGCAAGTTTTTTACATTAAAAATAGTGAAAATAAAGAATTTCACCAGTGAAGAAAAACACCTTGATTTAAAATTTCTTTAAAAGATATTTGAATTGTGAAGGTATTCATAAAAAACCATTAAAAAAAATAATAAAATAAGAAATAAGTTCACAATGCGCTTGTTATTTTTTACATTAAAAATAGTAAAATAAAGAGTGGTAGACAAACATGGTATTTTTAATTTATTTTTAAATAATTATGATTTTTCACCATGATAATACACAAACCATTAAAAAAACGATTAAAACAATAAAAAAAAAATGGCATGAAATATAGTGTGGATCATAAATAAGCAGACAATGGTGGGAGGACATATTAGGGGGTGGGGTGTCTACCTGCGCGTGCGCAGCTTCTGTCAACACGGATTAGCTTCTGCGCATAAATAAGCGCTGCCGGGGGCGAGGGTAAAAAAGGCGCGGGCTTTTTGGAGGGAAATCACGGCGCAATTAAGAAAAAGGCGTAAACAATGGAGGGAAGGTCGCGTGGCGCTGGGCGGAGGGTGCGCGCGGTGCATGGATCCACAACGTGATCTTACTTTTAGAATAGAAAAAATAGTGACGTCACACGGTCGTGTTGCTAAAAAAAAGGCAAACTTTTATTTATTTGTTGTTTAGTACTCTAGTCTCACACATAAGTGACGTTTGTGCGTTTAGTAAAAAGTTCTTTGGTAAAATTTGTGCTCAGTCCGTTACTTATTTTTTTTTATTTCAATAATTTCAACATTCATTTCTCATTTCATTTCATTTCCTCTTATGTTTTCGCTGTAGATACTCGTTGTCAATCGTTCATCATTCATATCATTATGCCATTTGTACTGCTGTCCCAGCATCTTCATCTACCTCCTACATCTGCTGACGTTTCGCTTTCACGAGTAGAAAGCATCCTCAAGGCGAGCTTCCAAAGCGCCGCGGTGGTCTTCGTTGCCTTTGTTGACGCACGCTGGTGTTAACTGGCTGGGTACCTACGTTATGTTGCGTACGTTGCGTTCTCCTCATATTCCTTCGCTCGTGGGTGAGGGGTAGATATGACTGGGGTGGCTTGAGGATGCTTTCTGCCCGTGAAAGCGAAACATCGGCAGATATACGGGCTGAAAATTGAACATGGTCAAACCCGAAAAAACACAAAAACGTGAAAGTGAAAGTTGTAAACTTTATTTATCTTCGTCTAATTTAATTATTATATAAACTTTTTATTCCATACTCTTTTCACTGTCTCCTCAGATTTGTCACCTCTACAATACATCCTCAATTGAAGCTTTCACCTTCTTAAACCAATTTCATCTATAATTAAATATATACTGTTACGAACGTATGGTAGAGTTAATGCATACTTGATTCTAATCACGCTGGTGGAACAACGCTCTGGTAACATCCACTATGTGCAAAAAATCGAGAACAGTCGAGAAACGTCTGTTTAGACGCTAGACGCTTTTTTTTTTTTTTAAGGAATCCTGTGCGTGAGGCTCCCCAATTCTTGAAAATCTTGGGGGTCTATGTCACCCTGGAAGGGTACCGCAGAGGTGTAGCTTGAGTTCTTGGTTCTGTCGTGAGGCGCTGCAAGGAAGTGGTGATTGATGTTGGTTTTGAATAAAACCGGATTAAGTTGGGAAGGGAACACAGATACTTTATATTCCGACCGCAATCGTGTAAGAGAAGGTGTCGATTGAAACACTGAGGCGTGAAGTCGATTAACCAAGAGCTAGAAATCAGTACATTGTAAACCGACATTGTGTAAAATAAATCTGGAAAAATGAATTGCTGCTTAATTAAAAGAACCCAAATAAAATCATGACAAAACACATTGGAAGTTATGGACCCCTGCAATATTCCGCGATGCGTTCTAGATATAACTCAAATATGAAGTATAACAAATATCCGTCCCGTCCGCTGATATGGCCGGCGCACCGCCGCTGCCCTGCCCGCACACGACCTCCTTTCAATGCACTTCCACGCAATTTGCTCCGTGATACTTCCGCACTCCTCGCGACTCCCAAACAGGAAGCTGCTCAATAAATAACTGTTTTTTTGTTTGACTTTTTTTCGGGCAGTTATAAGAACTTCCGATGCTGTCAAACTATGTGATATATCAATGAAGACATTTGATCAAAATAGTAACAGTTATTGTAGAAGACTCATATACCTACTGTTACTTTATCCTGCTGCCGTTCCACTAGGGGTGGCCGGTACCTCCACAGATGCGTCTCCACTTTTTTCTGTCCTCACAGTTCATCTTTTGTCATCAAAAAAATCATCGTGGCTTAAGAATTTACGAAAAGCTAAAATTGCAAGGGTGTATGCATTAACTTTTTTTTCTTTAAAAAAATAGATTTGTGAAGAGGAATGAAATTCACCAACCTATTCTGCCTGGCCAGAAACAACATGTATTAATATCATCAATTAATAATTCATTATTGTTTATTTTAATGAATTATTAATCAATAATTACCCAATAACATCTGTTGAACCAGGGTCAAAGTTATGGTCAAATGACCCGAGCGGGGATCGAATTAACGTTATTTTATTCCAAACACGATAGAAAGATCAGCCCACTTGACCCCCTCAGCCATAACACCGACGCGACGTTGTGATATAGTGATGAATAAGAGTTTTAGGCTTACACGGCCAACTGATGATGCTGAAGAGATGTTTTCCGGGATCTGTTGCCGTGGTCTATGGGAGCTGGAGCTTCCAGACGTTTTGCCAATGTCTACGATGGGATTCTTCGTCATTCCACTTTCACGCTGAAGAAGCCCATCGTAGACATGGGCAACACGTCCGGAAGCTCCAGCTCCCATAAACCACGGCAACAGATCCGGGAAAACATCTCTTCAAGGAAGTGCAGTGAAGGTTCATTTCAAAGTAATCAAATACTTATTTTCTTGAAAATGGAGTTTGAGCATTCCGAAAGCGTGCCAAATATTTATCTCAAATCGTAAAGAAAGCCTTTCTTTTTATTTTTTCTTTATTTCCTGATAACTAATCATTTGTTTTTCTTCATTTGCACTATTTCGTGACTTTGTCACTCCAAGGGAGCACCAAGAGGTTTGGCGAGCATGTCGTTCTTAAGATAGTAGTTCAAGTGACTGCTTCTGGCAATCTTCGACAGATGAAGCAACAAATGATGATGAGTACGTACCTCAAATGTGAGTTTCAAGTTTGGACCAAGGTGTTTATTGTTGCAGTTTTGAACAACGTGGATATAACACTTGTCATATTAATTTATATGCACATTGTTTTTTTATGCAACGGTTAGATATTTACTTAATGTTTAACATTCGGGGTACTTATCTCAAGAAAGGGTCTTTCAAGAAATGTGAACCTATATATCTCGACGGTTAAAAGGCAGTACAGAACAGAGGGTTAAATAAACGACATTTTGGTAAAAAATGAGTTATGAATGCCATCCTATTTGAAATTTTCCGCTCTTTCTAATGCGTTAACTCCCATAGCTCTAAGATTATTTTTGTGTTGTTTATGCCCAAGCAAACAACTGCATTTTTGAAGTATAGTTTTGGTGTAACCAACAAAATTTTGGCCTTTTTTGTCCTAAAGGCGCCTGTGACATAAAAAATCGTAAAACCACATTAATAAGAATGACAATATTTGCCTTTATTTTTTTTAATTTTAGAGCTGTTTTGATTTGCACGATATGATAAAAAATAAAAAAGTTATGCCGTTTTTCTGCAATCTCAAACTTTAAACTGTTCTCCTGAGCAATTTAGTTAATGTCGCTTAAATGCCCACTGCCTTCGATATTTTTGGTTAATGGACTAACAAAGATTTTTTTCTCGGCAAGTAAACTTCACACTTGTATCTACAGTCGTTAGCAATCGGTAACAAAATATTCATTTTCATTCTCCCCAGAAAACCGGGCGAGTGACGTTACAATTTTATCCATATCAGTTCATGTGCGAACCTCACTGAAAAAACAACTTGACAAATGTGTTAAAATGACAAAAATGTTTCACAATTCATTAAGCAAAGTTTTTTTTATTGGATCTGTATTTAAACTCAAATTAAACATCACGTTATCTCTACCAACACAATTACCCATTCAATTATTCAATCGATCTCCGGCAAAGTAATGTCTTTTTGGCTCAATACACATATCAAGCTGTGCGAAATCGTTCCAGACACTTGCAACCAGCTTGTTGTTGTCTCCGATCTTCGTTGCCAAGCAGACAGGCGGCCCATTGAAGCGTCATCCTGTCCCGGGTCTGTGGAAGACTGTCCTCTGCCATAAAACAACCATATTCTGCCCCACAGAAGCAGGGGGAAGCAAGCGGGATATTTGAAATGAATTATCTGTGAAGAAGGATGATTGATTAATGCAGGATTTCGGATGAAATGAAATTCGTTCTAGTTGTGCGAGGGTGAGCTGCACAAATGAAATTTTTGATAATCTATTTTATATTAGTTTTGATTATTGATGTGTGATTTTTTTTAGAATCAAGTCCATTTAGTTCCATTCAATACCAAACTTGGCAGCTAAAAGATGCCAATGGATATAGCACAAATTTGAATTTAGATATTTTTTCTTTGCGGGAAAACGTCGTACTCGTATGTTACAACAGTCATTAACAACTAGCATCAAAATATGCTTTTACCCTTTCCCTAGCAACCCAGATGTGTGAAGTCACAATTTTGTAAATGTCATAATGTGCGGACTTCTTTGCTCTGAAGCTTTAAAAGCACGGTGCGACCGGCAGCAAAATATATAAACTACGTAGAAGTGGAGATTAATGCTGACACAATAGTGAATTATTGGTGAGTTCTTTCACAGTTCACGTAGATTCCAATCCTCAACCCTGTATGGTCTACGATCAAATTGAATTATTACTGTCATTGGACCGGTCCGTAGTTCAGTGGCAACACTTCGGAGTCTGAATGGAAGGTTGTGGGTTCGAATCCCGGCGGAGCACAAAAAAATTACCATTTATATTTTCGAATTTGCTCTTCGCTGGGTTGAAAAATTCATAAACCTTTACCAAGGACCGGTCACTAAAGGTCCATCCAGCCTTACAGCAACTGGGTCTTGCTTGAGAATTGGCGCTTTGTAGCGACGACGACCAAGTTCGTAAAAAGTTCAATAGCTCAATTGGTAGAGTGCTTGCATTCCATGCCGAGAGCAAGGTTTCGATCTCAAGGTTTACTCAGCCTTCACAAGAAATGAGAACCAGTTCCCCCGAGAGCTGGAAATCTCCCTCTTCAACTGAAAGTGGTTGGTGTGAGGCCGGCCCCCTTACGCGTAAAAATAAATAGGTCCCAAATCGCCACATGCGACCCCTTCGGGGATAACGCAGGCAAGAAGTTACACTATATGTGTAGCTTTGGTGCTTAGACTTTGATGAAGCACACATGGTTTATTTAACCATATTGTGTTTTGTTTTTAATTGTTGTACTTTTAAATACGTTTTGATTTTTACTGCGTTTGAATTCTAGGATATCGGAAACCTTAACTTATAAATCAAAGTATACACATAATAAATTGCCAAAATGGACACCTTGTTTTTGGGGGGTAACTTTTTAAACAAAATATTTTTGATTCGGTAAAACTGCTGCATCAGATGCATTGCCATAAGCACCCCTGTTAGAGACTCAGCCCCCGGCCGGTACAAAAAGTCTCGTGGCCGGCGTGCGACCCATTGTTCCAGGACTTATTGATATATTGGTGGGCGCTGTTTTGTCCGCCATTAGATATTGTTATTCATTCCCTTTTGTTTGCCCTCCGGCTTCTGTTTTGTGATACATTCACTTCGATAGTTGTCATGAAAGAAACGTTCGTAAACTAAGGCACATGAAAAGTGTCTTTGATATTAAAAAAATAACTCCACTAATACGAGTACATCTTCTTTCTCTATAAGTATGCTTGCGTTTGAGTAAAGAATAGGCGTTTTACATACTAATCAAAATCTAAATCTAAGTTGCAAAGATATGTATCATTTGAGATTCATATTAAATGCATTCCCACAAGCAGACACGCATAATTTCGCGCTCACACATGCCGCGTGTGGACCTACAATTAAAAAAAACCCAATCTCAAATGAACATAAGCCCTGCAACTCTTGCCGACCTTCCCTGAAACAGGGGTGACATTGGCAAAGTGAATTATTTTTTACAGTATTGGTGGTCAGCCTCGTACCAACCTATAAGTCAAGGAATACAAGCAATTAATTACATTTGAGTAAAACCTACAAAACATATTCTATAAAAAAATGAAAAATATTTTTTAAAGCCTCAGCCTTGAACGCCAGCATTACAGATCAACCTACTGCATATATAAATTTAACTAATAAAATCTGCGTATCGCATACTGTAAAAAATGGTTCACTTTGCCAATCTCACCTCTGTTTCAGGGACGGTCGGAAAAATTTGCAGGGGTCATGTTAATTTGAGGTTTGGTTTTTAATTTGTAAGTTCACATGCAGCATTTGCAAGTGCGAACTTACACGCGTCTGTTTGTGGGTATGTATTTAATATTCATAATAAGTGCATGCCCACAAACAGACACGTGTAAGTTCACGCTTCCTTATCATCATTGCAACCATCTTCTCTAGTCTCTAACAGTATTCACAAAACGTTTGATCCGCAACTGATTCATGAATCATCATTTTTTGTAAGGAAAATTCACATTAGGTAGCGGCTGAGCCATGGATTTGCTGTGTGTGAATAACACCGTAATGGTATATCCACTGTTAATAAAAATCCACCGAATTGTATTGACTGGCTATAAAATGAGACCCGATGTTTTTAATTTACCTTAGCGACGAGTTCCTTGACTTATAGGTTGGTATGCGGCTGACCACCCATGCTGTAAAAATGGTTCACTTTGCAATGTCACCCCTGTTTCAGGGATGGACGGCAAGAGTTGCAGGGTGTATGTCCATTTGAGATTGTATTAATATGTTGTAGGTTCACATGAGGCATGTGCAAGCGTAAACTTGTAAGTATCTGGTTGTGGGAATGCATTTTATGTGAATCTCCAATGTAACATATCTCTGCAACTTAGATTAGATTAGATTAGACTTCAAACTGAATGAAAATGACAAACTTATTATGTACAACTAAACGTAGACCCCTGCAACTTTTGCCGACCGTCCCTAAAACAGGGGTGAGATTGGCAAGTGAACCATTTCTTACAGTACGGGTGTTAACTTATTTGACATAAATCGGAATATGCGTCAACCAAAGCACTTAATACAGAGGTTCGCGCATGAATATGCTTCTCATTGTTTTTATTTGCCGAGTCACGGAGAGGGTCCACCAGTTGCGTATGCCAACTCGTCTGTTGAACCGAGAGGAATCTCTACAGCACCCAATGTATACAAAATACATCAAAACTAAAACAACGCCTCTATTCAGCGTTTAAGGTTCCATATATTTTGCTGTTAAAACGTCATTGTTGAGTTTAAAGCAATATTTGAACGTTTATTTGCACTGCTGACTAGATTTAAATTTTCTTACGTTAAAACTTAATAATCAAGTGTAATAAAAAATGTATGGACATTTAAACAACGCCTCTATAAGCCGTTTAAGTTTCTGTAATGTTTTTGTGAAACGCTTTTCATAGCTTAAGCTAATATTTGAACGCCTTTGTGCAACGTTGAAGTGAAATCTTTACGTTTCAGCTAAATCAAAGAGTTTAACAAAAATGTATTGAAATTGAAATATAGCGCCTCTAGTGATCGTTTCAGTATTCATACATTTATTTATATGGTTTTAGCGTGAATTTGTATACTTTTGGTATTGTTTACTGCTGACTAGAGTTAAATCTGCAATACCCTAATGTAGTCCCGTATGTCTACAAAGTCATTGTGGCGCTCTCTTAACAAAACAATCAATCAACTATTATTATACTTGTAGTGATTGTTTATTAGAGGTTTTGTTAGATGTATAAACGATGCATGCACTTGTGTGTTTTTTTTTGATAAAATATCAATATGTTGAACATTAAATAAATGTGACAAAATAACACACATGCAATTTTGTCGGGTTAAAAAAAGGACAGAATAGCATTAGACGAAGCAGAAAATGACAGAACAGAACATAACTGTATAGGACATCGTCCCCATAGTGCTTGTTTGTCTTATGCCCATGAGAAGTAATTTCTACTTTAATCTAAGTTACAAAGATATGTTACATTGGAGATTCACATTACATGCATTCTCACAACCAGACACGTACAAGTTCGCGCTTGCACATGCCTCATTTGAACCTACAAAAAACAACCAAATCTCAAATGGACATACACCCTGCAACTCCTGCCGTCTTTCCCTGAAACAGGGGTGACATTGGCAAAGTGAACCGTTTTTACAGCATGGGTGGTCAGCCGCATACCAATCTATAAGTCAAGGAACTTTTCACAAGAGATTTTTTTGCATATGTAGTGGACAAATACATATTCGCCATGGAATGCAAGCACTCTAATAACTGAACCATCGACGTACTATTTAGACTTATAACTATTTTTATTGCTATTCTTATGATAGGTCCGTAGTCCAGTGGTAACATTTCGGACTTGTAAATGGAAGGTTGTGGGTTCGAATCCCGGTGGAACACAAAAAAATACCATTTATATTTTCAAATACGCTCTTCGCTGGGTTGAACAATCCATAAAACCTTTACCAAAGACCGGCCACTAAAGGTCCATCCAGCCTTACAGCAACTGGGTCTTGCCTGAGTATTGGTGCTTTGTTGCGATAACCAAGCTCGTAAACAACATCTTTGCGGTACGACAACAAGTGTCAGGCGCGTGCATAGAGTATAGGCAAAAACATTTCAGAAAACACATTTTCTCCCATTAACTCGTTGGAAATT
Source organism: Agapetus fuscipes (assembly GCA_951799405.1). Taxonomy (NCBI): domain Eukaryota; kingdom Metazoa; phylum Arthropoda; class Insecta; order Trichoptera; family Glossosomatidae; genus Agapetus; species Agapetus fuscipes. The sequence continues at coordinate 11,165,356 of OX637361.1, read as the reverse complement.
GATTAAAGTGCTAACGATGGCTCCAATCAAACTGAATTTTTAAATTTTAAATCAGAATATAAAGCTTAAATGGTTTTTTTTACTATATATTGCCTATCTATTGTGGGTTCCTTGACTTATAGGTTGGTATGAGGCTGACCACCCATACTTTAAAAAATGGTTCACTTTGCCAATGTCTCCCCCCTGTTTCAGGGAAGGTCGTCAAGAGTTGCAGGGCTTTTGTTCATTTGAGATTGGGTTTTTATTTGTAGGTCCACATGCGGCATGCGTGAGCGCGAAATTATGCGTGCCTGCTTGTGGGAATGCATTTAATATGAATCTCAAATGATACATATTATCTTTGCAAATTAGATTTAGATTAAGATTGCGTACCTATTAGGCGCGTGTGCCTGTATGGGATGCACGCCCATGACAAGTATCATAGACCCCTAGAGTCTCTGACATCTAGGGAGTCTAATCTAATCTAATCTAATATTTTTCAGGGTTTGGTGGTTTACACAGTGAAAGTCCATTGTATAATTAATTAAATAAATACACTGTTTTAATTCACTTATTATTTTATTTTAAATATGTCAAACGTTTTCGCCTATGTATTTATTTAATTAATTATAATCTAATCTAAGTTGCAAAGATATGTTACATTCGAGATTCACATTACATGCATTTTCACAACCAGATACGTACAAGTTCGCGCTTGCATATGCCGCATGTGAACCTACAACATAAAAACCAAATCTCAAATGGACATACACCCTGCAACTCTTGCCGTCCTTCCCTGACACAGGGGTGGCATTGGCAAAGTGAACCATTTTTACAGCATGGGTAGTCAGCAGTCAGCAGAATCTCACGCAAATAATTTCTTAAAAAAAAAAACAAATGTATAGTGATCAAGGTGTATGTGTAGTGATCATAGTATATGTATACTGAGCATAGTATTATTGTTGAATAATAGTTATTGTATCGGTATAAGATGGTGATGGATGATGAGCGATGAGCTGTCCGCTAAGGGTGGGCCGACACTGAGCGGTCAGGGGGTGACCGCGGCTTAGGATAAATATTCCATCTAAAATTTGGACAACTTTTATTATAACCTTCTTCTTCCTTTAATCCTAACACTGACAGGGCCTGAAGTCGATCTCACCGCATCTATTTGAAGATAGATGGCAATATAACATGGCGGCGTGTAAAAAAATTATTGTTTGTTTGTATTTTGTAAATGTAATTTGTTGTAATTTGTAAATGTAATTTGTTGTGTATTCCTTGACTTATAGGTTGGCATGCGGCTGACCACCATACTGTAAAAAATGGTTCACTTTGCCAATGTCACCCATGTTTCAGGAAAGTTCGGCGAAAGTTGCAGGGCTTATGTTCATTTGAGGTTTGGATTTTAATTTGTCAATACACATAATATGTAGCATTCGTAGCGCAAACTTACACATTTGTCTTTGTGGGCTTGCGTTTAATATGAATTTTAAATGTTTATATATCTTTGCATCGTAGATTATACATTATCATAGACTTCACCGTTCAGATCTTCCTTTGATATTCTCTAAGAGGTCTCAAATAAAAAAAAACGCAATTTTTTTTTTGAAAATACATAAATAATTCATCACCATCCATTAATATATGCAATTATTTTTCTTTTTCGCAAATGTATTTATTCAAATTCAACTGTACTCGCACATCGCAAGTACCAGGGGAACATGCTATCACAAGAGGAAATGTTAAAAATAATTGGCGAGTCCTCGGCGCGTCTTGATTCGCAAGAGATCAAAGCTGTCTATGGTACCAGGGGCACAGATGGGACGCAGGAGGTGGCGGAAGGACTAAACTCATTACGTTTGTCGATTATTCATGAAAATAATTTATATTCCGGCCGGTTACTTGCTTGGAGATGTTGTACGCAACCTCAGTGCGTCAATATGAAGCCGAAGCCACCTATGATATGCCTTAAATCTAAATCTAAATCTAAACTGCAAAGATAAACATCATTTAAGATTCATATTAAACGCATTCCCAGAAGCAGACATGTATAAGTTCGCGCTAGCACATGCCGCATGTGGACCTTCAATATAAAAACCCACAAATGAACATATGTAAGTCCTGCAACTCTTGCCGACCTTCCCTGAAACAGGGGTGACATTGGCAAAGTGAACCATATATGAAGCTTTCAATTTGAAAGTGCTCAAAATGATAGCTTGGCTCTTGTTAGGTTTATGTTGGAACTACGGTCATTTGACATATTTACAATTATTTAACTACGCAGTTATTTTTTTTATATTCGGATATTAGACGAACCGTTATAAGATTACTTAATAATAATAATATTAGGATGATTTATTTGGTGAGCGCTGTTTTTGTGTGTATCACACCTCAAGAGCCTTCTGCGAGCTTGGTCGTCGCTGTAAAAAGCGGCAATTCTCAAGCAAGACCCAGTTGTTGTAAGGTTGGATGAACCTTTCAGTGACCGATTTTGGTAAAGGTTTATGAATTTTTCAACTCAGCAAAGAGCACATTCGAAATATAAATGGTATATTTTTTGTGCTCCGCCGGGATCCGAATCCACAACCTTCCATTTACGAGTCCGAAGTGTTGACACTGGACTACGGACCGGCCCAAGTACCGGTACTTACATTACTCTCAATGTTTTGTTAGCAACGTAGCCAACATCTTCAGGAGACACCCTCTCTGCACAATGACTAAGGATGAACTGTCATGTGTGAAAATGAATGAGTTCATTCTCAGTCGTCGTGCAGAGTGATCAGAACCATCTCATTGTGCTCCTTTGTACTTTCACTCTTATGTTCTGATTTATACAGCATTCATTCATAACTATTACTTCTAAATCTAAATCTAAGCTGCAAAGATAATTATATTTCGACGCATTCCCACAAGCAGACATGTATATGTCCACACTAACACATGCCGCATGTGGACTACAATATAGAAACCCAATCTCAAATGAACATAAGCCCTGCAACGTCTTACTTAATGATTGATATTCAATCGGTACACATTGCGGCAAACCAATTCTAGGATTAAAACAGAAGAAGAAGATATTTTACTTGCTCGCATTAATTGTTGTTACTTATTATAAATTAATCAAGCTGTATTTTATGACTTTGCTACGTTGACTTCACCGGCTTGTAACAATAGGCGGCTACGGCCTTCCCCATACAAGTGGGAAAGTGTAGGGCCTATCGCTGGGCCAGCCACCGTCACGGCTGAGGGGGCCTACAGGAATTAGCCAGGCTTCCTGATTGCGGGCAAATAATATGGACTACTTGAGATGGAGCCGGGATGCGAGGTGTGAAAATCAAAGGTAAACCTTCAATACAGAGGGTGAGGGGGACGTGTGATTGTATGTATGCGTATCATCAACATTTTGAAGCGGCAAAATACTAGTAACTGACATTTAAATTAAAAAAAGATTTATTAACATTTCAGTAAGGCACGTCAATACGTAGATACGTGAAAGGTCTGCCGCACGTGTCTAATTTAATCTAATCTAATCTAAGTTGCAAAGAAATCTCAAATGGACATACACCCTGCAACTCTTGCCGTCCTTCCCTGAAACAGGGGTGACATTGGCAAAGTGAACCATTTTTACAGCATGGGTGGTCAGCCGCATTCCAACCTATAAGTCAAGGAACGATCTACAAAAACCTACCTACAAAAAAAATACGAACTTCAATTAATGAACATAGACTTTGCCGCTCCTGCCGCCCTTCCCTAAAACAGCCCCTGTATTAGAGTCAAGTGTTGAACAAGAAGCTAAGGATTATTTATTACTTCAGCTTATACTTAATATTCTTGTAGAGAGGAGAAGAAGCCTTCATTTTTAAAACCCTATATTTTTTAAATTTTTAAAACCGTTGGATAATATAGTTTTTGCCTATCTCCCAGGCGCATGCACTTTTAAGTTACAATTGTTTATTTACATCGATGCTCATTTTCAAAATATGTTTTTGAAGGTTTTTTACGTCAAAATTTTGTTAGGTATGAAATAAATATTTTGCAATTGTATTGTGTTGAACAACCACTTACTGCCTATAACTATAGTCAAAAAAATATAGTAGCTTCCTATTGCCTTCAATTAATAAGTGCTCTAATTGTATTTTTTTTTCAAATATTAAAAGGTGTTAAATACCAGTAATTATTTAGCCATTTGATGATGCAAACGGTTTCTCTGCGAAACTGGTCATGCAACTTAGTATATTAAAAGTAATATATAATAAAAATTCTTTTATTTTTATTTTTTTATTGTTATTGAATTAAACAACACCTTTTTAAAACTTTAAACCACTGTTTATTTTCACAAGTATATAATATATTCAAAAATTACAAATTTTTGAATATTTCAAATATTACAAACATTTTCGACCAATATAGTCATCTTCAGGTAGTAAATTTTTTTACAGATTTTTTAAAATAGTTAATATGTAAGTCAAATAGGTAAAATGAATTAAATTTATAAATATAAAAATAAAAAAAGTCCAAAAATAAAATATGTTATACATTAAGATAAAATTCATTAATAAAATAAGAGCTATTTTTTGAAAAACAATAAATCTTACAAATCATACAAAAATTAAATTAAAATAAAATCTTTATTTAGGTAGTTAGGTACTAAGTGATATCAATGAAAGTGATATCAAGTGAATTCAAGTTTCATTTTATTCTTTATCTTTCATGTGAACCTTATCAAATTGTCCAATCATTAATTTCCTAACACAAACACCAACACCTCTGCGGCACTCCAACAAGTGTCAAAGACCTCAAACTTTTATGAAATCTAGAATCTCTCGCATCCTAAAAAAAACTTCTTATTTTCTTAAGCAGATGCGCGAATCCATCTCTCTGTATCTTTTTTATTTCTCCTGTCTTTTGATCATAAATCATTCTCCCCGGTATCTCCCCGGTTCACACCTTGTTCGTCACACTTTGTATTTAAATTCCTAATTAAATCTTTCTTTCAGCGCGATGGGAGGGAGGAAGAGAGGGGGACGGGGGAGCTTTGCAAAAAGTTTGTAGAAAAAAGGCGCGCAACTTTTTGTGGAGGCACGAAAAGTTTCTAAGTATTATTAAGACGGTGTCTTTAGCCTCAAAGCCTTGTGGATGTGTGGGTGGCTGGTAAAAGTTGCTTGTATTTTATGTTAAGAGGATTGTACACCTCAGAGAAAATGCCAGAGGAAAACGAGAAAAAAACGGATTGCAAATGACTGAAATCTAGAGAATGAAGGAAAAATAATAGCATGCATGAAGAGAGTGATAAATATCGATGAGGTGAAAGATGAGTGCAAGGACAAAACAAAGTGGAGACGCGTGTGCGGAGGAACTGGCTACCTCTAGTGGAATTTAATTATTTTGAATTCTAAATAACCAACGAAATAGGACATCATTTCTCACATTCTTTATTGGGATCGAACCCTAGGCCTCTGGTAGGGAACGCAAACAGTCTACCAACAAACAATTGCATGAAGAAAGCTCAGTGCACCTGTTTTAAGAGAGGTATTTTAAAAATGCGTGAATTGAGAATCTGCATACTTAGAGTAAGTTAAGTGAGTTTTCAGAATTTGCATTAAGCTGGCTTAGACAGTATCTGTTTGTTGCAGAAACATCCCTACAACATTTCTACCTATAATCTAAGTTGCGAAGATATATACACATTCTAGATTCACATTTAATGTTCTTACGTATGTTTATTAATATAATATTATGATGATTTATTTGGTGAGCGCTGTTTTTGTTTGAATCACACCTCAAGAGCCCTCTGCAAACTTGATCGTCGTTGTAGTAATCGCCAATTCTCAAGCATGACTCAGTTGTTGTAGTGCTGGATGGAACTTAGGTGACTTTAGTGGATTTTTCCCCTAGTGGAGAGCATATTTGAAAATACAAATGGTATATTTTTTACACTTCGCCGGGATTCGATCCCATAACTTTCCATTTGAAAGTCAGAAGTGTTAACTACTGGACTACAGAACGGTCAAACACAGCGGTAAGCATTAGTTCGCTATGCTCAATGTCACCTCTGTTTCAGGGATGGTCGGCAAAAAGCTGCAGGGCTTATGTTCATTTGAGATTGAGTTTTTATACTGTAGTTACGCATGCGGCATGTGTTAGCGCGAACTAATACGTGTCTGCTTGTTGGAATGCATTTAATATTAATCTCAAAAGATATATATCTTCACAACTTACATTTAGATTTATTTAGATACGTCTGCTATTTCTTGACAATAAACAACAAGTTTATCAATAGCTACTTCCATATTCTGCCACATTAAAAAATGGCAAATTGTCACAATCTAAGCGGTTGCGTGTGCAGGTATAGAACTTTGGAAACAGGCGACTCAAATGTAGAATGGACAAGTATAAAGTGTAAGATCCTCTTGTAACGCTTGATTTATTATTAGGAACATCACGTTGTGATACGGTAGATTGTAGTCACTACTAACTAGTAACAGTTGATTAAATTGATGTCTTTAGAGTCGATAAAGCACAAGCAGTGCTAACGGCGCCAACTTCATTAAATAGAGTGGCCGCAAATAAGTGAAAACCATAGACTTACAGTACCCTTAGTACGAGTTGCAAAACTTGAGTAATGTAAAGTTTACGGCAATTATTAAAGAGTGATTTCCCCTAAAATCTGCCGTTTTTGTTTGTTTGAACTTGATTTTCTTCATCACTGTAACTCTTTTGCTAAGAACACAAAGTGTAAGAAACAAAAACGGCAGATTTTGGGAGAAATCACACTTTAATATATTCCGTAAACATTACTTTTCTCAAGTTTTGCAACTCGTACTAAGGGTACAGATGCTTTCACGAGATGGATATTGTGCTTAAAATGGTGGATGTAATGTGAAGAGAAAAAAGAAGAACATGCTACAAATGATACAGACAATAAAATGTGTCGGGAAAAACTACATAATCTTTTGTTATTGGTATAAGAAGGATTGTACTCTCTTAATTCCCATCTCTTTGAACATATCGACGGTTAAAAGGTATTAGGGCATAAGCGACAACAACTAAATTGTTCAGGAGAACAGTTTAATGTTTGAGATTGCAGAAAAATGGCATTACTTTCTTATTTTTTATCATCTCGTAAAATTAAAAAAGCTCTTAAATAAAAAAAAAAATAAAGGCATTTATTGGCATTCCTATTAATGTGGTTGTACTATGTTTTACGATTTTTTTTATGTCACAAGCAACTTTAGGACAAAAAGGCCAAAATTTTGTCGGTTACACCAAAACCATACTACGAAAACGCAGTTGTTTGCTTAGGCACAACAACAAAAATTATCGTAGAGCTATGGGAGTTATCGCATCAGAAAGAGCAAAAAGGAGGATAGCATTCATTACTCATTTTTGACGAAAACGTCGCTTATTAATCCTTTTAATCGTCTATATTTTTCTTTTTTCTATGCTGGACAGCAACAGAGTAACGTTTACAATTAAAGAGTCGATTTCGAGACAAGCTGGATATAAAAATAATACCCCACAACATGGCGCATCTCTCTGAATAAATTTACAAGGACTGCAAGCCATAAACGTTATTAGGTTTTCTGCGTGTCCACAGATACGTCCGCGAAGTACAAAGGGCTAAACCACTTACATGATTAAATGACCAAATAATGCAGACTTGCACATTCACTTTTTATGAGCAGATGAAAACAATGCATAAAAGCAGTAAAATATATTTGTTGTGTTTTTAGGCTTTCATGGCCGGCTTCAGATGATGATGGTGAGGATGCAGCATCAAGTGCGAGCCTTGAAGAAGTCAGTCACAAGTCCACTGACGAAACGTAGCAGCCTTCTATTGAAGAAAAAAAGCATCCTTCTGAGAAGAAATACTGGACTATAAATGTTTAATCTATAATCTAAAATGCAAGGATATATTCATTTAAAGCTCTCAGATGTATGCCCACAAACCAACACGTGTAGTTCGCGCTTACAAATGCTGAATGTGTACTTACAAATAAAATCCAAACCTCAAATGAACATAAGCCCCACAACTTTTGCCGACCTTCCCTGACACAGGGGTGACATTGGCAAAGTGAACCATTTTCTACAGTATGGGTGGTCAGCCTCATACCAACCTATAAGTCAAAGAAATGGTCTATATTTGTTGTTTTTATCATTGATAAAAATCTCAAACATATCGTGATGGTATTCTAACGTGTATACCAATTGGTATACCATCCTACTTCTGTTAACTGTGCAAAGTCGACCAAATATGTGGCAGAGACTAACTCTTCGTTCTGCACTGGGGGACGCCGTAAATAGGCTTCAAATGCCGCTTGGACGGAACAGAACGGATTTCGGAGACAGGGCTTATAGATCGGCTGGTCCATCCTGCTGTAACAGTCTACCTCTGGAGTTGAGAACAGAGACCAGTGTTAGTAGTTTCAGGAATTTACTTATGACACATTTGTTTATAGAAGCTTCAACACATAAAAGCGCCCTTGGGTTGACTAGTCGCTCCCTCAGTTCTTGTTTATCGTATACGCCAATCTTGTCAAGTATGACTTTTTCATGCAATTGTCTTATGAATCAAATTCTTCACAATCTGAGCTAAGAAAAACCGTAAAACTAGATAATGTGAGAGTTCTTTTAAATATTTTGTAAATAAATTTCTTGTTTTTATAAGACACATTGGTCCAGTACACAAGCAAACATTGCACATGTAAAATTTTCTCAATGGCGTATACGATAAACAAGAACTAAGGCAGCGTAGTGCCACTAAACGAGGTTGAAAAATCGTCACCTAGATTTTTAAATTTGGTTCACAATAAAACTTGCAAGTATCTGAGAAGAAAATTTATGGATATAAATGAATTAAAAACTATATAACAGGATGACTCTGTGAAGGCCACATTAAATGAAAAAGACGTCACAGTAACAATAAACAGTTGTGTAATGAAATTTGTGGTTTAACTGAATTATTGGTTCTTGTACTGCACGTCCGTTTAGAGCCAATGGCACAATGGTTGTAACAAATGATTTAGAACAAACGTACCCCTGTTTGACTCTGCGTTTAGTGCATTTGACTCCGTGTTAGTGCATTACGACTACTAAATAAATACAAATCTGTGCAAATAAATAGGTTCCACACCGCAGCTGTGGTGGAGGAGCCCGAAACGTCAGGGGTATTAGTTAATTTGATCAGCGTGGAGAAATAAGAATTGTTTGAAAACAGGGTTGGCACTTTCAAATTCCGACTCTGTGATTAATTTTCAATATTTTTTCGGAAAATAATTGTTACGATTGAATATATGCATCGTATTAATGAAATTTTATTTTTGGTCTGCTATTGAAAAAAACTTTTGAATGTCGGCACATATTTTCCTGTTTTAGTTTTATTCAAAGATATCCATGAATTGTCTGCGGCTTAAAGTGAAATTAAGATTTTAATCTATTAAATCCCTAGACCATGCTTGTAAACACCACCGATGATCTAGGGCCTAGAATCTATGTAGATCATCGGTGGTGTTTACAAGCATGGTCGTCGCTACAAAGCGCCAATACTCAAGCAAGATCCAGTTGCTTTAAGGTTGGATGGACCTTTAGCGACCGGTCTGTGGTAAAGGTTGTATGAATTTTTCAACCCAGCAAAGAACATATTTGAAAATATGAATGATATATTTTTTGTGCTCCACCGGGATTCGAACCCACAACCTTCCATTTACGAGTCCGAAGTGTTGCCACTGGACTACGGACTGGTCTGTTTGCATATAAAAGTTGATCTTAATCGGGGTTAAATATTTTCCGACTCCTTTTCGCAGCCCTGCAATAGTCGTACATGTAGGTAGACTTAGGGGTCGGTGATTGAAATAAAACAAATTACATTTGTGGCGATACGTAAATAGGAGTCGGTGCGGTAGGGGGAGGGACCACATGTTCACATATCTGGCTGCAGCCCTAGCTCTGACTCCCTCCCCTAATGAGCAGTTTACTCTAATGCTGCCCTGACAAGTGTAACAGGATGACTTATAAGAGAACTAACAAGGCTGTGGTCTAGTGGTTAACACTTCGGACTAATGATTAAAACGCTTCTTCTTCCTTTTCTAGATCCGTTGCCGGCCCTCTTCTTCACCACACGAGTTGAGAGCTGTCCGGAGAGCGCGAATGCTTCAAGATTGATTCCTTGACTTATAGGTTGGTATAAGGCTGACCCCCCATACTGTAAAAAATGATTCACTTGGCCAATGTCACTCCTGTGTCAGGGAAGGTCGGCAAAAGTTGTAGGATTTATGTTCATTTGAGGTTTGGATTTTATTTGTAAGTACACATTTGGCATAATTGTAAGCGCGAACTATACGTGTTTGTTTGTGGGCATGCATTTAATATGAGCTTTAAATGTTAAATCTTTGCAACTTAGATTTTTAAAGACTGAAGACATGTCTGTTCAGGAGGGGCTATGTCTCTGCAGTGCCCTAGCGGGGAACTCACAAAACGGCACTAAAAATATTGTCAAATTATTATTATCCAAAGGTTCTGTTTGTGATGTTTTCTCCTATGATCCAGACTCGTGTCATGGCAAATTGATCAAAGATAATTTGTCCACAGAGAGCTCGTCCATGGACAAATCGATCACATGACAGTTCATCCACATGACAGTTCATCCACATGACTTTTCGGTTAACATTTCGTTCTCATGCAATATATGGTTCACACATGTTCACACGCAGCTTCTATAATAAATAATAATCTATAATCTAAGTGGTAAAGATATATAAACATTCAAAACTCGTATTAAATGCATGCCCACAAACATATACGTGTAAGTTCGCGCTCACAAATGCTGAATGTGTACTTACAAATCAAAATCTAAGCGTCAAATGAACATAACCAGCAAGTTTTCACCCTAAAACAGGAGTGACATTGGCAAGGCAAAGTGAACCATTTTTTACAGTATGTGTGGTCAGCTTCATACCAACCTATAAGTCAAGGAATGTACTTAATCACAAAAAACCTACAATTTAGTAAAACTACAGTAATTACAAAGGTTTTTTGGAAGACAAGCGATCTTTCGAATTGATCTTATTAACAGCTGACAAGATTAGTTGTACCTACAGCTTAAATAATCTTTTTGACCCCCAGTATGCTCTGACCATTTGTAAGGTAGGTATTTCTAAAAATTGAAATCATTCTTAGACGATATTCTGCCGATTGAGCCACTTACCTTCTTATGAGTTGACTGAGGTGTTTACCATTTTCTTACATCGGCAAGATTATTGTACATCGTCATTACGTATTTATTTAGTAAAGTAATGAAGTCCGCACATTTGACAATGACAAAAAAGTTTTAAGCTTTTTGTTATAGGTACTCATGGTGATTACGCGCGAAGCGAATTCTCTTGCGTTTCTCTTCATTCGGTGTATATGCTTCGAGAGCTCCTCAATCCGACAATGATCGAGGTGCCTCGACGACAATTGGGACGCAATATCTGCCCCGAGAGCCTGGATTCTGTTGGTCGGGACAACAAGGAAAGGACCGAAGGAATTGCCACTAACCTTGATGCTCCCGTGGTCCAGGCCTCGTTCGACTGCAGTCTTGGCCCCGATTTCCGGCTGCTTCTCTCAACGCAGCAATCTCGTTGCTCGCACGACCTTGCACTCGGGAATAATGTTATAACCTTCCTACACGAAGGTTACCACGTTCGACACGACGATCTTCCTACACGAAGAATCTTAGACCAGTTCCACACGACAACCTTTCTAGTCAAAGGTATGAGAACAAGTCGCAATATAGGTAGGTAATACAGACTTTTGGGCATTGTGGTAAAGTTGTGAACAAGGATAGGTATTGATTTAAGGAATGACTAACAGATGTCGCTTTGGCGCGAACACATTGTTATTTTATTGTTATATCATTGTTATATGGTCGGCAAGAGTTGCAGGCCTTATGTTCATTTAAGGTTGGGTTTTTTATATTGTAGGTCCACATGCGGCATGTGTGAGCGTGAAATTATGCGTGTCTGCTTGTGGGAATGCTTTTAATATGAATCTCAAATGATACAATTCTTTGCAACTTAGATTCGGATTTTGTTATATAATACGTATTTTAGTGGCGTATACAAAACCTATTTGCTATTTTATACACTTTACAAATAGTCTAGCAGATTTAATCTTTTATTTCTCAGTTTACCCTGTTACATGGTACTAAAATTCAATGTACGATTGTAGGTAGTGCTTCTATGTACACAGTTCTCAATAAAATTCAATCCAAGAGCGCACATAAAATAAATCAGATTCTATCTTGAGCACTATTTGTTTCCATAATGTAACTGCTCTCAGCATTACGATCCGAGGTTCTGTATTTTGTATAAACGCACCCATTGTGTGTGTATTGTTTCATTTATGCTTTGAATAAGTGACTTTAGCTCAAAGTGATGCTCTTTTATTGTGCAAAAATTAAAATAAAACAATGTAGGTAGGTATAGGACCGGTTCGTAGTCCAGTGGCAACACTTCGGACTCGTAAATGGAAGCTTGTGGATTCGGATCCCGGCGGAGCACAAAATATACCATTTATATTTCGAATGTGCTCTTCGCTGAGTTGAAAAATTCATAAACCTTTACCAAAGACCGGTCACTGAAAGGTCCATCCAACCTTACAACTACTGGGTCTTGCTTGAGAATTGGCGCTTTCTACAGCGACGACCAAGCTCGCAGAGGGCTCTTGAGGCGTGATACACACAAAAACAGCGCTCACCAAATAAATCATCCTAATATTATTATTATTATTATTATAGCTATAGAAAGTTTTTTTAGTCCGGTCAGTAGTTCAATGGTAACACTTCGGACTCTGAATGGAAGGTTGTGGGTTCGAATCCCGGTGGAGCACAAAAAATATACCATTTACATTTTCCAATTTGCTCTTCGCTGGGTTTAAAAAATTTATAAACCTTCACCAATGACCGGTCACCAAAGGTCCATCCAGCCTAACAGCGACTGGGTCTTGCTTGAGAATTAGCGCTTTGTAGCGACGACGACCAATCTCGTAAAAAGGTCGATAGCTCAATTGGTAGAATGCTTACATTCCATGCCGAGACCAAGGGTTCGACCTTAAAATTTACTCAGCCTTCCCAAGAAATGAGAACCAGCCCTTCCCGGGAGCTGGGAAACCTACACTTCAACTGAAAGTGGTTGGTGTGAGGCTGGCCCCCTTACCCGTAAAAATAAATATGTCCCGAATCGCCACATGTGACCCCTTCGGGGATAACGCAGCCAAGAAGTTACATTGTATGTGTAGCTTAGTTGCGTTGCGTTGGTTTTGAAATGATAAAACATCCGGCACTACTTAAATTAAAAAAAAAATATTTTTGTACTCAGTGCTTTAAAAATTAACCATTCAATTTATCCCATTATAATTGTACAGAAATATTTCTAGAGCCATATAACGTCTTATTTTTCATCTACCTAGGTGTGCTATATTTTTTATGTCAGTCTGTACACTTCATTTCTCTCCCCCTTCACCAATCTCATCCCTCCTCCCTTTTAGGAGACTTTTTAATAAAATCTTAGACGAAATTTACCATAAAATATGGTCCCGCTCTCTCAGCCGTTTTTACAATAGATTAATATTCATACATAATTTATTCTCCCGCGCAAAAGTTTGTTTTTTATCGTGGGTCTCTCACAGGTGGGCGCTTTGTCATCTTGAAGGCACTTTTCCTTGAAAATTGAAGAAAATACACTGCTGTCGTACCACTAGAGGTGGCCAGAACCTCTGTAGAGTCTCCTCATCTTACTCTTACCTGGACGTAGGTACTTTTCTCATTTATTTCTTATCTAAATCTAAATCTAAGTTGCACAGATATGTACCATTTGAGATTCATATTAAATGCATTCCCACAAACAGACACGCATAATTTCGCGCTCACACATGCTGCATGTGGATCTACAATATAAAAACCCAATCTCAAATAAACATAAGCCCTGCAATTCTTGCCGACCTTCCCTGAAACAGGGGTGACATTATATCCAAAACTTTATTTATATATTTTCTTCTTTTGCATTCACTCTTTATATTCTTAATTTGATCAACTCAGAGAGGCATTATTGAAAATTGAAAATGAATGATATTCTTTTTGTGCTCCAACTGGAATCAAACTCACGACCTTCCAAATACGAGAGGTAACTGCTAGACTACGGACCGGTATTTTTAGTGATTGGTCCAACTTAGGTATCCCTAGCACAAGTCAAAAAAATGAAACGCTATGATATGTTGAATACCAAATAAAATCAGTTTTTGAGTGTCTTTAAATTACACAACATTCTTCAAAAAAATCTTCTTCTTCCTTTCCGTCACTCCTGGTCGTAGACCTCCTCCAATCATAAGAAAATAAGTCCCCCTCTTACTATCCGCTTTTATAAACATTAGCAACTATTCCTTGACTTATAGGTTGGTATGAGACTGACCACCCATACTGAAAAAATGGTTCACTTTGCCAATGTCACTCCTGTTTCAGGGAAGGTCGGCAAGAGCTGCAGGGCTTATGTTCATTTGAGATTGGGTTTTTTATATTGTAGGTCCACATGCGGCATGTGTGATCGCGAAATTATGCGTGTCTGCTTGTGGGAATGCATTTAATATGACACATATCTTTGCAACTCAGATTTAGATTTAGATTAGCAACGATGTTTTTTTTTCAAAGGCTCTTTGTTTTTGAATAAATAACACATTAATTAATTTTACAATACCTTATGGGCAATTGATCAGGTGGAAATTGTCGGTTGTAAAGTTAAGCAATGTTTAGAAATAATAATCCTTTGTTTAATTAGCTTTGCCTTTTTTTGGTACAAATGTGTATTTTTTATTGTTTGGTAAAGGATGTTTAATCGTGAGTAATATTTATAAAAAAAAAAATAGCAACTTCTTACAACAAAATTAAAATAAGAGTTAGGAAAGAATAAATGGTGATAGACTGACAAAGTATGTATCCAAAGAAAGTGTGAAAGGAAAAAGAGGGAAGGGACGACCGAGAAAAGTATGGAGTGATCAGATTGAGGAGATTGTGAAATAATGGGATATACAAAGTGAGCGTAAAAGAAGAAAATGCATGAAAAAGGTGATGGATATGAATGAATTGAAACAGGTGTGGAAAGATAGGAAAAAATGGAGGCAACTCTGCAGAGGCTCTGGCCACCCCTAGCGAAATGGCGACAGAGTTACAGTTACAGTTACAGTAAGAGAGATATTTTTACATTTCAATTTTATCATAAGGTAAGTAATAAATGTTTTCAAATCTTCTTGTCTTTCTTGATTAAAAATTTTCGATCCGTGATTCAAAAAAACTCCATATTGTCTCATGGATACTGAGATGAGGACGCCCAGCTATCTTTTCACTTTTAAGCAGGTCTTCCAGCTGGATGTTGACCTAATGGCATCTCATTTGCTACGATGTGTGCGCATCTTTAATGACTTATTCTGGAGACATGATATCTCCAAAATCATCACCTGTCCTTAAATTTACATTATAATTATTTCGTATTATGTGTATCATCATTCTTCACGCTACTAGTGATCAAGCAACAATCCCACAAGGAGTGCCACCCGAGGTATGCTATTAGCTTCAGTAACATCGAACCATTTACTTTTAGAGTCATGGGCACGCCTCTGACCTAGAGGTTCTTGTTTTGTCGTGCCGTTATTTTTATTTCACGGGAAGGCCTTTCGCCACTTGAGAAAATATGTAGCTTTGCATGACCGTCCATGTGCTGTGGGTTCTTCTGACACATACATACAGGACAGGTACGAGAAGGGTTTGAGCATGTCCTGGATCTGCTCCATCACACTATGTCTTCTATTTCACAGACTTCTTGTATTTGGTCATTACGGATGCGATATTGCAATGTTCTGTCTGTGATCATTCCAAGATCCTTCATTGCGAATATTTTCCCTTTTTATTTGAACATTATTTAATGTATTTTTGTTTTATTTCTGACATGCGGAAAATACAGTGCTAAACTGTTACTAGGTGATAAATCATTTTTAATAAAACTGCGTTCGGTAACAGTTGTAGATATATATGTGTTGACAAATGACACCCCATCTGGCATTTAGAATGTTATCAGCTGGTATTATAAGCATTCTAAAGCTTCAAACCAACACTTAAATTCAAATGTATAATCTAAGCTGCAGATATATCGCTCCCCCAGTTCTTGTGTACCGTATACGCCAATCTTGTCAAATATGACTTTTTCATGCAGTTGTCTTATGAATCAAATTCTACACAATCTGAGCTAAGAAAAACCGTAAAACTCGATAATGTGAGAGTTGTTTTAAATACTTTTTAAATAAATTTCTTGTTTTCATAAGACACATTGGTCCAGTGCACATGCAAACATTGCTCATGTACGTGTAAATTTTTCTCAATGGCGTATACGGTAAACAAGAACTTAGGCGCCAACCAGCAGACACGTGTAGTTGGCGCTTACACATGCTCTATTAGAAAATCTGCCTTGAAATTTGTACCAACTTCTTATAAAGAGGGGTAACATTTGAAAAGTGAACCAATTTTTTTATAGGATGGGTGGTCATCCTCATACAACCTATAACGAATACACGTGCAATATATTTCATGTAGCTTTTCAAGCACAAAATAAAAATACCGGCAAAGTTTGCTCAGCTTTCACAAGAAATGAGAACCAGCTCTCTCGCGAGTTGCGAAACCTCAGATCAAATGGATTTGTAGGAGTATTTCCTATCAAAATTAATAAATTGCACAAACCACATGCCACACCTTGACTTATAGGTTGGTATGAGGCTGACCACCCATACTGTAAAAAATGGTTCACTTTGCCAATGTCACCCCTGTTTCAGGGAATGTCGGCAAGAGTTGCAGGGCTTATGTTCATTTGTGATTGGGTTTTTATATTGTAGGCCCACATGCGGCATGTGTGAGCGCGAAACTATGCGTGTCTGCTTGTGGGAATGCATTTATCATATTTAATTTGAGATTCATAAATCTCAAATGATACATATCTTTGCAACTTAGATTTAGAGATTTAGATATGCGACACTTTCGGGGACACCGCGGTAAGCTGTTGCATTTTTCTCCTTTAGACAATTCTTTACACAACAATTCATAATACAATCATTTTGGACCAAATCAGAAAGAGTCTCACCATTAGAAGCCATTTCTACCGTACGTACTTTACTCAGTTCGCTTTCATCCCCCGTCCATGTCTCACTTCCCTACATCAGATTGATATAAATATATTGAATGTAAATATTTAGACGTGGCTTAAGTAATTCCTCGCTCACTAAAATCTGAGTTTCGCCGTCACGTGCGCTCTGTAAAAACTTAATTAAAAACTAAATACATTCCCATCACTTTATCTGACGTGTCTGTTCGCTATCAACCCGGCAGATCAACGCACCCCTGTCCTTACCCCAAACGTAAAACCTAACACTGAAACCTTATAGGCTACCAAAAAAGCAAGGAAATCAAAACAGCACCTCTAATGAACGTTTAAGTTTCACATACATTTTCGGTACTAAGCTATAGTTGAGTTTTTTACTTTGTCGGATAATACGGGGATGAAGTATACAATAAGCACCCTGTGACATCGAATATATTAAATCTCTACCTAGCAAGGATCCTAACTAAGGAGGAGAGAAATAAATTTTCGGCGATATGGCCGAGAGGATAATGTAGTGTATGTTTGCAATAGAATAGCACAATTATGATGATGCGTCTGGTCCTATTACCAATAGCTCTGATCCTTAGTTGAGAGATGACGTTTGGGTACTCTTTTTTAGAAAAAAAAATAATAAAAGTTTATTCCAGTCCGGTCACGCGGAGGGTGCAATACGTGACCAGCTTTATTAAAAAAAAAATATTGTTCGAAAAATACATAAAGGAAAATAGAAACGGAGAAAGAAAATATAATCAGAGAAAGAAAATTAGTTTGAAAGATAATGAACATTGATCGAAAGTAATGACTTAAAAATAATAAATAATTAGTTGCTATGAAACTCACCACATTTGCTGTAAAAATTTGTTAAATTTTGTCATCTTCATTCTTGCTTCAGGAAAGGGCGGCAAGATTTGCAAAGCTTAGGTACGTTCATTTGAGATTTTGGTCACATGCAACATGTCTAAGCGCGAACATAATGATAAGTGAATATGATGAAGTATACTGTAACTGCAACTCTGTCGCCGTTTCGCTAGGAGTGGCCAGAGTCTCTACAGAGCTGCCTTCATTTCTTCCTATCCTGACATACCTCTTTCAATTCATTCATATTCATCACCTTTTTAATTCATTTTCTTATTTAGGCTCACTTTGTATATCCCATTCTCTCACAATATCATCAATCTGATCACTCCATAGATACTTTTCTCGGTCGTCCCTTACCTCTTTTTCCTGTCACACTTCCTCTGTATAAAGAAAGGTATAAGGCGAAGTATAAAGTAAGCATTTCCATTAATGTGCACAAAAAGTATTAATTGTGGTTGAAGAATTAAAATATTTATTTTTGGAAATCTCTGTAGCGATTCAATTCGTCAGTTTTACAGTGGCGCAACTACACGCGTGACGCAGCGAGGGAGGGATATTTCTCAAGCGTGCGGACTCAAATAGGGGTCCTAAACTACCCCTCCGCTCAAACAATACAGCCGCACAACAATGCAGACACCAAAAACTGCGTCGCTTTAGGGTTACTTACATAGCGACTCTGTGGGCATTTACCATCCCTATAACTAAACCCTCCCAAAACCAAAAAGTCCAAAAAAAGCCGTTCAAAATCGTGCGAATTTAAGTTTTGAGTTTGGATGAGTTGGGGTGTGTATCGCTTGATATGAGCGTAGGGTTGAAAGGGGGAGACTGGGGTAACCCGGGTGTGTTGAGCTTAATTATGAACGGATAGTTGATTTTGAAAAGGGGTTAAATTGAACACACTTGCTTTTGTTGTGCGTGTAAGGCTCAATTGAGATATTATATTTGTTGGGATTGAAGCGAATCCCAACTGGATAACGTGAGTTTGTTTTGAATTTTGTTGATTGTATTGTCTTGGGTGTTGTATGTACTTGAACGCAATACCGGGTGTATATATATAAATTGAACAAGGAAGTTATTTAAATTAGGATTCTCACTTTACAAACTTTATAACTTATTAGGTGTAACTCTAAAGGTTTAATATTTACGTTTTGAAAAATCATACAAACAAATGTTTCTTTATAAAAGAATGCTATAAATGCAAACGCCGTCAACTCCTTACGCGAAGATTTTGAGAAAAATAAACTTGTATTTTGAATGCAATTTGGAACCGGTTGGAGATGACGGCGTTTGCACGAAATCATACTTTTTCAATTCAAATTACGAAGGATTAAGTGAGGTTTTCCTCACATTGCACACAGCAAATGATTTGTTACACTACGCAGAGTCAAATTCAATAATTATCTCAAAAACCATAAAATTTGGAGATGACGGCGTTTGCAGTTATACGACTCATGTACGGTTTAATTTTATTTATTAAAAATATATTTTTTAAGTGTAATGAAAACTAACTTGTGGTCTTCATGAAAAGACAAGATTTTCTTTCGATTAATTAACAGCCAAAAATGAGATTTTTTCTTCTGATAAAGATGAACAAATATATATTTTACAATGAATATGTTCCTTGACTGATATGTTGGTATGCGGCTGACCACCCATACTGTAAAAAATGGTTCACTTTGCCAATGTCACCCCTGCTTCAGGGAAGGTCGGCAAGAGTTGCAGGGCTAATGTTAATTTGAGATTGGGTTTTTTATATTGTAGGTCCACATGCGGCATGTGTAAGCGCGAAATTATGCATGTCTGTTTGTGGGAATGCATTTAATATGAATCTCAAATTATACATATCTTTGCAGCTTAGATTTAAATTTAGATTTAGAATATGTTGATCTATAATAGTTAAAATATGTTTGTAAAGGGCTTTCAGGCGTTTATTTATTATAAGAAAAATGATTATATTTATACAGTAATCATTAAACATTGTGTATGAGTCCTGTTTCATTTGTCTTTATAATTCAAAACATTACACAAAAAGGATAATATATTAAAAAAAAAATAATGCCAATTACAGGTTGTTGATAGTACAAATAAGAAATTAATACATTTAGAAAAAAAAAACCGCAAAATTAACTCTTACCGATGATACACAAATAAGCCACGATAAACGACATCTATAGTTCTATTTAGCTAAATAAATACTTTCCCTCTACCGTTTAAATATTCCCGTTTACCACGGAAACATGTTGATTTTAATAATTAAATAAACGGAGGCGCATTACAGGGCTAACCATAACAGCAAACAAACTAAACAAAATAACACAATAGAGGAATTGTTAGAGCTCGCGCACCTGGCGACAGAGTTACCCCATTCTACCCTTTTCATAATATGACAGGCCCCTTAACTTTCTGATACATATTAGCCAAACGTGTAACTTTCAATGACCAAATATGAAGCACAACTGTCATTTATTTTATATCGCTGCTTTTCAGTGGCAAAGGGTGCCATACAAGCCGGTTCCCATCGGCTTCCCTTTTAAAATGATGTAACAAAGTAGCTAAAAAATATAGGCACAAAGTAAAAAAATACATTTAAAACCAAATAAACAATACGTATTTTTTCCTCATTGAATCCATGCAGTCTACTTTATTATCATTTTAAACGGGAAACCGATGGGAATCGGCTTGTATGGCACCCTTTGCCACTGCTGCTTTTGCCTCTTGTTATTGAGGGGTGGGTGGGTAAAGTTGCAAAAGAGTCCAAGGGCTAGATTTTTCGTTTCGTCATCTATAGTCTATAATCTAAGTTGCAAATATATGTAAACAAACACACAAACATAAACCTTGCAACTCCTGCCACCTTTTCCTGAAACCAGGGTGGATCAGAATGATTTCCCGGTTCGGGGTTTATTTCAAATCCGGATCGAACTATAGCCCTGGGGCTTTGCAAGCAAGCGTTCTAAGAATTGAGCTATAGATCGGTCAGAAACAGGTATTAAGAATATCAATCAACATTTCATTCATCAATTTTAACGTAAATCAAGTATAAGTAATTAAGTACTCAATGTTCAAAGTTCCTTGACTTAAAGGTTGGTATGCGGCTGACCACCCATACTGTAAAAAATGGTTCACTTTGCCAATGTCACCCCTGTTTCAGGGAAGGACGGCAAGAGTTGCAGTGCTTATGTTCATGTGAGATTGGGTTTTTATATTGTAGGTCCACATGCGGCATGTGTAATCGCGAAATTATACATGTCTGCTTGTGGGAATGCATTTAATATAAATCTTAAATGATGTATATATTTGCAGCTTAGATTAGATGACATCTGTTGAACCAGGGTCAAAGTTATCGTCAATACCTACTCAATAGGACATGATGGGACGCGAGCCAACGCTTATTTGAAATGCACCAATTGCCACTGCCTTGTGCACTCAACTATAGCTTCACAATGATTCCAGATATAAAGAAGAAACAGTGGAAATACCACGGTTGACAAAAAATACCAAAATCTGCCTGAGACCATAGTTGTGACAATAAAAAAGGTAAAATAATGTAGAATTGTTGACGTACGTACTTTTTTGTGAGTTGTTGAAGACTCTCTCTTTCTAGTTTTGTTTCAGCCCGTGTTCTGTAAGTGTAACTGTAACTCTGTCGCCGTTCCGCTAGGGGTGGTCAGAGCCTCTGCAGAGCTTCCTGAAACAAAAGACATTTTATGAACGACATGGCGCAAAAGTTCAATTATCGATAGGTAATATAAATTTGCAAAGAGATTCCTGTTTTATGTATGACCACAAGCACGCACATGTGTAACTGTAACTGTAACTGTAACTCTGTCGCCATTCCTCTAGGGGTGGCCAGAGCCTCTGCAGAGTTGCCTCCATTTTTTCCTATCCTGACATACCTCTTTCAATTCCTTCATATCCATCACCTTTTTCATGCATTTTCTTCTTTTACGCTCACTTTGTATATCCCATTTTTTCACAATCTCCTTAATCTGATCACTCCATACTTTCCTCGGTCGTCCCTTCCCTCTTTTTCCTTTCACACTTTCTTTGTATACATACTTTGTCAGTCTATCATCTTTCATTCTTTCCACATGCCCAAACCATCTCATCACATTCTTTTGTACTTTAACTTTCACGTCCTCTTTCAAATTACATTCTTTTTTTACCCATTCATTCCTAACTCTATCCCTCAAAGTTTTGTGAAAGTTTGCTTGTTCAAATACTGCATATGTAATTTCAAAATGAAAACATGAATCTAAATGCACATACGCCCAGAAACTCTTTCTGCCATTTCTTGACACAAGGAAGGCATTGGTAAAAGTGAACTAATTTTTACAGTAAGATTGGTCAATGAACAACAATTGTTATAACATTTAACTCATCCAATTGGCAAGGGAGGTGTTTAAATGAATGAATTTTCAGTAGAACCAAACTTCAAACTGTCAACTGGAAATACAAAATATTCTTCAAGAGCAGTTAACAATTGTAAGGCATATTTTTTGATGACTATAAAATTTTCTAAAAAGGGTTCGTCTTTAGTGCTCCTGCAAGGGTACTTTCATGCACTTGATCGTGTAAATATATAGGGCTGGAAGTGCGTCAAACAATAAGGATCCTTTACAGATTGAATGCGACTAAATAAATAGGTTCTGTATAGATTTAAACTGATTTAAAACATTTGCATATAAAATAGCTAAGAGTTTTTTTTCAAAATAATGTAGATGTATAAATGAAAAAAAAAAAATTGAATAGTATACGGTTACGTTTTTGGGTTCTTCAGTTTTAGCTCAGTTGGTAGAGTGCTTGCATTCTGTACCGAGAACTCGGGTTCATATTTTACCGAGGGTGTCAAAAATCATTTCTCGTTGCGGTGTTTATTCTAAAGGTGGGAAACCCCCACTTTAACTGAAGTAGCTGGAGTAAGACCCCTTACCTCCCGTGCCATGTGCGACCCTTTCGGTAAACGCGGCAAGAAGTTACTCTATATGTGAAGCTTAGTAGAGAATGTTCAAAGCAGTAGGTACAACGTACAATGAGATACTCCAGGCAGCTAGAAATGATTGACTATGAATGACTGACAAATTGAGTATAACCAGGGAATTTCGATGCTGAAAGTGGAAATGAAAAAAGGAGGATTGAATGTATTGAATATTGATCAAATACGCAAGATTGCAAATGACTGAGTGCTACTAAAACAGGCACAAGAAGTTCACAAGTACACACGATATTATTTATGGCAAATAAATATTATATAAGTACATTACTAAAATTATAAAACAGGGAATGAGATCTATTTTGAATAAAAAACTTGACTGTAAAATAAATTATATGATAGATACGTTAAATTGGTTATACATTGAAGAAAATTTCAAAATTAGCGCTATTATTTTTATACACAAATTAGAAAAAAATATGTTACCTCAATATTTGAAGAATTTTCATAAATATATTGAGAAGAGATATTCATAAGTATAATACCAGGAAAAAGGATGATTTAAGGAAACCAAAATTAAAAAGTGTGAAATATGATAAGGGCGTTTTGCACAGAGGACTTGATTATTATTATAATTTACCAGTAGAAATAAAATATTGTAAGTGCATTAATGAATTTCAAGTGAAATTAAAAAAAAAAAAGTGCAAACCAGCCTTAACAAAATTATCAATTATTTTGTTTACTTTTGTTTGTTTTTATTTTATTTTTGTTTTGGTTTGTTATTATTTTATGATTATATGATTTGTATTTCATTATATTAAGTTGTAATTAGAAATTAGCTAAAATAAAACAATCTATATATACAAGTAAAATTACAAAATACATTTCTTCCATAGGAACGTTCTAGGAGATTACAGAATACTTTTCAGCGCCCTTGGAGTGACTACATCACGAAACGGCGCTATAAAGAAATCATCAACTCATCATCATCATCATCATCAGCTAGGAAGAGATGTAATTAGATCAATTGTTGTAAATAATCATAAGCGAGTTCGATAAACGGATTGAGATGCTAATTTATAGAGGTGGCTGCTCCCGTGGTTGGCGCTTCTCTATATTAGTAATTATTAATTGAAGTCGCGGCTTACCTCTGTCAACAGGCGGTGCGCCGACTGGATCTCAACCCCTGTACCGCGAGTATAAAACGTATCATAAACCTCACCTCGATCGCGGAAATAAAATAAAATGTATGGAAACTAAATCACTCTCTACGGGTGTAGTCTTATATTCAATACTTTTTGGTTTATGGAATAGAGGTGAGTTAACAGTTATGCTTTGTGCTAGGGGTAGTGGAGACAGCCCTTACAAACAATACCCTCGCAAACTGGGAAATGGAATCGTAAGCTTAATAATATAACCATGCAGAGTGGGGTGATTGGAGCAGTTATTGGATTGTTTATATATTAATAAAAAATATTTTTAAAATGTAAAATTATTCGGTAGGCAACAATATGGAATTTTCCGTTTCCTAGAGATATATAATTTTAGCTGCAAAGATATATTATAAACAGTTAAAATCAATTTATAATGTGTACCCACAATCAGACACTTACTAAAGTTCAGGTCTTGTCTTGTATCCTACAGCCATTCCTCTAGGGGTGGCCGGTACCTCCACACAAGTGCCTCCACTTGACTCTGTCCTTGCATACTTCTTTCATCTCATCTAATTTCATCACCCTTTTCATGCATGCTCTACTCTTGTTTCCTCTCTGTAGATTCCATTCATTTGCAATCTCACTTATCTGGTCAATCCATTCTTTCCTAGGTCTTCCCCTTCCACGCTTACCTATTACATTCCCTTAACCATAAAAAAATAATAATCATAAAAACCAAAATCTCTAATAAAAATAAACCTTGAAACCTTTGCCACTGTTTCCTAAACAGGGAAGACATTGTCAAAGTAAACCATTTTTTAAGGCGTGCCTATTCAGATTCATACCAACCTATTGATCAAAAAATTTTAAGTGAACGTGGTACCACGAAATCGGTTTTTTGTTTTGTATTTCTCCATGTGAAATCAGAAAATGAAACCATTTTTTTAAATCCACAATTGACTTTTCAACCTGCCTATAATTTTTCATCCCTTAATTTATATTAAAATAAATTTGAAAATCAAAAGGCTGTTAATATTTTTGGTCCTTCACAACCGGCATCAGATGCATCTTCTTGTCTTCTGAGTATAAACTGTTTTCCATTGCTTTTTTCTAATCAGTTTATCTGACTTAGAAGAGAAAAGAACATAAAAGGAATGGACCACATCTAAGATCTAAACGAACAATTCACATAAACAGTTTTTTTCGAAATGTATTTGTAAACAAAGAAAAAGACGGTTTGAAATGTTAACAAGTCAGACTATATAAAAACATCTTCCATAACAAGTAGCTTTTTATTTTTCCTCTCTTATTTAAAATGAAACAAAAAAGGATACCAAAACACTCAAAATAAACTTTATAAACATGTTGTACTTAACTGTCGCATGACAGTGGCCGTCACCCCACCCGTTTATCTCCATAATCTAACCACAGCCGTGAATGGGTCTAATTTTTCGCCTGTCGCCCACGAATAGTAGACGTCTAATCAGGATACGCTGAAGGAGGGGTGGTTGGGAGGCCCCAGCAAGACGCCCTATGTACCATGTACTAGGGGCGTATATATAGCGGCACACACAACAAGGAACTCTAATTGGGTTATGTGGAAAGGATTGTTGCTTGGGATTTGTGTATGAAAGTTATGTACTTGTATATATACGATTGAAATGGAAGGAAAAATTTACTTATTAAAATTGAAAAAAAATCTACCATAGTAATAAATCTATAATCTTTAATCTAAGTTGCAAGGATGTATTCATTTTAAGCTCTCAGATTATGCCCACAAACCGACACGTGTAGTTCGCGCTTACAAATGCTGAATGTGTACTTACAAATAAAATCCAAATCTCGAATGAACATAAGCCCCACAACTTTTGCCGACCTTCCCTGACACAGGGGTGACATTGGCAAAGTGAAACATTTTTTACAGTATGGGTGGTCAGCCTCATACGAGTACCAATCATCATAAAAAAATACTCATAAATCGTTCCAGATATTCCAATGATTATTCTCACCTCGACAGCTATTGGAAGTGTATCGATTTACGTAAATTGCCAAATTATTTTAATGTGTCCTGTGGTATTACAACTAAGATCTTAGTATCAAGAAAGGTTACTCAACCTTTACAAGGAAAGCAAACTATTTCTTTCAGAAAAAGGGGAAAACCTCGACTTTTTGTAGTGCTGGTTTGTATATATATACGTCATGCAAATAAGTCGAATATACATACATATATGATAGAATATATTTATATATTTCCTAGGGACTCGTAAACCGTTAAACTTATGTATTCAAACTTTCAGGACACATGTTTATTGACTAATAGGTTGGTATGAGGCTGACCCCAAATGCTTTTAAAAATTCTTTAACTTTTCTCAATGCCATCTCGGTTTCTAGGATAGGCGGTAGGAGTTGCAAGGTTTTGAGGTGAGAGGAAAAAGATTCTCCAAACGATGGCCCGATGAAGTGAAGACGGTGTTTTGGCCGAGGGAGTCGAGTAGCTGATCTTTCTAGCGTGTTTGAAATAGAATAACGCTGGTTCGACCCCCCGTTTGGGTCCTTTGACCAGAGCTTTAATTCTGGTTCAATAGATGCCATTAGGTAATTATTAATTAAAAAATCATTGAAACATATTTTGTAATAATGAATTATTAATTGATGATATTAATACCTGTTTCTGGCCAGGCAGAAAAGGTTGGTGAATTGCATTCCTCTTCACTAATATATTTTTAAAAAGACAGCAGTAGGTAAGCTTCACATTTTATTCAATGGCGAATGGTGCCATACAACTCGATTCCCATCGGCTTCCCTTTTAAAATGAGGCAACAAAGTGGTTAAAAAATATAGGCACAAAGTAAAAAAATACATAAGAACAAATACAAAGAAACTAATCTAATCAAATCTTAGTTGCGAAGTTACATTGGAGATTCAACTCAGCAGGTACGCATTAATAAGATAGTAAGCTCTAGAAAAATAACGCGATTCGGAATTCCGCAAGGCACCGTCCTTGGACCAATATTGTTCATTATTTATGTCAATGAGATATTCTCTCTGCCGATCACATCCTCAATCCTGTCCTTTGCTGATGATACGGCTATGATTGTGAGGGGAGGGTCATGGGTAGAGGTGGTTCGCAGAACGAACGTGGAATTAACCATACTTAAAAATTGGTTCGACAAAAATTTCCTGTCTCTGAATACCGAAAAAACAAATTTTATTCCATTCTCTCTCTACAATAGGGGTCTTCCTTTTTCACTTAGTATAGCAATACATAGCTGTACTAACTTCTTGGTCAGTGGAACTGCGTGCTCCTGCTCATGCCCCCTAATTTCTCAAGCGGAAAGTGTTAAATATCTGGGTATTAAAATAGATTCCAGAATTAGATGGAAGGAGCATGTAGAAACAACTATTGAAAGACTAAGGAAAATTTACTATGTATTCCGCAAAATTAGAGATATTCTAGAGGTAAAAACTTTGAAGTCTACCTATTTTGCGCTTGGACAGTCATTGATGCAGTATGGAATGGTCGGATGGGGCGGCACATTTAAAACAACACTCGAGCCTCTTAGGGTGGTGCAGAGAATGGTTATCAAAATAATGTTAAAGAAGCCTTTCGACTATTCCACATTGCAATTATATCATGACTTTCCGGTGCTAACAATTGACCAATTGTATAAGAGAGCGGCTCTCTACCAAGTTCATAAGGATTACTTTATCCACGGATATAATCCGGGGGATATTGTAATCCCGAGTGGTAGATCGCGTAGAGAGTCGCTTCTAATCAAAGTTCCTAGAAAGAATACAGCAACCGGCCAACATCACTACGATTATTTGGGTGTAAGGTGGTACAATGCACTTTTTTCCAGGTATAAGCATGATAAGCACGCAGACCCTAGGGCCATTAAGTACATGATCAGCAAATATTTGAAAGAGGTGTAAATAGTTGAGTGTTTATATTTGATTGGTTTTTTGTATATTATTCTTATCATTATTATTTTTGTTATTTTTTTCATATATCTACATGTGTGTATATATGTATAATTCCTATTTCTGTATTTTCTATTTAAACATGTTACCTCTTTATGTTATTTTACTTTATTTTTTGTCTTTCTGTTTTTGCTGAGTAAATGACTAAATAGTGTATATATTATTTTTGTTTTTTATGATTTTTATCTATTAAGTGATTAATTTTAAGTTAAGATAAGTTGGAATCCTCCCCAAAACACAAGCTATGCTTACTTTGGGGAGTATTTATTGTAATTAGATTTTTAAAATTTATTTTTATTGTAATACTTTGTACATATTGATAAAAAACAATAAAGACCTTATGAATTATGAATTATGAATTCACATTACATGCATTCTCACAACCAGACACGTACAAGTTCGCGCTTGCACATGCCTCATGTGAACCTACAACATAAAAACCAAATCTGAAATGGACATACACCCTGCAACTCTTGCCGTCCTTCCCTGTAACCGGGGTGACTTTGGCAAAGTTAACCATTTTTACAGCATGGGTGGTCAGCCGCATACCAACCTATAAGTCAAGGTCAAACAATACGTATTTTTTCCTCATTGAAACCATGCAGTGTACTTTATTATCATTTTTGCCACATTTTAAAAGGGAAACCGATGGGAATCGAGTTGTATGGCACCCTTCGCCACTGGTCAGTGAGTGAGTTCACAATCAAGGCAGAACTAGAGAAGATTGATTGCTTCTACAATGGTCTGAACCTTCAGCAATGAGGAATAGGATGATACCATGCCGAGGCTACAGAAACAGTTGGGATCGTTTATCAGTATGTTTGAAGTGGGTGATGTTGCCTGGCGCCGTGCAGACCTGATCGGTCCATTTGCATGTAACCACCGTCACTGGCGACAGCTGCGACGCATAACTGAGGACAATCATCTTCCAGCCTTAATCTGCGCCATTGTGCTGAGGTTGCTGCAAAAATACCAAGGTGATAATTGTGCCAAATTAGTTAGCGCATGCTTAAGACGAGGTTTGCTTTCGTGAGTATACACTCATTCTATGCAAGCGTGAACATACACATATATTATAACGGGTCCGTAGTCTAGTAGTCAACGCTACAGATCCGTAATCGGAAGGTTGTGGATTCGATTCCCAGCGGAGAATAAAAGTTATCATTTACTGTAACTGTAACTCTGTCGCCATTCTGCTAGGGGTGGCCAGAGCCTCTGCAGAGTTGCCTCCATTTTTTCCTATCCTGACATACCTCTTTCAATTTCTTCATGTCCATCACCTTTTTATTCATTTTCTTTTTTTACGCTCACTTTGTATATCCTATTCTTTCACAATCTCCTCAATCTGATCACTCCATACTTTTCTCGGTCATTCCTTCCCTCTTTTTCCTTTCACACTTTCTTTGTATACATACTTTGTCAGTCTATCATCATTCATTCTTTCCACATGCCCAAACCATCTCATCACATTCTTTTGTACTTTAACTTTCACATCCTCTTTCAAATTACATTATTTTTTTACCCATTCATTCCTAACTCTATCCCTCAAAGTTTTTCCTGTCATGCTTCTCAAATGCTTCATTTCCACCGTACATACTTCATTCATTTAATTTTCACTTTGTCAAATTACATAATCATTTAATTTTCAAATATGCTCTTTGCCGACTTGGAAAATTCTTCTGCCCTTACCAAAGACCGGTGCATCCAGCCTTACAGCAACTGGGTCTTACTTGAAAATTGGCGCTCTTTACAGCGGCAACCAAGCTCTAAGAAGGCTCTTAAGGTGGGATTCACACAAAAATCAGCGATCACCAAATAAATCATCCTAATACCTTAACTTATAGGTTGGTATGCGGCTGACCACCCATACTGTGAAAAAATGGTTCACTTTGCTAATGTCACCCCTGTCTCAGGGAAGGACGGCAAGAGTTGCAGAGCTTATGTTCATTTGAGATGGGTTCTTATAATGTAGGTCCACATGCGGCATGTGTTAGCGCGAAATTATACATGTCTGCTTGTGGGAATGCACTTAATATAAATCTTAAATGATATATATCCTTGCAGCTTAGATTAAATGAGATTAGATTAGGTACTATTTATTAACATGCGGTGACTTCAGAAGCAATGCGATAAGAAGTTGCAATATATATGCAGCTAAGTTTTATTGAAGTTGAAAAACGCTACTTCTTTTTTATCTTGTGCCGCGTTTGTTTTGAAAAAAAGAAGTGTCTTGTACGTAATACGAGACAATGCGATAGTACAGAAGGGGACAATAGTTCGGGGCCCCGGTGCCGAAATACCGAGTGCGGTCCTGTTCTGCCCTGCACCGAGTGTGCCTATATTGTGTATTGTTATGTGAGAGATGCAGAGACGGAGCAGGGGGAATATTTTAATAATCTAAATCTAAGCTGCAAAGATATGTATCATTAGAGATTCATATTAACTGCATTCCCACAAGCAGACACGCATAATTTCGCGCTCACACATGCCGCATGTGGACCTACAGTATAAAAAACCCAATCTCAAATAACAATAATAATATTACTAAAATTAGGATGATTTATTTGGAGAGCGCTGTTTTTGTGTGAATCACACCTCAAGAGCCCTCTGTGTGCCGCTATAGAAAGCGCCAAGACCCAGTTGCTGTAAGGCTGCATGGACCTTTGGTGACCGGTATTTGGTAGAGGTACATGAAATTTTCAACCCAGCGAAGAGCATATTTGAAAATGTAAATTGTATATTTTTTGTGATCTACCGGGATTCGAACCCACAATCTTCCATTCATAGTCCGAAGTGTTACCACTGAACTACGGACCGGTCAGCAAAGAGCATATTTGAAAATATAAATGGTATATTTTTTGTGATCTACCGGGATTTGAACCCACGACCTTCCATATACGAGTCCGAAGCGTTACCAGTAGACCACGGACCGGTCATTTAAGTCAAATCGGATCGGTTTTTTCCTCGGATGTTCCCAATTTGATTTTTTAAATGCTTATATATTTTTGGAAGATCAGTCGGACGTCCCAGGATGCGGTGGGCAGACAACGTCGAAGCCGACGCTGAAGTTCTGGGAGTGAGGGGACCATGGAGGGAAGCAGCACAAGACAGAGAGTCCTGGAGGATGCGGGAGGCCCTGAGCCTTCAAGGCTTATTATGAGCCGAAGAAAGTAAAGTAAAGTAAGTCAGTGAATTGACCGTTCCGTAGCTCAGTGTTAACACTGCGGACTCGGAATGGGAAGATTGTGGGTTCGAATCCCGGCGGAGCACAAAAAATATACCATTTATATTTTCAATTTTGCTCTTCACTGGGTTGGAAAATTCATAAACCTTTACCAATGACCGGTCACCAAAGGCCTACATCCAGCCTTACAGCAACTGGATCATGCTTGAGTATTGACGTTTTGTAGCGACGACCAAGTTCGTACACCTCTGCAGCACTACAACAAGTGTAATTGACCCCTAGAGTCTCTAGAATCTAGGGAGTCTCCCGCACAGGATTTCTTAAAAAAAAAATACTGATGCCTTTTCAGTCCGTATATATAGGTACAAAAGACATCTTTCTCGCATAGTCATATATTTTTGCAACTTTGATTATAGATGACAGTTTTCTGTTTGCGTTGCTGACGCAGCTCCGATTCTGTGGTGCGTCTGTAGTGCCCCGGAATGCTATAGTTGTCAAGGCGCGCGCTTATACGTAGGCGGTGCTGGGTTCAAGTCCGCGCCGGCTGAGAAAGGAGCTGCATGAAGAAAGCCGGGCCGCGATATGCATACAATGGCGGGCAGGCGAGGCAGGGACGTGCACAGAATATTTGTGATATCACTGTCACAAAAAAAAAAAGTCCTTCATTTTTTCTTCATAGATCTGAAGGATCAGTTTGAACCGCTCCTTCCTCCGGTGAGCTGAACTGCCAACTATCCTTTCAAAGGTCTTCTTCAGATTGGGTTCCCTAGAAGAGCGATACTTGGGTCCTTGCAGTGAATTCACAAAATGAGACAATCAAATTGTCGTATTATTAACATTGTCATTATTAAGAAAGGTAAACAAAATACGTAAAAAAGGGATAGAATTGAAAAACACAAGGGCCTGTCGCACCGAACTCCAATCAGACAAAAATCAAAATTAAGTTTGATTTCTCCCTTTCAAATAAAAAAAATAGGTTGCATATACGTAAGTCAGCTAATGTAGGTAAGTACATCATATTATTACCCATGTCCGAAAATATTCACGAGGTACTTACCAGATTTAAGTGAAGATGTAAGGTTTAATTTTTGGATAAAATGATGCGTTGCTTTAGTGCGTGTGAGCCCCTGCGGTCTGTTTGTGGGTATATTATACTCCTCCATGATTCATATTCATGTCGTGGCGGAACCTAAAGCAACGTGTGCGCACTGTGCAGTGAGGAGGACCAGGTCAACGCAGAGGACCATCTCAGAGTAGGAAATCATGGTGTGCAGGACCTTGGTCAATTTTATATGACAAGATGTAGTGACACTAGCCACCCCAAGGGCATCTTTATGTGTTAAAGCTTCTATTAAAAAAAATTGTATTATTTAAGAATCTCCTGAAACTGCCAGCGTTGGTCTCTGTTCTTAACTCCAGAGGTAAACTGTTCAAGAAGGATAGACCAGCCGAACTAAAAACCTTGTTACCGTAGACCGCTCTGTCATGTCGAAGTGACAACTGAAATTTATTTACGGCTTCACCCTGCGCAGAATGAAGAGTGCGTTATGTCTGAGAGACGTGGTCAGTTTTCCGTTCCCCAAGATAAATTTGTCAGCAACATTTAAGGCAGACAAGTCTCTATGTAGTTTGTTGTCCTCATTCTCCAACAAACCGACAGGAATGGAAGAAGCTCCTGAATTCAGCCAAGACCCACCCAGGGCTGTCAAGCTTAGGATGGTGATGGATATGAACAGTGATGAAGACCTGTAATTGACACCACAAAGAAAAGAAGACCAGCAAAGTGTATTTGGAATCAACGGTGTGCTTAATGCTGAACACTCTTGTATATATTAAAGATACAGTCTGTGGGAAGCTGACTACTTGGTAAATATATATTACGATGCCACTGAATCACACCTCAAGAGCCCTCTGCACGCTTACTTGTCACAATATAAAGCGACAATCCTCATGTTGTAAGGCTGGGTAGATCTTTGACATTTGGTCTTTCTTATCTAATCTTATCTTATTTTAGTAGCAAATATAAGATATGCATTTTCAAAAGCAGACATGTATAAGTTCGCGCTTAAACATGCCACATGTGGACTAACAATATAGAAACCCGAATCTCAAATGAACATACACCCTGCAACTCTTGCCGACCTTCCCTGAAACATGGGTGACATTGGCAGAGTGAACCATTTTCTACAGCATGGGTGGTTAGCCGCATACCAACCTATAAGTCACGGAACATACACAAAAATTACATTTTTTGAATCAATAAATAATTTTGGTAAACACAAATGAACTTATCAATCCAGCGAAGAAGATCTTTGATAAAATGTGCATATAATATATTGTATGCTCTGCCGGGAATCGAATCTACGATCTTTTGATTTCGTTAACCACTAGACTACGAACTGATGGATGAAAATATGGTTTCAATGATCGCTTATTGATGACCTGCCATCATTTACGTAAACCTTCCACAATACAATGTGAGGTCTCTTTACAAATATCCGAGTTGGCATTCTGTCGCGTCTCCGTGCATTCATCACCTCTGTTAAAGACGCTGCAACAATATGAGATGGACCCCACAATTCTCGGCGTTTCTGGAATGACGTTGTCTTTGTACAGCTCATCACTTTGAGCTACTAAATAGGTAGTGCTTTTAACTTTACGTGAGGGATACGTAAAAAAAACTTAGTCTAAATTTTTAAGCTCTCAGGGTTGGAGAGTTTCGAAGGAACATGATCTGTTTGGAAGTAAAGTCGTTTAAAGTAAATTTTGAAGACATTACACAGGCCTTGTGAAAAATTCACTATTAAGCCGGTGATTCGGTGTAATGGCCGAGAGGATAGAGGCGCATGTTCGATCAGCATATTTGAAACCGATTAACGTTGGTTCAAATCTTGCGTCTAGCCCACTTGACCATATCTTCGACCCTGGTTCAACAGATGCCATTGCATGCACACAAGCTTCTGCTTCTGCATGAAGACAACTGGCCAGGCAAAATA
Organism: Agapetus fuscipes; assembly: GCA_951799405.1. Lineage (NCBI taxonomy): Eukaryota > Metazoa > Arthropoda > Insecta > Trichoptera > Glossosomatidae > Agapetus > Agapetus fuscipes. Next base: position 11,131,097 of record OX637361.1, on the reverse strand, counting down.
GGTTGGTGGATTGCATTCATTTCCACAAATCTATTTAAAAAAAACTTTGTTGACAATCAAATGTGCTTCATAATTCAGTGCACATTTGACTGTTCAATCGGCTGCTCATATTGGATCAATTTGTTGTCATATGATGAGAAAAAATATGGTCGTTTTTAAGACTGTACCTTTTGATAAAAAATAAATCGATCAAAAAAAATGTTTAAGAAGAAAATATAGGAAAAAACAAAGATTGAGGCTAGGATTTGCTCAAGGTTCTCTAGGATTTGCTCTCTAGGATTTGCTCAATGTTCCAAAGAAGTCAGCAGTGTGTTTAAGATGTTAAGACTTGATCAACCTCATTGTTTCATTAGCGACATCAGTATGCTCAAAAAGTTAAGATTCGCTCAAGGTCAATGTTCCATTGAAGAAAACAGTAAGTTCTTCTTCTTGTTGTGTTAGATTTAAGATCTGTTTATTGTGAAACTCCCTCCTGTGATGCAGAAGAAGGTTGAAACTTGCTCAAGGTCATTGTTCCATCAAAGCCAACAGTGTGTTCCAACTGTAGACACCAACCAACCAAATCTACAGTTAGTAGCTCTTGTGATTTATGTCTTGGTGACATTACGAATTATGGCATACGTGCCATGCGAAGGCCGACGAGACCTCGTGAGGCTTCAGCGGCAACAAGGAGAGTACGTGGTGGGGGGGTCAGATGCCTGCCTTGATGGACTACACTGGAAACGTTTGTTGAATCAACAAGCGATGACCGCAGCGGACAACGATCTTTCTACCTGATCCATTTAGTCCGAATTGTGGAAATGCTGCATTGAGCCAAGTCTTCTAGCATTGGAAATTCAATTTTGATCTGCGGAAACGAATGATTGATATTTTTTTTGCGTTTGTTAATTTTTGGCATAATTCTCTATTTTCTTATATAATGGTGTATCAATCAACGTGGACATAATTGTGCAATGCACGACCGCGTTGCTAGAGAAAAGGCAAATCAATGTATAAATATATAAGTGTGATATTTGCACGCCAAAAGTCAAATAGTCCATTACACAAAGTGCATAGCGCAGTGATTAACGTTTCGGACTTGTATTTGGAAGGTCGTTCGAACCCTGTGAAGCACTAACGGGGCTATTCTTATACATTTTGGTCGTGGGTTGAGCTCACGCTTTGACAAACTAATGATGCCTGGGCTGAAAGTCTCATCACCACGGTCATTCTTACCTACCGAATTTTGGTAATATTTGTATGAAAGCTCATCAGTTGTTCACTTGCGGCCATCTTGGATTGACAGGTCTTCATACAAATGCATCATTAGTTTGTCAAAGCGTGGGCTCAACCGACGACTAAAATGTCTAAGAACAGGCCTGTAAGAGTCCATTAAATAAAACATATTATCAAATTTTCATTTTTTTTTTTAGTTTTTCCTGTCGTAGACAATAGGGAAAAAGGTGCGTGTATCTGAGCACCCTGTGTTAGCTCAATATGGCACTCATTCAGTTTTACATTCGAAGTATCGATATAATACCTACCCATCTCTTGGTAATTAGAAGGTTTTCATGATAAAGTACCGTTTTGTGAATCCACTGAAAGGACACTGCAGGGCCATAGCACCTCCTGAAAATACGCACTTTTAAATTTAGCTGTTAAACATTTGCATTCCCTAATGTGATGAATTCTTAAGCACAAGAAGAAGAATTTAAGAGCGAAAGTACAAAAAAGCACAATGAGATGGTTCGGACATCTTGAAAGAATGGATAATGAACGAATAACGAAGAAAGTGTACAGAGGATCTCGCTACCCCGGTTCTTATTTACCGTATAGACCAATTCTGTCAAACGTAATTTTTTAATGCAGTTGTCTTGAGAATAAAATTTTACACAATCTGAGCTAAGAAATAACGTAAAACTCGATAATGTGAGAGTTGTTTTAAATATTTTTAAAATCAATTTCCTGTTTTTATAAGACACATTGGTCAAGTACACATGCAAACATTGCTCATGGAAAATTAGCTGAATGGTCTATACGGTAAACAAGAACTAAGGCAGCGAACTGTCAGAGGAAAGCGTGGAAGGAGAAGACCGAGGAAAGAATAGATAGACAAAAAAGGTGAGATTGCGAAAGAATGGAACCTGCAGAGTGAGAATAAGAGAAGAGTATATATGAAGAAAGTGATGAATGTTGGAGAGATGAAAGAGGTTTGCAAGGACAGAAAAAAGTGAAGTCGCATTTGCGGAGGTACCGGCCACCCCTAGTGGAACGGCGGCAGGATACAGTACAGTACAGTACAGAAGAAGACGGAAAAAGTGTTGAGTTTTGTTATTTGTTTAAATTGTATTGAGTCAAGTGGAACGAATCGTCCGACTACCTGACGACAATTCGTAACGGTGTTGAAATGAGAGTATGAAATATGTCTTAGGGGTCTGGACATTTCATTGTGATATTTAAAAGAATAAAGGAAGCATAAAAGTCTACGCCAAGTAAGAGATGTGGACCTTAGTAAACTTAAAAAAATATTGTCTTGAAGGATATAAAGGAGTCAACATACCTCTGGAGTGAAAACCCAAATGCAACCAAGCTGCACAATTAGTGGAACTTTTAATACTCCGCATTGTGTCCAAAGAAGTCGATTGCGGCGTGTGGAACCTATTTATTTTTATTATTTTGAAACAGGCTAGACTAACGGCAATGACTTCAAGTAGGGGTATCCCAGCTCCCGAGGGGTCAATCTTGCAAATATTATCATTTTTTGTTTGAAATAAACACAGAAAATAAAGATTAATTTTGAGTATACACGTTTCACTAAATGACAGTATTAAATAAATAATTGAATACTGAAATACTTAATGTAACAAAGCTAATTAATTTTGTTTTATTACTAAGTAAATACATTCATTATTCGACAGTAAAAGTATATCATTTAACGACCCAAACGAGATGTAAGTACCTACATAAGTAAGAGAATGTATAAGTAACAACTTCCAATAGATACAAGATGTATATCACGTAAGAAAATAGCTTATCCTGAAAAATACGCTTTCAGGAAAACCTACACAACTGTATTTGTGTGTAGGTATTCTACACACTCACACAAGAAAGCACCTACACAGATGAAAATGTAAATAAGTTAGAGCATAATATAACAATAAACAACGTCTACAAGATAGCATAGTACCTAGGTATATGATATATATATTCCTGAAATATACGCTTTCAGGAAAACCTACACAACTTGAAACTTATGTATTTGTTTTATATACATACACTCATACAAGCGAGAAAGAAAATGTTCAATACTTTTATCTGGCAGGCGATTGGACCGAGAGCCTTTAAGAAAACTGGATCATCCCCATGTGGGGCGGAAAGGGGGTGTGGGAGGGAAGAAAAAGTGGGCGGAGAAGGGCGGAGCCACTGAGATGAGATAAAAGTAAGGACGGTATATATCGTCGTTTTCTTTATTATCCTGGGAGTGTTTGCTGATGCTGGAGTGGTCCCCCCCATCCTCCCAGACCCTCGAAAACCCATTTAAGAGAAGTAGCCATCTCAGTCTGGATGGGTTTATTTGCTTTCTGTTTTATATTATCTCAATTTTGTTACTTTTGTAACTGACTGAGTATAGAGAATTATTTCTTTGTTTTGTCTATAAGGTTTATGCTTTCTTTTTATTACTGGGTTTGATACATTAATATAATATTGTACCAAAATATTATGTCTATAGGACGAGGTTGACCATTCATGCTGAAAAAAAATGTTCACTTTACCAAAGTGATTTATCCAGGGTGGCAAAAGTTGCAGGGTTTTTGTTCAATTATAGCTTGGTTCTGAAAACGCGTATTCTTATAGGCAAGAGCTATAATTAATCTTAAGTGTTAATTTGTATTTGAAACTTAGATTTTAGATTAGATTCGATAAAAAAAAAGTTTTTGTTATACCTAATCTAGAAAAAAGGAAATTGTACCTATAGCTACGTATTTAAGTTGTTTTTTTCTTTATTTTTAATCAAAGCTGCAAAGATATGCTAATATTTACGGCTCATATTAAATGCATGCCCACAGACAGGTAGACGAATGTTCGCGCCTACACATTCTGTATGTGTGCATGCAAATAATCAAAACCTTACGTGAACGTAAACCTTGTAACTCCTGCCGCTTTTCCCTGAAACCTGGGTGACATTGGCAAAAGTGAACCAATTTTTACAGCACGGGGGGCTAGCCTCATGCCAACATCAGTCAAGGAGCAAGTCATATAATTTATTAAATAATATTTACAAGACCATTTAATGGTTTCTTTCTGAATAGAAAACTTTTAAATGAAAATGAACGTTTTTCACAAGAAAATGCTTACAATATTTTGAAGATTAATAATGACAATTAGCTGATATTTTCAAGTACCTGTAACTGAAATGATAAATTGTAAAAATTATATATTTTAAGAGATAAAGGAAAAATCAAATATGTTTTTAGTAAGTGTATTTTGTATTTTACTCTGCAAATAATCTTTGATATGTACCTAACTGTAACTGTAACCCTGTCACTATTCCACTAGTAGTGGTAAGAGCCTCTGCAGATTTGCCTCAAAGTTACAGATTTATCATTTTTGTGATGAGTGTAGAATGAATCCAGGCAAGTTGGGATTTTTGCTGGAAATGAGAGAAATACCGGTATCAGTACCCTGAGCACGAGTTGCAAAACTTGAGTAGGTACAGTAAAGTTTACGGAAAGTATACAAAAGTGGTTTTCCGCAAAATCTGCCATATTTGTTTGTTTGAACTTGATTTTCTTCATCACTGTAACTCTTTTGCTAAGACCGTAAAGTGTAAGAAACAAAAACGGTAGATTTTGGAAAAAATCACTCTGTAATACTTTCCGTAAGCTTTACTTTACTCAAGTTTTGCAACTCGTACTCAGGGTACAGAACACAGAGTGAACTTTAAAAAAATGTATTAGATATACAGAAAATGTTTTACATAAACACACAAATAATGGGTTAGAAATACACAGACAGAAACGCAGAAAATGTCATAGAATATGGAAAATTCAATGGAAAAACAGAATATGTAAGAACTGATAAGAAGACGTAAATTGTTATGGAAGCACAGAAAATGTAACGGGAACACCAATTATGTAATAAACACATGAAAAATGGAATGAAAACATAGAAAATGTTATGAAAGCCTTGAAAATGTAATCAAAACATAGAAAGTGTAATGAAAACATAGAAAGTGTAATGAAAACCTAGAAAATGTAATAAAAACATATAAAATGTAATGAAAACATAGAAAGTGTGATGGAAACCCTAAAAGTGTCAGGAAAACTAATTGAATATCATACAAAAACAGAAAGTGTTATAAAAACACAGAAAATTTCATTGAAACGATGAAAATGTCATTTTTATAGAAAAATCCTAGATTACCATTTTCGATTCCATAAGACTCATCAAGAGCAACCTTGTTACCCTCTTGCTTCTATCCATAACTAGACGTAGGTATGCTTTTTACAATCTTAGCAATACATATCAACATTTTCCTGAAAACTTTACCTATCTAAACGTTACCTGAAAAACTGTAAAAAAAATATTATCATATTAACTCGCATAATAAGTACCTGATTAATATTTCAAGTACATTTGTTTTGCCAATTCTACGCAAAAAAAACATCTGGCTTTAGACTAAATAAACGAAAATAAAAATATATCCAGGTAGGCGTGGCTTGGAGTGAGTAGGCGTGTCCAAAGGCCGTCCCCAGACGTCTCGCTTGCCGTGTGAGTGAGTGCATATTGACATCTTGCTTCCACAAGTTGTGTGACAGTATAATGCCGTCTCTCTCTGGAGCGTTTTCCTTATGAGTGTGCCTGGAAGGATGTTTTTGTGTCTTTTGTTTTATTGCAGGTACTCTTGAGTTTTTGTTGGCAAACGACAATTCAGTAGCGCATCTCAAACCAAGTATATTTTTGTAAAGGAGATACAAATAATTTATTAAAAAAAAGTGTACTAAATAAATTAAGTATATTTCGTATCATCGATGTATAAGTAGGTACTAAATGGGCTGAGAAAACAATTCGAAGCAATTGAGATGTAGAAATGCGCTAACGCGCGCAAATGCAAAACGCAACTAAGCTACACATATAGTGTAACTTCTTGCCGCTTTATCCCCGAAGGGGTCGCATGTGGCGAGTTGAACCTATTAATTTTTACAGGTAAGGGGGCCGGCCTTACGCCAACCACTTCAGTTGAAGTGGAGGTTTCCCAGCTCCCGAGAGTGCTGGTACTCATTACTTGTGAAGGCTGAGTAAACCTTGCCGGTATTTTATTTTGGGGTTTGAAATAAACACCGAAACGGGAAATCATTTCTGACACCCTCGGTGGGATTCGAACCCGAGCTTTCGGCATGGAATGCAAGCACTCTACCACCTGAGCTATCGACCGGACAAGCTATCTATCGCGCGCATTAGAGAAAATCCAAATTCAGTATATCGGTAACCTTCCGACTGTTAAACTATTACCTGCATACATGGTATTCAACTTTTTAACTTAAATCAGTGTTTTCTTTGATACTGAAGTGGCATTAGAAAAAGTGAGTCAAGTTCTTAAAGGACGGGGGTCAACCTCATACAAACCTATTAATCAAGGAATACAAAAATTTCGGAAATTGGCCTTAGTTAACATAACAATAATAAATATTGTTAAGAATAATCATCATAAAACCTAAAAATACACATTACATCTATGGGGTTTTGAAGTACCTACTTGACAATATGTCGCCACGTTAAAAACTAAATAAGTGCTGATTCGCTAATTTAAGAAATCGTAGATAAAACATGCAATTCGTTGGAACTTCTCATAGTAAGTGAACTAATTATAAGGCAATAATCATGACAAACTTCTAAACTACATACACATTGTTAACACTTTTGCAGTGTTTTTTCTTGTAAAAAAAGTAAAAAAAGTGCATTCATCTGAGAAACCCATGTTATCTTATTTAGTTTTATATTTCAGGTAATGATAAAGTTTATATCATTTAAGATTAAAAACACAAACATTTGAGATAGGACACATCTGATTTTTTTTCTCAAGCGTTGACTCATAGGGTGGTATGCGGCTGACCATCTATACTGTAAAAAAATGCTTCACTTTGCCAATATCACCCCTTGTTTCAGGGAAGGTCGGCAAAAGTTGCTGGTTTATGTTCATTTGAGGTTTGATTTTAGTTCTTCTTCTTCGTGTCAGCTTCACACCGTATTGGCCCAGTAACGAGCAATGTCTACAGCTCTTTGGTTTCCCGCAAAGAGATCATCCATGGAGCAGCTTGTCGGACAGGAAGGACAACACCGCAGGTGCTCCATTGTTTGCTGAGCTCCACACTCACATAGTGTAGAGTCCTCCCGTCCCAGAAATCCCCAGGTCAGCATGTTGGCCCTGGCTCTTCCAATTGATTTTAGTTTGTAAGTACATACACATTCAGCAATTGTAAACTCGAACTTACACGTGACAGTTTGCGGGCATGCATTTGATATGAGTTTTGAATGTTTTTGTATATTTGCAACTTAGATTATAGACTCACGACAAACTTTTAAGCTACGGATTGTTAATACTTTTGTAGTGTTTTTCTCACGTAGAACATAGGGAAAAAGGTTCATTTATCTGAGAAACTCGTGTTACATTAATGTGTATCACTTATTCAGTTGTACCTTCAAGGTGGAGATATAGTTTCTCTAATTTAAGATTAAAAACATAAACATTTGAAATAGGACAAATCTGTTTTTTGTTTCTCAAGCGTTTCACTTATATATCTGACTAGGGTTCATCGCAACCAATAACAAAATACTTATTTGCATCATTTACCCAAACAATCCGGCCGTGTGATGCTACATTATTTCGTACATAATTTTTTTCCAAGTCTTTTTCGAATTTGTTTTTTTTTACGTTTCTTAACTGTTTTGTACATGGCGTATACGCCTCTGCGTTCACAGTCCGTTTAAATGCGGGTTTCTGCCTGGCGGTGGAGGTGAGGAGTGAGGAACATGAAGTGCAGGGGAGGGGGGGGGGCAGGGCGGCGCTTCTGAAGAGTACAGAGTTGATGGAGGAGACGATAGGTGGCGCTGGACGTAGCGATTCTATAAAAAAACGCAACTTACCTACACATATGGTGTTACTTCTTGCCGCGTTATCCCCGGAGGGTTTCGCATGTGGCGAGTAGAACTTATTTGTTTTTACAACAGGTAAGGGGGCCGGCCTTACGCCAACCCCTTCATTTGAAGTGGGGGTTTCCCAGCTCCCGAGGTAGCTGCTACTCATTTCTTGTAAAGGCCTATGCACCTATAGTTGGTGAGGGGGCCGTCCTAATACCAACTACTTCAGTTGTAGTGTAGGTTTCCCAGCTTTCGAGGGGTTTGTTACTCAATTCTTGTGAAGGCTGAGTAAACCTTGCCTGTATTTTATTTTGGGGTTTGAAATAAACACCGAGACGGGAAATCAATTCTGACACCCACGGCGGGATTCGAACCCGAGTTCACGGCATGGAATGCAAGCACTCTACCAGCTTTGGAAATCCATAAACTTAAAATTCTAATTCTTATATGTATCAATGTTCAAATTCCTGCTGCTTCACCTTTGTCATTACCACGTCATTACCTATTTGTACCTCTTTGTCGTAACTCAATATTTTTATTTCTCTATGGTTTTTGTATTGTCAATTTTGTAATGACATAAATGACATAAGCAAGTCAAAAGTACTGGAGGTGAAACATTCAATTTTTGAAAACAAAACTCTGTGTTTTCTTTAATTTTGTATAATTTATCATATAAATACTTATTTTTGTGCTCCGCATGGATTTGAACCTACAACCTTCTATTCATGAGACCAAAGCGTTACCATTAGACTACTAAATACGGAAAACATGTAAAATAGAATAAACAACGGGATGGGGAAGATCGAAGATGCGATTCAAAAAGTATTGTAGCTAATGGGAAGCCAATAGGTCAAAGTCCAGCTGAGAGACCTTCTAAAAGAATGTAAAAAAGGAAGCCGGATATCCTCATGTATGTTCCTCTTTTGTGTGAAACATATATTTCTTTCTTCTTCAATGGTGCTGCAGCTCAATACGAGCCTTGGCCTGCTTCAATTCGCAGCTTGTTAAAGCTGATCCCCATTCATCATTACTTCACCCCTTCATCTCACTCTGGGGCTTGCTCTCTACTTCTGCCTCCACGGTGACCGGGAAACAAAGATCTAAATAATGTAATTAAGAAAAGACGAAGAAGTTTTTTCCTAGTAGGACAATGGTCTGCGCCTACCTACTGTTACCTACAACGTGATGTCGTTGTACGTTTGCAGGTAGGTGCTGGTTGCGAGTAGTCCACTGGCCTGTAATATTTTCTTGGCACGCCACCGCTCCGTCACGGCTAGGCCAAAACGTGATTGATGGCCCATAACTCCCCCCTCTTTTTACGGTCTACCTCTTTGTAATGTTGTGTACACTGGAAGTTTGACCAACACCATGGAAAGCTAAGAGTGGATGGGATTCGGCAACGTCGCAATCTCTAAATTTCAATATCCATCTCCAAAATCATCGTGTATCTATAATCTATAATCTAAGTTGCAAGGATATATTCATTCAAAGCTCTCAGATGTATGCCCACAAACAAACACGTGTAGTTCGCGCTTACAAATGCTGATTGTGTACTTACAAATAAAATCCAAACCTCAAATGAACATAATCCCTGCAACTCCTGCAGACATTCCCTGAAACAGGGTTGATTATTGTTATGTAAATTGATATTTTTGCAGATTGGAGCAGGCATCCAGGAGTCGTCTGAAAAAGGCTGAAAAAGAAGAACTTTATATTTTTTGATTCTTAAAAAGAAAAGAGCACGCACTCACTTCATGGATACAAAAGTCAAAAAAAGTCAAACATTGTTTTTATTGTTGTCTAAATGTTGTTGTGTCTAAACATGTCTAAATGCATGTTGTCTAAATAAGACTTTAATTATTTTCATCTTATCATACTTTGGAGTCTCATGCAATTTTTAATTTTTGTAGTATTCTTTGAACAAGTGTCTCCTTAATAACATTCCTTTTCTACTCCAGTTTACCGTGTTTCTTTATTGCAAGCTCTACAAATATTTCCATAAGTTTTCCTATTTAATTGTATAAGCCAACATGTATATTTTTATTTCTGACGTTCCAAAGAATTACTTCATCTCGGAAGTACCTACCCAATTTGGGTTCGATTCAATCTCTCTCAAAATGACATAAAAAATATTTGGACTACTTATGATTTATGAATCAAAAGACAGCAGAATACAACGTTGCCAAGTTATGACTCCATGGTTTTACAACAATAGGCGGCTTCGGCCCTTCAACAAAATGCAAGATATGACGGACCGTGTAATCACAAGTCTGGTACAAAACAACCGCGCTGCTGTTATTTGTCATAATTATGAGAAATTTCGTGAAAGGGTTTTGTTACGAAAACATAAAGAGAAAAAAAAACTACATAGACCAAAGCTTCGACTTCTGAATGTGGCCTATGACATTTCATATATCATACAAATTTAAGCTACGTGATAAGAATGAAAATTCATGTACTTAATGTGGAAGTTAGTTTATTATTTATTTTTAAGTGCTTTTTGACGTTCTTCTTGACGTTGGAAATCACTTCTTTTATGATTTTTTAAAAATATTTGATCCATAGGGGACAGTGGGAAGACCCAGATTAAAATGGCTTGATGGAGTGGTGACAGACTGTCATGTCGTGCGGTAGCCATATTATGGGAGATTGTTGTAACAGTAGTTTATTCCTTCATTCCTTCCCTTCTCAGCCTTTCTCAGTCCACTCCTGAACGTAGGCCTCCTGCAATTCTCTACATTCCTGTCTATCGGCTACTGTGTTCAGACATCCTCTTTAAGTAGTTTATTACAATTTGTAAAATAACCTACAAAATATATAACACTCTAAATTAAAATTATAATTCACTCAATTAGGCACAACATCTTTCTAAGCAGCATATTTGACGGAAAAGGTTTGGGAAAACAAACAAGAGGTCTATTATGACCAATAACAAAATATTCTCCTTTTTTACTAGCTATCCTTTCCTTGACTTATAGTTTGGTATGCGGCTGACCACCCATACTGTCGAAAATGGTTTACTTTACCAATGTTTTGATGTATGGAAGTGAAGCATGGACAGTGAGCGATAGCGAAATGAGTAAAGTATGTGCGGTGGAAATGAAGCATTTGAGAAGCATGACAGGAAAAACTCTGAGGGATAGAGTTAGGAATGAATGGGTAAAAAAATAATGTAATTTGAAAGAGGATGTGAAAGTTAAGGTACAAACGAATGTGATGAGATGGTTTGGGCATGTGGAAAGAATGAATGATGATAGACTGACAAAGTATGTATACAAAGAAAGTGTGAAAGGAAAAAGGGGGAACGGACGACCGAGAAAAGTATGGAGTGATCAGATTGAGGAGATTGTGAAAGAATGGGATATACAAAGTGAGCGTAAAAGAAGAAAATGCATGAAAAAGGTGATGGATATGAATGAATTGAAAGAGGTATGTAAGGATAGAAAAAAATGGAAGCAACTCTGCAGAGGCTCTGGCCACCCCTAGCGGAATGGCGACAGAGTTAAAGTTACAGTTTACTTCTGTTTCAGGGAAGGTCAACAATAGTTGCAGGGTTGATATTCATTTGAGATTTTAATTTGCAAGCACACATGCAGTATTTGTAAGCGTAAATACAGTAGTACCTACATTAAAAAAAGGACCACTCCGATAGTATGAAATTAAGAGGGCTACATTATTTTTATGATTAATTGCAACACTATAAATTCCTTTTTTCAGCGTGCTTCAACCCTTTTAATAAATTGGCCGTATTTTTCAACTCTGGGTAAATTATTTCAGAAAATAATATTCTTAATTACTTAAGTCAAAACATTATTTTTTTATTAACCTTATTGTTACAAACATCAATAGAAATATTCTGTGCAAGACATTTAATGTGTAATCTAAGTTGCAACGGTCTAAATCTTTCGAAATGCCCGAACACATTTTTTATTGGATATTTTTAAAAGTCCAGCTTCTTTATGTTTATCAGACAGTGGTGAAGTTTCATTACAGGAAAATAGTTGTTGCCGTTATTAATTTATTACAAAAAAGGATTAAACAATATATTCTTACTGATTTCATTCATTAGATTCTTGACTTTGTCTGTGATTTTTGTTGTTGTGAATTGCTTGACTTACAGGTTGGTATGAGTCTGACCACACATACTGTAAAAATGGTTCACTTTGCCAATGTCACCCCTGTGTCAGGGAGGGTCGGCAAAAGTTGTAGGGTTTATGTTCATTGAGGTTTGGATTTTATTTGTATGTGCATATTCAGAATTTGTAAGCGCAAACTACACGTGTCTGTTTGTGGGCATGCATTTGATATGAGCTTTAAATGTTAATATATCTTTGCAGCTTAGATTATAGATTATTGATCTGAAGGGGTTTGAAACTGAAAATTATGTAGTGCACAGTTTTTTTTTACTATGAACTGATATAATATGCCTTTTCATATCAAATTATTTTTCAAAAAATTTATAATGCTGCCTACCCACTCTTGAAATGCTGCTTACGTCACTGTTTGTTACTCCATTATTCATTATGTAAGGTTTTTAGGATTTAACACCAAGTTTCCATTTAGACGAGACTTTACTTTTTTCATGCCCTTAATATTAATCAATATTAACTGTAGTAACGCTGGTTGAATGTTTTTTTTATCAATTTATCCTTAAAAACATTTAAAAAGAAAATTAAAATATTATTTGAATTCTGCTGTAGATCGAACCATGTAACTTTTTAGTCTCAGTTGATAGCAAGTATGCCTTGAACCTTTGTTGCAAGTACATAACTTTTTCATATTATATATTTCTAAGGGAACCGTGTTTTTTTTCAAAAATGTACCTTTGTTAATGAATACTTAAAAGCTGAAAAAAAACAATAAAAATCTTTGTAAGCAATGAAAGTAGACAAAATTTATTGTAATGTAGATGTAGTTAGTTGTCATGAACCTTTTTTATTTAATGAATGTTTTGGAGATTTTGAGCATAGTTACTCAAGTTTGCTAGTATTTGTGAAAAAAACTAGACACGCTACAATGGGTTCTCGACTCTTCTTTATCACTTATAATATATAAGGCGAGTTTTATCTAGAGCATAGAGGACTCATTGATAGACGAGCGAGCTATAATACATAAGTGTAGATAAGGAAATGTGTTCGTTTTATGTAATAAGAAAAGAAATGACAACGTTTGTCGGGTCAGCTATATAAAATCTATAATCTAAGTTGCAGAGATTTTTTTTCAGTTAAGCCTTATGTTTAATGCACGCCTATAAGCAGACATGCGTACGTTTGCGCTCACACATGCTTCATGTGTATTTCTAAATAAACCAAAACTTACAGAAACATAAACCTTGCAAACCCTGCCACCTTTTCCTGAAACCGGTATGGCAATGGCTAAAGGAAACCAAGTTTTTACAGAATGGGAGTCAGCTTCATACCAACTTTTTAGCCAAGGAACTGTATTCAAATTTAGGTACGAAGAGTAACCTACAATAAATAAAAATCATGCAATTCAGTTGAAAGTCACTAAAAGCATGTTTAGAAAGCTTGACAGTTTTTAAGATTAAAAGCAAAGCTATAACTGAAAAAAAAGGCAAGATCTCCTAGGTTTTCAGGCTCTAAAGTTGCCAGCAACTGTGTTGGGGTCGTGGCCCAGAGTGGGGGAGGTAATTTGTACCGTAGGCGTTTTGGACGGACTCGAGTTTTCGAGGGTAATTGAACACGAGACTAATGTAATTGTTTTGTCGCTGTTGTTATTCAAATTTGGCGCTGAAACCACAGCGGGAAAGCGTGTGTGTACGTGTGTGTGTGTGTGTTTGTGGGAAGCGAGTGAGAGGAGGATCTGAAAATTTAAAAAATGGAGAGAAAGAAAAATGAAAAAATGTTGACGATACATGTATATTTTATGTGGAACTTAAAAAATATGAGAATCTAGTTTTAGATGAAGAAATGCGTGAAAGAGATGATTTTTGAGTGTTTCTGTAGAAAAAAATGGAGGAAGAAAATGTAGAAAGTATGTTTCCGATGTGTAAATTAAAGAACAAATTAAAATTGTAAAAGGAAGTCATACCTAGATAGATAAGACAAAAATTGTATAGCTGTCCGTATGATTGGACGAAGAGGTGAGTCTTGAGACCTCTTTTAAATGGTCTTGCTCTTGTCTCCCAGAACTTCGGCGTCGGCTCCAACGTTGTCTGCCCACCGCATCCTGGAACGTCCGAGTGGTCTAACACCTGAGGGGGCACCATCCAAGACAGTTCGGATGATCCTGGAGTCCTCTGCACGTGCTACATGTCCGGCCGAGGTATTCAATTAAGTATTTCAATGAGGATTCAATTAATTGATTAAAAATATAGTTTTACGATTTTACCGGGTTAAAATTGAATAAAAATTGCAGGTTTTTATTTTCCACAATTTATTTTAAGATACGGCTCACATACACAGAGCTGTTTTTAAAATGTATAGCTCGGCAGCTTAGATACAAGTCTGGCTACAGAGCATCTCGGTCTCTATTTATAGGTGAGAATAAGAGCTATTCTCGAAACATTGGAGACTAGCACATGCGAGACCTCGTCAGAACATTCTACTTAGAATATTTGAGTAAACGCTCACACAATATCGAACTAATACAAGTACAATATAGAAGTACCTAACATCTAGAGACTTTTTTTAAGCTTTCACGGCCGGATTCTCAGAAGTGAGCAGAGCTCCGAAGAAGTCACCCACAGAGAAGACGAAACGTCAGCTGAGAGTATCGAGAAACAAGAAAAAAAAAAAAAAAAAACTATGGACCACGGTCAAAACCCGGAACCAAAAAATCAAGGATCTAGAGATTTCTCATAGCTTATCACAGAAAAGCAAAAACACACAAATATACATTCGCAGCAATAGAATAAAAATATATTTCATATTTTTCGATTAAAAAAATATATTTTTCTAGGATCTCAGCTATTCCAGTAAGGCACAAGACTGTCATATTTCTGCACAATGGTCTCGCTGTATTCCGTGGAATATTTATACGCGGCCCGAGCGAAAAGTAAATTAAATACTTAACCTGCGTAAGCGAATTCTCATGCAAATGCCTGTAATGGACGCTGGAGGAAGTCTGCCCACATCGTCCGGTTATGATGTGCACGTCACATCAACACATCCGGACGCTTAAAACAAAATGGAAGTTAAAGGAAACAACAACAAAAAAAAGTGCGAGAAAATCTTTATTTCCGAATGGTTCGTAGTCTGGTGGTTAACGCCACAGACTCGTATAATCGGAAGATTGTGGTTTCGATTTCCGGCGGCGTACAATTATTATTATCATTTAAAAAGACCGGCCACTAAAGGTTTATTAAGCCTTACAGCATCTGTGTCTTATCTATTTGAGAAATGGTCTTTTTGTAGCGAAGACCAAATTGCATGTGACGTGTGTAACCTATTTATTTTCGTAGGTAAGGTAAGAGACCGGCTTTAAGCCAACTATTTTGGCGTTGAATTGGGAGTTTCTCAGTTTCCAAAGAGGCTGGCAAAAATTGGCATTTTTTTCAGGCATGAATGGAGCTAGGAACCTAAAAATCATTCACCCTAGTATTGATGCTGGAGTGATGCTTTCCGGGATCTGTTGCCGTGGTCTATGGGAGCTGGAGCTTCCGGACGTTTCGCCCATTTCTACGATGGGCTTCTTCAGCGTGAAGTATGATGATGATGATGATCTTGATGAGAACTGTGATGAAAGATGTTTTTTAAATATGTTTGTTTTTGCTACTTTTATACAATTTTGAGGCTTTGGTAGCGTGATGTTGAGCTTACTTATTGTAGCAAGTTAAACTTTTGTTGGCACTTTTTTTAATCATGAAAGTAACATCATTTGACCAACATTATATCTACATTTGTACCACCGATACTGTAAAAAATGGTTCACTTTGCCAATGTCTCCGTGTAAGCCTAAAACTCTTATTCACCCTAGTATTGTTTATTTGGATGCAGTTAAAGACATGGGTGAGCAGCGTTGGCAGCGGTTGATGAAAGACGCCAAAACCTATTTCGGGTCGTCATGCTAAGGATTGATAATGACGACAATGCACCACTAAGTTTTATAATTGTCTCGTGACAGGGAAACGAGCGTGTAAACGGTGGACTAATAGCTCTTCGTAAAAAGCGTTAACCACTGCACCTGCGCACAGTTCTTGCTGCCATCAAATTGCGTGACCTTTCGCCAAACCGTGCAAAACTTCAAGTCCAACGACTTTCTGACAGTAAACAATAATTAAAAACGCCGTACAAAGTGATATTCTATATTTTTCTTTTTTTGTTGTTTTTGATACCTCTTAACCCGTCCGTAATCCAGTTGTAACACTTTGGACTCCTAAATGGAAGGTTGTCGGTTTGAATCCCGGTGGAGCACAAAAAACATAGTACCATTTATATATTCAAATTTGCTCTCCGCTGGGTTGAAAAATTCATAAACCTGTACCAAAGACTGGCCATCAAAATGTCCATCCAGCCCTACAGCAACTGGATCTTGCTTGAGAATTGACGCTTTGTAGCGACGACTAAGCTCGTAAAAAGTCTCACTCAGCCTTCACAAGAAATGAGAACCAGCCCCCTCGAGAGTTGAGAAACCCGCAATTCAATTGAAGTAGTTGGCGTGAGGCCGGACCCTTCACCCGTACAAGTAAATAGGTCCGGAATCACCGTATGCAACCCCTTCGTGGATAACGTAGGCAAAAAATTACACTATATGTGTGGCTTAGTTGAGCATAGCTCTCTCATCTGTGAAAAAAAAAGAAAATACTTTGTCGGTGTTATGGCCGAAGGGGCCAAGGGGTGATTTTTTTAGCGTGTTTAGAACAGAACAACGTTGGTTCGATCCTCGCCTGGGTCATTTGACCATAAATTTGACCCTGGTTCAGTAGATGTTATTTGGTAATTATTAATTAATAATTAATTTAATAAACAATAATGAATTATTAATTGATGATATTAATACCTGTTTCTGGCCAGGCAGAATAGGTTGGTGAATTGCATTCCTCTTCACAAATCTATTTAAAAAAAAAGTAACGAAAAAAGTGCATAATTGTTAATAATGTTTGGATTAAATCTGTTCCTGTATCGAAAAAATTTTCAAGGACAAAAAAAATCTATAAAAAAGCATTACTTGAATACTTTCATCATTTTCACAGAAAAACAAACCAACCGTTTTCACGCTAGCACATGCATTTAGTGTACAAAATATACCCTCGTGTCCACCAAATGTACGGTCATTAAAAAGAGCTTATTTACTCGTAGACATTTTGTCGTGACGATGGACATTTCGATAAGTTTTTTCCTGCGCCCCGGCTAAGTGGTTTCTTCCCCCGACTACCAGCTCTGGGTAGAGGGTTCGTTTCTGGCTTCGCTCCTTGTTCTTGTACACATTTCCATCCGATAAATTGAGAATTTAACGCTATTTACGTGCGAGGGCATCAATCAAATAAAGTGTTGGAGGTGTTTTTGTGTAAATATGTTTTTTTTTTGCTACTTTAATACAATTTTGAGGCTTCGGTAGCGTGATGTTAGGTTTACTTTTTGTAGCAGGTAAACTATTGTTGGTACTTATTTTAATCCTGAAAGTAATTTTCATTTTTGACCTACATTATATCTACATTTGTACCACCAATACTGTAAAAAATGGTTCACTTTGCCAATGTCTTCAGGGAAGGTCGGCAAAAGTTGAAGGGTGTATGTTTATTTGAGATTTGGGTTTTTGTGTTGTAGGTTCACATGCGGCATGTGTAAGCGCGAAATTGTACGTGTCTGGTTATGAGAATGCATGTAATGTGGATCTTCAATGTAACATATCTTTGCAACTTAGATTGGATTAGATTAGAACACCTTTGCGGCACGCTTCGAGGATGACACAGCCCCCAAGACTTTCAAGTATAAGTAAAAGGTAACTAATTGAATAACGAGTCTAATCTAATCTAAGCTGCAAAGATATATATCATTTAAGATTTATATTAAATGCATTCCCACAAGCAGATATGTATAATTTCGCGCTAACACATGCCGCATGTGGACCTACAATATAAAAACCCAATCTCAAATGAACATAAGCCTTGCAACTCTTGCCGTCCTTCCCTGAAACAGGGGTGACATTGGCAAAGTGAACCAATTTGTTACAGTATGGGTGGTCAGCCGCATAACAACCTATAAGTCAAGGAACATACATGACAAATTACATTTTTTTAAATCAATAAATAACAATATATACATGGACATAAAAACTAAACACCAAAAAACTAAAAACCAATTTCACTTTAACAAACCCTAGCCGCCAACATCACAGATCAACCGCCATTTCTTTCTATCCTTGTATACTTCTTTCATTTCCTCCAGAGTCATAACCTTCTTCATACAAGCTCTTCTTATATTATGACTCTGGATATTCCATTCATTCGCAATTTCGGATATTTGGTCCATCCATACCTTTCTCGGTCTTCTTCTACCACGACATCCATCTATTCTACCAACATATACTTTCTTCGTCAGTCTTTCCTCATTCATTCTCTCCATATGCCCAAACCATCTTAACAAACTTCTTTTAATCTTGACTTTCACACTTTCTTTTGCACCACATTCTCTTCTTACAAAATCATTCCTCACCCTGTCACTCCGTTTTTTCCCAATCATACTTCTTAGAAAGTCCATTTCAACAGTATGGACTTTACTAATTTCACTTTCATTCACCGTCCAGGCCTCGCTTCCATACATCAAGGTGGGTAAAAGTATGCCACTGCGTACCGCCAATCGAGCATTTTTACATATGTTTTGATTTCTGGCGATACAAGCTGTGGCACCCAGTACACACCTGCCCTTCATTACTCTTCTTTCCAGTTCACCTGTCATTCTTCCATCTTTTTCAAACTTACTTCCCAAGTATACAAACTCATTTACCACATCAACATTCATTCCGTTTATTCTAAATTCGTAGTTCGTATTTTCTTCACGAGTAAGCTGTAAAAATACAATTTTTTTTCTTTTTTTTTGAAATCAAACTTCGCGTTTCTCCGTCATAGAGGTTTATTTGATCTTTAACCCCTCGAGCATCACCATAGAAGTTTTACAATACTTATATAAGCGAGTATTTTTTCGATTGTTTGGCATCAGTATCCGCCCGGGTCGCAGGTCACAGCTACTGGAAACAAAAACAATCGAGCCATTGTTACTCCAGATGCGAGTGCGGAGCGGGCGAGCCTTTGTCCAAAACTGTACACATTATTTTATTTTAAATTTACAAGTACCCTTATATTATTTCTTCCACAGACATTATATATACATTCCAGGAAGAAGAACTCCTCATATCTTCTCCATGCCTTTCAATTGACTGCTGCTCTCAGCTGCTTTTTTAATTCAAAACTGCAATGCTAGTCGGAGAAATTTGGGAAGAAATCACCATGTTTGCCAAATGTATTGGTCGCAACCAAGCTATACATATAGTGTAACTTCTTTTCTGCGTTAAGGGGGCCAGCCTCACACCAACAACTTTCATTTGAAGTGGGGGTTTCCCAGCTCCCGGGGGGGGGGGGGGGAGCTGGTTCTCATTTCTTGTGAATGCTGAGTAAACCTAAGGATCGAACCTTTGCTCTTGGTAAAACTGCGGACTCTAAATGGGAAGGTTGTGGGTTCAAATCCCGGCGGAGCACAAAAAATATACCATTTATATTTTCAAATTAGCTCTTCGCTGGGTTCAAAAATTCATAAACCTTTACCAATGACCGGTCACCAATGGTCCATCCAGCCTTACAGAAACTGGGTCTTGCTTGAGTATTGGCGCTTTGTAGCGACGACTAAGCTCGTACACCTCTGCGGCAACAAGTGCCATAGAACCCTAGAGTCTCTAGAATCTAGGGAGTCTCCCGGACAGGATTTCTTGAAAAAAAAAATATTCTAATCTATGAACATAATACGCAGTTGATGGAATATTGTGTAATTATGTAATTAAAGCAAAACAAAAACATGGAAAGTTTTCGAGTGTTGAAATTTGAACTGTAAATTGTGAAAAAAAATGTGAAAGGACAAAGTGTAGCTTCGCAACTAAGCTACACACATAGTGTAACTTCTTAGTTGCTTTTGAGGAAGATTTACAGTAGATTAAGAAAAAAAAAGGTATGTATGTGTGTCAGAATTATAAATAATAATTAGACAATATTTATAGAGCCGTTTTGTGATAAATCACTGCAAGGGCACTGTTCAACTGTGACATCTCCCAAACAAACATGTCTTCAATCCCGACCTAAACGCATTTGCACTCTCTACAGCTCTAAGCTCATGGGGTAGGGCATTCCACAGCACAGAGCTGGCTGTGCAAAAGGCTTTGATCCAAATACTTGCTTTATTATATCGCTTTGGAACAATCAATTTATTCACACCAATACTACTTGCAGATCTCAATGTTCGCCGTCCCAATATAAACACGTATTTTTACTCTTTTCTTTGTTGATTTCCTAATCTTTTCGTCAGTTTACCTACACGATCTGGCTGATGTCTGATGAATAATGAGAAGTAAGCAGAGACAAGTGGTTCTTCGTGCCGGGCGCGTCATTGATGGAAGAAAGCATTGTCTGCAATTTGAGTTGAACTCTTGTATCGCCTCTGATCTGATTCCCACGGAAATTCCAGTACTGGCGATGAAATCCTGCTGTGTATTTTAAAATTTAACAGAAATTTCAATCGTCTTGGAATTTTTATTTCTGATGTAAAAATAAATTTTATAGTTATTCATGAATCATTGAAAAGGACAATTTAAGTTTTTAAAGTTAAAATTTTGGTGCTTCGTTTTATTTATAATGTTTTTTTTGAAGTAGGTACATTTTTTTGTGTTTCAAGAAGTAGACGAAAGAAGAAAGCTTGTCAGACATATTTTGAAAAAGAAAGCCAAATGATTGGATATGGATAAGACAATATTTTTGAAGGAAAGATCTTGGGAACAAGAACAAAAGGTCACCGAAGAATTTCATGCTTCTAGGATTTGAAGTGGCTCATGGATGTCTTCTAATCACAGCTCAACAAGATAGCGACCAAAAGAGACAGATGGCTGTAACTACAAGGCACTGCCATTAAAAGATAATGCTGGTTTTCTTTATAACATGTCGTATCCCCAGTTCTTAGGTGACACAAGTCAAAAAAGTCAAATTAAGAAAAAATAGCTTAAGACTCTTTGTAAACCCTCACGGCTATAATCTTTCAGTGCTTTCTGAGCCTCCTTTGCTTTGTGTAAACACTTGGGAAAGTGTAGCTTCACGGGAGGGCCTTCTGCCACTCGCATCTCGCATAACTTTTGCATGCATTGCACATCCCCGGATGGGATGGCTTTACAGGGCGTGGGTCAATGGAGGAGAGACTGACCCTGAGAGAAGGTGTTGTTGTAGACACTTTCAAAGACAGATGGTGCCAAATTTTTCTCTCATTTTATTATGATGAAATATCTCTTTGAGATATGCTAGTTTATCAGCACGCAGAACGGATTATGGTTAACTAAAACATTATAACACTTTGTGTTTTTTTAAATATTGGCACCTTAGTATATTCAGGGGTACGAAATATCAATGCATTTGTGGCCACGTGTTTTCTAGGTGTATTAAAATTTCCGTTTACTCTAGTGTGTGAAATAAGTGATCGGTGCAAGTAACGAGGTTCACCCAGCTCTCGTTGATTCGATATCACGAGCAATGGGAAGTTGGTGCCGATCACGCCGTCTCAGCATAATGGCGTCTCCGCCCCCCGCCATACTGTGCGCGGCTATGTAATGCGGGCCCTTGAGGTGGGGCGCAACACTGCACGACTTTATTCGGGCCTAAGAATGAACCGCCGGATTCGAGGCACATCATGAACATTCCTCAAGACACACTACTTCGCCGCGATAACACATAAAGCGCCCTTGGAGTGACAATCTTCACGAAACGGCGCTATATTAAGTCATCTTCATCATCATCAACGGAATTCAATGTAGTTTTTGACTTATGAAACGATCAGGTCGTAAAAATTGTAATCTCGTTTGAAAATATGTACAATCTATAATCTATAATCTAACCAACGTAGTTCGCGCTTACAAATGTTGAATGTGTACTTAATGAATGTCACACAATTTTTTTGCAATGATAGATTGTTCTTAGTTTTCCGTGGTTATTTGTTGGTTTATTAAAATGAAATTTGTTTTATGTTTTAAGTTTTTGATGTCCATGTAAGTATACATATTATTATTTATTGATTTAAAAAATGTAATTTGTCGTGTATGTTCCTTGACATATAGGTTGGTATGCGGCTGACCACCCATGCTGTAAAAATGGTTCACTTTGCCAATGTCACCCCTGTTACAGGGAAGGACGGCAAGAGTTGCAGGGTGTATGTCCATTTGAGATTGGTTTTTATGATGTAGGCTCACATGAGGCACGTGCAAGCGCGAACTTGTACGTGTCTGGTTGTGGGAATGCCTTGTAATGTGAATCTCCAATGTAACATATCTTTGCAACTTAGATTAGATTAGATTAGATTTGTGGATGGGTGTTGCTGGTGCTCGGTTTCCGGTAGTCCGTGCAAATATTGTATTTCGTGCAGTAGCTGATCGCCGCGCAACCTTTGCCACCAGATGATCGGGAAGGGGCATCAAATTGCTGCGAGGAGGTTCAACAACAAGGAGCTGAACATAAAAAAATACCTGATTTACGGCTGTTTTATTGAAACATATGACAAAAAGGTTGTTAAAAAATAGTACTTTTTCCACCAGCTTCTGTGTTTAAATAGCGTGCAAGTACCAACAAAAATAAAAACCCTACATTTCAAATTTATATATTCCCTGCAACTCTTACCATGCTTCTCTGCAACAGGAGTGGCATGGGATAAGTGAACTGATTTTTAATGTTTTGGTGGTCAGGCTCATCTATAAGTCAAGCTATTTTGCCAATTAGATATTTCAAAAGAATTTTGACCATTTTGCTGTTTTTAGTTGCTTCTATTGGTTCAAAAGTTAACCTGCAATATATTTAGTATGACAATGCCCTTCGTTGTTGTAAACAAAAGGTTTGATGGAAAAAAATTACACAAAACCTTGGCTGATAAGTCGAAAAGCTAGAGAATATCAACTTTAAGCTATGAATGCTTAGATTAAAAATTACAGACTAAACACACAATTTTTTTTTATTAGTAGATTTTTTAGAACATATGGGTATTGTTTCAGATCCATTTCTTGAAGCTCAAGTCATTGGCTTGCTTTATAGTTTTATGGATGGCTTTAGCTCGCGTGAAGCACGGTTAAGAATCGGCGTGATGGTCTAAGAGAGAATCAACGTTTACCGAGTTGCCAAATACCTCCAATTGCTCAAAATCCAACCGTCCGTTTCCTAAAATGGCACAGTCCCCAATTTTACGTTCAAACTTCACCACAGCTCGTGTCACGACAAATCCGTTAAAGATGACTCGTCTCCAGACAGCTCGTCCATGGACAAATCAGTCACACGACAGTTCATCTACGAGACTTTTCGGTCAACGGCAATTCGGTCACATACAAACCAACTGTAGACGGCTGCTTCACAGAAAATAATAGTAATTACAAAGGTTTTTTGGAGAGCAAGTTTTCCGTGATGAAGCTATTTTGTATGCGAACGGAATGTCATTGACCAAATATTTGTGTAGACGAACAGTTTTGTGACCGGATGGTTCGTGACCGATGTGTCTATGGATGAGTTATATGTAGCCGTGTTGTCTGTGACTGAAGTTTTGCTGACCAAAAAGTTGTGTGGAAGAACTGTCGTGGGACCGATTTGTCAATGGCTGAGCTTTCTGTGGACGGATTGTCTGTGACCGATTTGTCATGGAACTACTGTTGTTTGCTACTTAAAATGTACAGAAGCTGAAATTCTCACTAGATGAGCTATTTTAGATTCGAAACACTTTTTGGTTAAGTAAAAAATTCTACTTGGGGTATTGAAATCAAAATATTGATTGGTTGGTTGGGATTTTCCCATAGAAACAAAGCAAATAAAGTTAGCAGTATGATGTACAGTACATTTTGAGATGGATGTTTACCAAAAAATGTTTCGGATCCCATAGAAATAAAAACCAGTAAAAAAGTCATGACAAATGTTTAAATTAAAAGTATGAAGTACCTTCATTGATCTAAATATATTATTTATATCGATGAGTACCTTGGACACATTTAAGGGTTTTAATTGTTAATTTGGTTTCAAGTCAGGTTTTCGATGGAAAACAGTAGGTTGACAAAAAACAAGCTTGATTTTTGGTTTAGAAAGTTATATGAAGAATGTTGATAGTCTAATCTAATCTAATCTAAGTTGCAAAGATATGTTAAATTGGAGATTCACATTACATGCATTCTCACAACCAGACACATACAAGTTCGCGCTTACACATGCCTCATGTGAACCTACAACATAAATACCAAATCTCAAATGGACATACACCCTGCAACTCTTGCCGTCCTTCCCTGAGACAGGGGTGACATTGGCAAAGTGAACCATTTTTACAGCATGGGTGGTCAGCCGCATACCAACCTATAAGTCAAGGAACAAATAAATAACGAATGAATGGGAAATCCAGAGTCAAAATAAAAGGAAAGCCTGCAAGAAAAAGGTCATGAAATCAAAAATGGAGCCAAGAAAATGGTAGTTGATCTGCACTGCAGTGTTGGCAATGAAAGCCTTTCAAATCGAATATGTACTTAAACAAAAACGTGTATACTTTGTGTTGTTGCTAATTATGACTGTGTGTTTTATATCCATTGTTAAAAAATATATTTTAATAGGATGGTTGGTATGAGGCTTACCATGTATATTGTAAAATCTGTTTAACTTTTGTCAATGCAAATAAAATTCCCTAGTTTGTCAGTGGTAGAAATTCTGAATTAGGTTTTGTTGGTGATAGACTCAATATTGCGTGAAGTCATTCGGCCGAGTGGGAAAAAAAGAATAGAAAATATTTTGTTAATGATTGCTAAAGACCGAAGCACCATACAAGTGTAACGTTTGTCCGCCGAAAAAAACTAAATTAAAAAAATTTGCTGACTCCGTTGTAGATATATATTTTTTTTTCAACGAGTATCTATACGAACTGGGATATGGGGGCAGCTTTTTTCAGGTCTGGCCGACGTTAAATGGCCGCTGTTTGCAGGTAGTATAGATCGATGGATCCCGGATCGATGGATCGACGCATTCCGATGCATTTCGCATGATCTGGATCGTAAATCTTCTGGCAGGCATTGTGCTCAGACTGGATAGACGCGAGGAGACGAGAACTTCCATGTGGAAGACTGCGGAGAAGGGCTGTGACGACATACAGTGGAAACTATAAAATTTATAGTTTAATAATGTATTGTTACGTTTTTTGCTGGATTATATTTTTAAATAAAATGCCAGAATTTATTTAAAAAAAAATGTACCTTACATTTTGACCTCTTATATAGTAAACCGGAGGGGTATTTTTCGCAATTTCTGGATTATTCCACCACCAGAACATTTAAGCACACACAATCACTAGAATGTCATTCCAAGGCACGAATGCGTTTGATGATATGAGATGAGATGTTGCTGTATTACGTGCTTCAGTGTGTGTATGTGTGTATAAGCGCACGTATTTCAAGTTCGCAACAATCTCAAGAATATTTTTTAATTTGGCACGGTGTGTTAATTAACTATGCTTATTTTTTTTGGGCTCAAGAAACTCGTTTTTAATGCCAAATACAATATTTGATGTGATGTTGTGATGATGGTGATGAAATACGACCGGGTTGCTAAGGAAAATGACAATTGGCCGGGACGTATTCTAGTGGTAATGCTTCAGACTTGTTAATGGAAGGTTGTGGGTTAGAATCCCGGCAGAACACAAAAAATATACCATATATTTTCAAATATCCTCTTCGCTGGCTTAAAAAAATCATAGTCCTTTAACAAAGACCGGTCGCCAAAGATCCATTCAGTCTTACAGCAACTGCCTGAGAATTAGCGATTTATATAGTGATGACAAAGTTTGGAGAGGGCTCTTGAGGTGTGATGGACGAAAAACCAGCGCTCACCAAATAAATCATTCTAATATTAGTATTAAATAATATTGTGTTATTGATTGCTCAATTGGCGGTACACCGCGGCATATTCATACCTACCTTGATGTATGTAAGTGAAGCTTGGACGGTGAATGAAAGTGAAATTAGTAAAGTCCATAAAGTAGAAATGGACTATTAAGAATTATGATCGGAAAAAACAGAGTGGTAGGGTGAGGAATAATTTCGCAAAAGAAGAATGTAATGCAAGAGAAAGTGTGAAAGTAAAGATGAAAATAAGTTTTGTTAAGATGTTTAGGATGTATGAAGGGAATGAATGATGAAAAACTGAGACCGAGTCAAGTATGGATGGACCAAAATCCTTAAATCGCAAGTGAATGCGATATCCAGAGTCATAATAAAAGAAGACCTGGCATGAACAAGATTACGACTCTGGATGAAATGAAAGTATACAAACGAATGAAAAATTGGCGATTGATCTTGACGATCGATTATGCATTAACCATTTATTTAAAAATTTAATACATTTTAATGAAATTGGGCTAACCCTATCGGAATGCTCTGGGTGCGTTCCGACGAACCCTTTCAAATGAAAGGATGTGATTGTAACATATAAGACAATAAGTATTTATACATAAAACCTAACGGTAACAGTATTTGAAGGTATATTTTTTGGATATAAAAGATATCTTTAATCTAAGTTGCCAAGATAATTAACTTTTGAGATTCATACTTAATGCAGCCCAAAATAAAATACGTGTTAATTCTGTTTGTCTTGTTTACTTTTAAATAAATATATTTGTCAAGAAGAAAACAATTCACCATTTTGTTTTGCCTGGCCAGAAACATGTATTCACATTATCAATTTATAATTCATATTTTTTTAATATTTCATTGAATTATGAATAAATAATTACCCAATGACATTTGTTGAAACAGGGTCCAAGCTATTGTTAATAGAACACGGCGCAGGCGGGGTTCAAACTTGCGATTGTTTCAATAACGCGAATTCGAGTACTGATGCCGTCTCGCTTGACCAAATAATCGACAAAATATGACCTAAAACTCAAATGTAAAGAAACAAGAAGATGAATTGAATAAGAGTTTTAGGCTTACACGGCCGGCTGATGATGCTGGAGTGATGTTTTTCGGGATCTGTTGCCGTGGTCTGTAGGAGCTGGAGCTTCCGGGCGTTTCGCCCATTTCTCCGATGGTCTTCTTCCGCGTGAAGTATGATGATGAGGATGATCTTGATGAGAACTGAGAAGTTCCAGAACAGGAAGCTCTAGCTCCCACATACCACGGCAACAGATTCCGGAAAACATCACTCCTGCATAAAGAAGATGAATTATTAATTGATGATGTTTATACTGTATACCTGTTTCTGGTCATGCAAAAAAGGTTGGGGACTTGCATTCCTGTTCAAAAGTACATGCATTCTACTTTAAAAATCAAATATAAAAAAAAGTAATATTATATGTGTGATGCGTATGTGTATACTATGTATGTGTATGTACTGAGAATATTAGTTTCATTATGTTTTTCCTGCAACTGAAATGAAAAATAATATTATAATCAACAACTGCTACAAAGTTATGTAAAGGATTAAAGAAAAATAGCCATCTTTGTAAACAATAGCCATAGAAAAATGATTGACAGATTGTTGAAAAAAAAAAATACAAGTTTTTATACAAAAAAAAAATCCATGATGAAGTATCGGCAATGACATGTTTTGACAGGTCTAGAAGTATGTCATGGCGTGCGCATTTTTACTCTTTTTTATACATAAAAAATATAATGAAATAGAAAAACGCAGTTGTTTCTGAGTTATGTGTTGATGTCTGTCAATGGAAAAATATCCAGTCAGGAGACGTGGAAAAATTATGGCTATTGCAGAAACTTGTTTATGGATGAAAATACAAGTCGGCCGACGCGGTAGCTCTGCGAAAAATTGCAGTTTGAAATAGCAAAGAAATATCTTTTAAACTTTCAACATTCAACTTTTTTTTTTGAATAGATTTGCCTGCCAACCTATTTTTGTCTGGCCAGAAGCAGGTATTTACATTATCAATTAATAATTAATTATTTCATATTTTGTTGAATTATGAATGAATTAATTAATTCATTATTTTACAATGACATATGTTGAACCAGGGTCAAAGTTGTCGATTGGACACGGCGCAAGCGTGGTTCAAACTTTCAAGTGCTTTAACGCTTTTATCCGCTCGATCATATCAGTGGCCATCCAACTTATTGTTTTTCGAATTTAATTTGGACACGGTGCAGGCGGGGTTCAAACCTGCGCTTGTTTTAACAACTCAACTTCGAGTGCTAAAGCCTTATTAGCTTGACCATACCAGCGACCATCCAGCCTGTTGTTTTTGGATTTTAATTTAATGATTTTTACATTGACTCGGGGGCGATGTTTTTTGTTTTTCCTTTTCTGCAGAGGTACTGGCCACACCTTGTGAAATGTTGGCTGGATACAGCAACAGATACAATAAGGATATGATGTAAAAATAGATTAGCGTTTTTACTAAATTAGATGAAGAACATGAACATTGTTATTAGCGAATTTAAAATGCTCAGGACTGTTTGGAATGCTCTCAGGCAACTGGAATTCAGTATGAATTCTCTCATACAAGTTTCCGATGTATTAACAAACTAGATATGCGAAGACAACACTCTGAAAGAATCGAGCAATAAGCAGCCTTGGTTGAACTCATTGTATACTATTTGAAATTTAACCCTAAGCAAAAGAAAAATTGAACATAAGTAGGTACAGTAAAGCGTCAATTATCCGAACGTCAAATAATTGAACAAATGATAAAACCGAACAGCCTGATCTACGTTTAAAAGCAAATTATATATTTCTTATAAAAATGTGTGTTTTTATTTGTCTACATCAAAGTATATGGTTTGATTATCCGGATAAATCGATTTTATGACCATTGAACACTTTTTCCCTTCAATTAGCTCAGACAATCGACATTTTTTTGTGTTTTTCACGAGATTTTTATAATCAAATCGTTTTTATTTTCAACTCTTTTCAAACTTCAATCAAAGTTCAACAGGTAAGATAAAAAGAGGTGTACACAATCTAACTTCTTATTCAAACTTAAATTCACTTTGAACACGTTTTTATTGAATCACAGATGTATTTCTAAACTTCTTAATAATTTGAATAAAATGGACGTGCACTGTGTAAACCAACAAATCCGAAAGAAATATTATCAAAATCCTTTTTACTTTAATTATTATTAATAACAATAAAAATATTTCTTTATTCCAGCATGGTCACGCGGGGGGTGCAATACACGACCGCCATACAAGAAAAAGGTTACAAACAGAAAATCAAATACATCAAAAAATTACAAAAATAAGCAATGTTACATAAACCAAGGTAGGATAATTATTTTCTTTGTCTACACCACTCAATCTAGCGCGTTATATATCCATTTTGATGCGTAAATACGAGCCATTCCTGATACTGAATGAATGGCAAGAGTTGCAAAAAAACTGCAGAGAAGAATTCCACCTGCATTAATGATGGAAGGCAGAAGAAATCTGTGGACGTATGATTGTCAGGTTGGATTTTTTATTCATCCATACATATAAATAAAGATGCACTCCTGTCTTAACAAGTGGCGTTGAAAGCTGCAAGTTTTGTTAGGCATAGTCTAAAGGTTTACTGACAGGATTTTTTTAAGTCTGGAATGAATGGGTTAAAAACGATATAAGTATTATAGAAAAGGATGTCTCCTTGACTTATAGGTTGGTATGAGGCTGACCACCCATACTGTACAAAATGGTTCACTTTGCCAATATCGGCAAGAGTTGCCGGGCTTATGTTAATTTGAGATTGGGTTTTTACATTGTAGGTCCACATGCGGCATGTGTTAGCGCGAAATTATACATGTCTGCTTGTGGGAATGCGGTTAATATAAATCTTAAATGATATATATTTTTTTTTTTTTTTTTTTTTTTATTTAACAAAATATAAATACAAATTTATTTTAAAACAAGTAATATTTCTAAATAATAATAAAAACTTAATTGTTATTTCCTCACCAATTGAAGAGCCAAGCTCTTGTGCTTGGTGAGGGAATCGCAGCTATCTTAAATAAGTTATGTTCTTAATTTATATTCTATATAATATAATGAGATAAAAACTTAATATAATACTTAAAGGAAAAAAATATAGGTAATACACAAGACTAAATCAAAAAATAAATTAACAATATAAAAAATGAAAAAAACCAAAAATTAGAAACAACCAATCAATAAGTAGAACTATGAATATATATTTTTTTTTATTTTAAACTTAATTTTTTTAACATCCTTAATTATTTTGATTTCATTTGGCAATATGTTATAGTATTTTATTCCCCTACAGATAAAATTATTCTCGAATTGTTTTGTTTTTAATTTAGGAATTGTTATAAAATTTTGTCTTCTCCTTGATATAGCTCTTTCAAATTGTTTTGCTTTGTCAATTTTTATTATTTCCAGAATAGAGTACAGTTTGAAAATTTGTTCTATAGTTGGTACCTTAAAATTTTTGAATAAAGATTCTGTTGAAAATGTTGGTGGCTTTTTTAGAATTACTTTAATAATCAATCTCTGAGCTATTTTAACTGATTTCAAAACATTATCATATGATCCCCCCCATCCAATTATGCCATATTGCAGCATTGATTGTACAATTGAGTAGTATACCATTTTTAATTGTTCGATTTTAAGAATGTTTCTGAGTCTTATGAATATGTAAATACATTTTCGTATTCGTTTGACCAGTTCCATTATGTGATTTTTCCACTTCATATTTTGATCTATAATAATGCCTAGGTATTTTATATTTTTAGTTGAAGCCAGTGTTGAACATGTGTTTTCACAGTTTTTAGTTTCATTGCAATTCTGACTGTGTATGATGATTTTAATTGGCGGCTCTGAATTAAATTTATTTATTGCGAAAGAAATGAATTGAGTTTTTTTAATATTTAGTGATAATATATTACTATCGAACCACCCCTTCAGTATATTCATGTCAAGATTTGCTCGTTCATTAATAGAGCGCCAATCTTGTCCCTCCAATATAATGGCAGTATCATCTGCATAAGATATTATTTTTCCATTGAGTTTTAGAGTGAAAATATCATTTGTGTATAAGATGAATAGTAATGGACCCAGTACAGTACCTTGTGGGATACCAAATTCACCGGTTGATGGTTGACTATAAGAACTATTAATTTTAACTATTTGAGATCTCTGATATAAGTAACTTTTTATCCATTGTAACGCTTTTAATTTTATCCCAATTGAATTCAGTTTTACAATTAGTTTTTCGTGAGAGATGCTATCAAATGATATATCTTTGCATCTTAGATTTAGATTTCAATGTGAGAAAAAAGGTAGGTACAAAAAAATGTAATGAAATTGTTTGGGCATTTGAAAATAATGAATGATGAACGCTGAAATCATAAGAGGCAGCACAATAACCTGGTCATATTTGGCGTTTCAGACATCGGTGGATGTTGCTTGTGAAAATCTTCTAGAGGCTTCCACAAGTTATCTATCCTAGAGAGATCTTCCTTCCGGCACGGCAGCTTCATGTCTCGCTGAGCTATGTTCTGTCGATAAGCCTTCAAAACGACCACAACGCTCTGCCCTCACTGCTGTCAACAAGGTCATAGTGCCCAAAAGAGCGAACACATCAAATTTTACAGACAGGAGCTTTGCGGTGGCCGGGCCGGTTGCATGGAACAACTCACCCGTCGGTGTTCGCGCGTACCAGCCTACCACCACCTTCAGAAAGGGACTGAAGACACTGCTTTTTTACAGAAGCCATGGCGCCCTTGAGATGGTCCTGGACCATTGAATGGCGCCATAGGAAAGAAATCATCCATCATCATCATCATCTTTGAAATGTGGCATTTTGAGTATCTCAGGATAGTGTTACAAGTCGATATATATTTATACTACACTCTTAGCTTGGGTAGCAGATATCTACATGGAGATATCGTCGCCCTCGTTCACAACTAGGTACTCTGTTCACTTCTGTGGCATTTTTACGTGCTGGGCTTACTAATGCCATGTTTACTGAAGCCACGACATCAATATGTACTTAAAGAGCAGAAAATACGTACAGCCATCCATACGACATGATAGATACATAAAATTATATGGCAGTAAGTGAGTAATTTTGTCTACTGTTTCTACCCTAACAGGAAAATTTACAACTGAAGAAGAAACTGTCGTTTAATTGATATAAACAGTTTATTTAACATATTATAATATGGCAGTATTTCATAGTTTCATAGTTCTTTTTGAAAATGTATGTTTGTGTATGTTTCAATGCAAATATACTATTTTTTTTTTTTCTCGACTTACAGGTTGATATGAGGCTGACCACACATTCTATACAACAATGTAAAATTCTTCCAGATTACCTTTTTTTTCAGGTAAAATTGGCAAGAGTTACAGGGTTGCGGTTCATTTGAAATTTGAGTTTTTATTTGTTAAATATGCATGCAGCATGTGTCAGCATTGCAAACTTACATGTTTATGCTTGTGGAAATGCAATAGGTAAATATAAAACATAAATATACAATAAATGGTTTGTGTTTTAACACTGTGAAAATCCATTTCATTTTTAGCCAAGGCTTCTTGGTTTTTAGAAATAATGTGTATTTCATGATACTATTGCATATTATCATTATGCAGGGAAAAATCAAGGAAGACGAGCTACAGGTCGAAGAAGAACATCTTGGTTAAATAACCTTTGACAAAGGTTTGGCAGAAGCACAAGATCCCTCTTTCGTGCCGCAGTATCGAAGGTGCGAATTGCTTTGATGGTCGCCATTCTTCATTGGAGAGGCACAGCAAGAAAAAGTTACATTGATAATATTCGAAAGAATGAAACTAGATAAAGAAGAAGAATACTGAGCTTCAATCGATATTTATATAATCAGATCATATCTAAAATTCAAATCGGTTCACGTCACTCCAGCTGCATTAGCAAGGCAAAAGTCAAAAGCTGACAAATTATACGGCGCGATGCGTTCTATATATTTGTAATTTATTTTAATGGGGTACAGTGGCTGCATTTTCCATTAGTATTGGTCTCCTCGGTAATAAATTCACTATGAGATAACTGATAACAGGGCGGAAAGCGCCATCTGAGAATAAAACCTACAGTTGTTGAAAGCTTTAAACCAGTAAAATTGGCAGCGTCGCTTGCACAAAAGATTTCCCTATAAAACCGATAATATAATAATAAAAACTTCCGATATAAAACACGATTGTAATTTCATTGTTCACCGTATCAACACTGGTGTCAACGCCTGAGCACAAGAGGAAAATAATTAACTCGACAGACGTTGTCACGTCTAAATTACAAACAATTTAGTAATGACGTTTTGTGGAATTGTTGATGAAAAAGTTGTGGAAAAATGGCAAAAATTTAAACCCATTCAAAAAAATTGTTAAACCTTTTCCGTACATGAAAATCTTCTGAGATGTTTTTTCCATTCATTTTTATATCATAAACATTTCTCGATTACAAACATCATTTCATGGTGAAAATCAATCAAATCTCTTCAACCGTTCTCGTTCAACAAACCTTTTTCATTTTGATTACATAAGTAGATTCACACATTTGTTTGAAGATCATATGCGGCGCTATTCACAAACAGCAAATCGATGGCTCAACCGCCTTCTAATGCGATATTTCCGTACAAAATACGATGGTGGACTAAATACTATGTGAAAATCTCTGATGGACTTTATGACGTTTTTTAGTATTGCAAGAACTGGTAGGTACATCTAATCACTAATGGATGCAACCTTCATTCATAGCATTTTACGAAAAAAAAACCTTACAAACAATAAAACCATGTTTTGACCGGTTGACCAATTGATCGGTCCGTAGCTCAGTGGTAGCACTGCGCACTCTGAATGGGAAGGTTGTGGGTTCGAATACCGGCCGAGCACAAAAAAATATACCATTTATATTTCTAAATATGCTCTTCGCTGGGTTGAAAAATTCATAAACTTTTACCCATGACCGGTCAGCAAAGGTCTATCCAGCCTTACAGCAACTGGGTCTTGCGCAACTGGGTCTTGCGCTGGGTATTGGCGCTTTGTAGCGACAACCAAGCTCGTATTCCTCTGCGGCACTACAACAAGTTTCAAAGACCCCTAGAGTCTCTAGAATCTAGGGAGTCTCCCACACAGGGTCTCTTAAAAAAAAAAAATTAAACGGTTATGAATCTTGCGACGTTGCCGAATTCCATTACAAGGCTTCGAGAACATTACGCGGCTCAGTTATCAAGTCAATCTGGCTAAGTCCTATTTAAGAAGCAGATCGAAATTGTTCAATTATACTTACAAATGATATGTTTTCTGACGTATTGGGCCTCAGATGATAATGAATGTGCCGTGGAACCGTTGTTTTTGTAAGTTTTTTACCTCGCTGGATATTTCAATACTGTTTAACATATATTAAAGCAATTTTCCCATACATTATAGTGTAGGAATTAATGAATTTTAGACCTACGACAACAAGAACAGTAATATTTTGAAAATATTGTTACAAGGGCTATTTTTTAATTAAACTGCAATTATTTATTTTAACATAATTTATTTTACACGGTTTGGTTCACAATTCACAACAATTGATAATAATCTGTGCTTATTGGTTTTCACGGCAAAATGCTTGAAGCGACTAATCGCTCCCGCACCATTGCAGTCCCTATATATAGCTACAAAAGAGAACTTTCTCGCATAATCCAGATCATTATTCAATTTTTCGCTCACACCAGAACGCCGTTCAATGCACTCCCACCATCATGGACTTCTCTCAGATTGTTCTACCCACACTATCGTACATGTATAGGTGCGCGTAGGTACTTTGATTTCATAGTTCGTAACAATATTACTGTGGAATATCTTTGATATTAACAATATTCAACGGTATAAAATCAAAGGAATCTTTAAAATGTATCTTCAATGTTTGATTAAATTAAAGGCACTAAGTAAGTACCAGGATATTCAATTTTAAACGAAGTATGCCCTTTTGTTAAATCGCCAAGACTCATATATGGTCCTTCGTGTAACTTATATGTGATCCTCGTTCCCTAAATATATTTGTAACTGCATCAGCTGGCTGTAGCTCTGCGGGCTGGATGCGGTATGGAAATCTGAAAAAGGCACTAAATACCACGCACGGTAAGTTAAAGTTTGTAATTAAATGTATGCCGGAAATAAGAGTAGGCTCTGTAAAAAAAATACTCTATAACTTATAAGGCTTAGTGCAAAAATTTGATTAATATTTCTAACGCAGCACACAACACAGCACTCTGCAGCTAACGACCCTGCAACTTGATGAGGACATCAACTGCCAAATCGCCAACACCACTGCGGCACTACAACAAATGTCATAGACCCCTAGAGTCTCTTGAATCTAGGGAGTCTCCTGCACAGGGTTTCTTTAAAAAAATACCTTCTCATTTAGACACTGAATTTTTTTTTGAGATCTGTTGGTGTGATCTATGAGAGCTGGAGCTTCCGTACGTTTTGCCAATGTCTGCAATGGGCTTCTTCAGCGTTATGATGATGCAATTTGATGTTGATGAAACTGTAACGACGGCAAGCAACTCTGCAGAGTCAACCGGCGGCCGTGTAAGCCTATAACTCCTTTTCTTCTCATAAAGGTTTTCTCTAGTTTTCTCAGTTTGACCACTATGGTACTTAGTGCCTTTTTATCAACCATTCCGTTAATTCATACAACAATTCTTGTAGTTCAACTTGATTTGTATAATATAACAAATTAACATCAAAACGTGAATCATTTCTGACGTACCCTTTGTGGAGAGCACATACTAGACCTCTGGGCTGGAAGTCTCATCACCACGGTAATTCTTACCTACCGAATATCGATAATATTTGTATCAAGACTAATAAGCTGTCCGTTTGTGGCCATTTAGGATTGACAGGTGTTCATAGAAATATTACTGATATTCGATAGGTAAGAATTACCGTGGTGATGAGATTTCCAGCCCTAGCATGGAAAGATAACCATTCTACAAACTGAGTTATCGACCGTGCTACAAAAAGAAACATGGAGAAGAGAAAGAAATGGTGATGATGATGGTGTTTTTTTCGAAAAATGCATTTATTATTTTTGAGGTTGACTACACATGCACCCCGTTTAAGGCCCGCCACGAAGCGTCAGTTTTTGCTGGGCAGAAATGCACGGAGCCCAAACCTCGTCGCATAAGATGGTTGCAAAAAAAAAACAATGAGCCTTGTATGCAGCGATGACGCATGCGTCAGTCAGGCCAGATGAGCAAAACTGGACTAGCGACGTTGCCGAAATAAATCTGAATAATTTATTTCTTATCCGATGCCTTGAAATTTAATGAAGGCTATGTTTTTTTAAGGTTCCGTGAAATTTCCATGGAGAGTTTTCATGAAGTTGTCATTGTTCAAATTTTAAAATTTTATTGGTAGAATGATGTCATATTTTGTAGGTCTGGGTGACTTAAATTTCCTGAAATTATCAGTTATATATATAATCTAAATTTACATTTTTTCTTGATGATCTGACGTCACAATTCTACGTAACTGAAATTCTTAGTTGAAACATTTATTAAGTTATACACTGTAGTAACAAGTCGAAGTCAATAATGTGTTATCCATAATCTAAGTTGCAAGGACGTCACTGTAAGAATATAAGGATGTTGAATTTTTTGATCGTTGTTTTTATGTGAATCACATCTCAAGAGCCCTATGCGAGCTTGATCGTCGGTTAAAAAGCGCCAATTCTTTGGCAAGACCCAGTTGCTGTAAGACTCGATGGACCTTTCGTAAGGTAGGTGAGTGTTAACGTGGTGTTAACCTAACAAAGAGCATGCATATTTAAAAAATATTTTTTATATTTTGTGATCCGCCGGAAATCGAACTCACAGCCCTCCTATTATGAGTCAGAAGCTGTAACCGCTAGACAACGAATAGGTCAAGTGTTTGCTTACACATGCTGAATGTGTATAATGAATCTTTTTCAACTTTTCCTGTTGTCTATTTATCTATTTCAATGGGGAAATTTCTAAATTGACATGTTTGATTCTATACAGCTCACAATACAAATTAGTCCTTCTCCCCTATTACCAGTACCTGCCCGAAAAACCTCACCCACTTTCTCTTTCCTACCCTGAATTTCCACCCTCTTGTTTTTAATCTCAGTTAGCCACTGAAGATGGACGGATAAAATCCGATAGCGCTTAGGCCTTGATAACTCAAAATAAGTGAAAATAAAACTTTGTTTTAAAAAAGTTTTTTTAATGTAAACAAAACAATAAATACTTTCGTTTTGGGCCCGCAAGAAAGTAAAAAGTAGTTTTTGAGAAATATTTAAAATACATCGTTTAATTTTTCGCAATCTCCTCGTTCCAAATGAAGCATGCCTGAATGCAGGAGTTCGCATGTGTGGAATGCCTTATTTTTTGTCCCCGTCGACCATTCTCGTTTCCATACATTCTGGTTCGAGTCCTTCCCGTAGGAATTTATCGCCTTCGATATAGAATCCGTAGAATTATTTAAAATGTATTTCCGAGATGCTGAAACGGACTGGTTCGATTTTTTTTTTTGAAGGGCATTTTCGAAAAACTTGATTTTCCAAATTTAGTATAAAACGAAATATGAGTAATTCGTTTTTCATGAGATTTAAAGAATTTCAGTTTGATAATTGAATCTTATCTAATCTAATCTAAGTTATGTTTGTATTATATAAATGTCATGTGAGTCACATCAAAAAGTTTATCTGTGGATTTTTGAAAAAAAAAGAAAAACATTTATAATAACCTTCTCACCCATGGATGTTCTCTTATTTTTATCAGTTGGCCCATTTTGATACTTAGTCGCTTTCGAAGCTTCCGGACGTTTCGCCCATGTCTGCGATCGGCTTCTTCAGCGTGATGATGAAATGATGTAATGTTGATAAAACTCTGATTATTTTGTTGCATTATAACCCCGAAGGAATCACGTGCGAGGAGTGAAACCAATTTATTTTTATAGGTAAGGGAGTCGCGCTTATACCAACAACTTCACTTGAAGAGTGGGTCACCTGAGAGGGCTATTAGTCATTTTTTTTAAGAACCCTCGGTATTATTTTTTGAGTTTGGAATAAACTGCGAAATGGGAAATCATTTCTTGCACCCGATTTGGGAATAGAACTATAGCCGTCAGCATGGAATGCAAGGATTCTACCCACTGAGCTATCGACCAGGAGTTGTGGATAAAAACGCAACTAAGCTACACATATAGTGTAACTTCTTGCCGCGTTATCCCCGAAGGGGTCGCATGTGGCGAGTTGGACCTATTTATTTTTACAGGTAAGGGGGCCGGCCTTACGCCAACCACTTCAGTTGAAGTGGGGGTTTCCCAGCTCCTGAGAGAGCTGGTACTCATTTCTTGTGAAGGCTGAGTAAACCTTACCGGTATTATTATTTTGGGGTTTGAAATAAACACCGAAACGGGAAATCATTTCTGACACCCTCGCGCTCGGTGGGATTCGAACCCGAGCTCACGGCATGGAATGCAAGCACTCTACCAACTGAGCTATCGACCGGATTGGTGGATTGTTATTGATAATGATGATGATGATGCTGGGATCATGCGTGGGGTTATTTATGATTCCCACCTTGTAACAGGAGCTCTCAGCATGTTTGGGCTGGAATAATTTCCAATATAAAAGCGCTTGTGCTACTGCAGTAGCCGCGGTGCGTCTGCAGGCATAACTTAAATATAAGGACGTCCCATTCACTGTTCATACATCACCCCTGAAGCTTTATGGACTGCTGGTAAAGACGCGTTCAGAAATTGTACTGAAAAAAAAATCCTTAAAAAAAGTGCCAAAAAATTATTCTGATGAAACCAAAAGAGGCCTCTGACACTTGGATATGTTCCTTCTAACCGAATCTAATCTAGGTTGCAAAGATATGTTATACTGGAGATTCACATTACACGCATTCCCACAACCAGACACGTGCAAGTTCGCGCTTGCACATGCCTCATGTGAACCTACAACATAAAATCCAAATCTGCCAAAAGTCAGTCAAATCTGAAAAAAGGACATACACCATGCAACTCTTGCCGTCCTTCCCTGTAACAGGGGTGAAATTGGCAAAATGAACCATTTTTACAGCGTGGGTGGTCAGCCGCATACCAACCTATAAGTCAAGGAACTTAAAAATGGAGAATAAACGCTCATACATAAATCTGTTAACAGTAACTGTAACTCTGTCGCCATTCTGCTAGGGTTGGCCAAACCCTCTGTAGATTTGTCTACATATTTTCCTATCTTTTCATAACTCTTTCAGCTTTCTTTATGCTTGGTCCTCGCTATGGAATTCTCATGTGAGACTCTATTGCTGTAAGGCTGGGTGACCTTTGGTGATAGGTCTATTTTTTTTTCAAACGAACTCATTTAAAGATTATGACTGGCCAAACTGGCTGGTTGCATCTAAAATACAATTTCCATCATCCTTATTTAAGACCGGAAAAATATGTAATTTGTCGTGTATGTTCCTTGATTTATAGGTTGGTATGCGGCTGACCAGTGACTAACCATGCTGTAAAAATTTGTTCACTTTGCCAATGTTACAACTGTCTCAAGGAAGGACGGCAAGAGTTGCAGGGTGTATGTCCATTTGAGATTTGGTTTTTATGTTTTAGATTCGCATGCGATATGTGCAAGCGCGAACTTGTACGTGTCTGGTTGTGAAAATGCATGTCATATGAATCTCCAATGTAACATATCTTTGCAACTTAGTTTAGATTAGATTAGATTAGAAGGTGGTAGGGAAGGCAAGGTTTGTTCATGTGAGATTTGATTTGTTTTGTAATAACAGACTCAGCATGTGTAAGCGTGAACTTTCGAGTACCGGCTTGTGGGCATGAATTTAATATATAAGTCTTTAAATGTCAATATATCTTTGCAACTTTCTTACTTTACTTTACTTTCTTCGGCTCATAAGCCTTGAAGGCTCAGGGCCTCCCGCACCACAATCCTCCAGGACTCTCTTGTGCTGCTTCCCTCCATTGTCCCCCTCAACTTTGCAACTTAGTTGATAGATTAAATAGATAAAATATAATACGTCGTAGACCTTTGCAAGATGTTCTTTACAGTCGTACATGTTTTCAATTCAAAATTAGTAATTATGACAAACCTAATCATAATTACTACCTGCGCTCGAAGGTATGCCGTGATTTGTGACAATTGTTATAGAAAAAAAATCAGTTCATCCTCCGTCGTCGTGCAGAGAAGGTGTGTCTCCCGAAGACGTTAGCTACGTCACAAACGAAACGTCGAGAATAAAGTAAGTTCTCTTATAACGGTTCCGATATTTCAACAATTATGAACTGCCTTTTACTTCCGTACTTTAAAACTTCTTCTTCCACCGCATTAGTCCATTAATTGGCACGCACCTTCCCTCGTCTCCGGCCGTCTAATAAACAAATCACAACACCGCAATTAAGAGCTGCACGCCTAACAGCCTCGTTAATTATAATTGCAAATATTCTTGTCCAATTATTTTTCCCTCCGTGTGCTACCGCGGATGGGCTAAGTGCCCATACTGCAGATATCCAGTAAGCGGGTCGCGGTCGAATGGCAGTGGATTACAAAAAAATTACACCAATTCTTAAAAAATATATATTTTTAAAAACCTTCTCATATTTCATAAAGTCTAGGGGAAAAAAATGAAGTGCTTGCATTTTAAAAGAAAAAATGTGAATATCCTGAAGAAACGTTTAACACCGTTTAGGTCTCAATTCATCTTGTTTTTAAGGAATTATGTGAATTCATAAGAAAATATGTCGGTGTTATGGCCAAAGGAGTTGCTGTTCTTGACTGGCGTATTTGGAACAAAATAACTTTGGTTCGAATCACGTCTGGCCCATTTGACCATAACTTCGACCCTGGTTCAACAGATGCCATTGTATACACACAAGCTTCTGCTTTCGTGTAAAGACAACTGGTCAGGTAAAATAAGTTGGAAATTGTATTCCTCAAGAAAATCTCCAAAAAGTGTTGGTGAGGTGGATGTTGATATCCTAATCATTCGTACAAAAAACTTCTTTTAACCGATTTTCTCTTTTTTTCTCAGTTTAGTGATTTTTTTAATCAACCACGCACTTTATGTTTCATACTCCTTTAGAAAATCATTTCCTATATCAAAATGTGATCTAATGCAATATTATCAAAATGTGATATTATCTGACACGATATTTCAATGAAGATGCCTTTCAAACTACCGCCCGTCGCTTCTGTATTTTCATTTGAATTGGAATAATAATATTAAGACAATATTATAGGGCCATTTTGTGATGAATCACTGCAAGGGCACTGTTCAACTGTAATGCATATCCAAAACAAACATGTCTTCAATCCCGACTTAAATGCACTTGCAATCTCTACGGCCCTTAGCTCATGGGGTAGGGTATTCCACAGCACAGGGCCAGCTATGCAAAAGGCACGATCCAAGTATTTTTACTTTTGAAGTTATGTAAAAGTTTAATGTTTTAATTAGATAAGCCCGGTATTTTCGACGTTAGCTAATGTGACTTTAAACTAATATAAAAAAAATACCCGTACGATTGACATAAGTGCGTCCTTTTCATTCAATTTAAAGTCGCTTTTCTAACGTTGAAAAAACCGGGCCTTAATGTAAGTAATTTCCTAGAGAATAAAAGTATGCTGATGAGGAAAATACTATAAAAAATACTCGAGCCGGCTTGTTGCAAGCCGGCTATGATTTGATCTTGTGTACACTCTCGAGACAACGCGGTATGGAGCCGCGATATGTAGTAATTTGCTCGTGACGTCATTGCTTTTCATTAATAAGTTTATAATCTCTGTCATTTACACGAAACAATTTACAGTTCAAATTTCAACACTCGAAAAATTTCCATGTTTTTTTTGTTGCTTTAATCACATTCAAATATCCCGTCAACTGCGTATTACATGCGTTACTAGGAGAATCTAACGTTATTATTCTCAAACAGCAAAGCTATGGCTCATCTATACAATAAATTGATGATCCGCAGATCAGCTATGGTTTAAATATTTTGTGAATTGCTTCTTATATGGTTTTTAATATTTCGTTGGCTTATTATTCTTGCCCTCCGCCGAATAGTTCGGAAACGTTTGTAAGTTATAATTCAAATAAAATCAATATTGTGTGTGAAAATAAAATAATGTTTTAATACATAAAATAGTTTTTTTTAAACACATAAATCAATCAACATGAATTTTCAGTGTTGATACACAAACCATAAAAAATTATAATTGTACAAATATATCTATAATAATCTATAATCTAAATTGCAAGGATATATTCATTCAAAGCTCTCAGATGTATGCCCACAAACAAACACGTGTAGTTCGTGCTTACAAATGCTGATTGTGTACTTACAAATAAAATCCAAACCTCAAATGAACATAAGCCCTGCAACTCTTGCCGACATTCCCCGAAACAGGGGTGACGTTGGCAAAGTGAACCATTTTTTACAGTATGGGTGGTCAACCTCATACCAACCTATAAGTCAAGGAATACGAGTAATAAATAACATTCAAGTATAAGAAAACAACAAAACCTTAAAAATAAATCTATACAAAAAAAGTAAAAAAAAATGTCTTATGCAAAAAATGTAGCAAGCCAATAAACCAACATTACAAATCAGCATTGCAGATTAGCCGCCACTTCTTCCTGTCCTTGCATACTTCTTTCATTTCATCCAGAGTCATAACTTTTTTCATACAAGCTCTCCTTTTATTATGATTCTGGATATCCCATTCACTCGCTATTTCGAAAATTTGGTCCATCCATACCTTTCTCGGTATGGATGACCTTGTCTAACGACCGTAAATCTAACCTTAATTCGATTATTAGTGTTTATGCAAGAATATTGCCAAAATAATGAAATTTTCCATTGGGTTTTCCTCAAGGACTTATTTATTTTTCTTGGCGTATGTACTGGCTTAAGTACCTCAATAATATTTTTGTGTTTTCTTGTACATAATGCTTCATTATTGGGTGTGTTGGTGATCATGTGTTTAAGTAACGAAATCAAACATCCTTTCTCATTTACCGCCTTCAAAAGTAAACTGTGTATACACGTACACTCATCATACCAGAGCCGGCGGGTGTGAAATTGCTGTCCAAGGAAAATTGAAAAAAAAAAAAATCTGATTATTGAAATATCGTTAATGAAGAAATTGATTTAAAATAATAAAGGCTCTTTTAATAAAACAGTGATTTTGAGCAAAGGACTTCATAGGGGCTGTCCATAGATATATTACGTCATTCGCATTAAGGGGGGGGGAGTCTGGTCTGCGGATGAAGGCAAATGATGTACGAGTACCAAAAGTGACGTCGTTCTGGTAAATACCAATTTCTACAAAATATACAAAATATTATGTAAGTAATATAACATTATTAATTATTAAGCTCATCCATTATAACAGCAAGAGGGGCGGGGG
Source organism: Agapetus fuscipes (assembly GCA_951799405.1). NCBI lineage: Eukaryota > Metazoa > Arthropoda > Insecta > Trichoptera > Glossosomatidae > Agapetus > Agapetus fuscipes. Next base: position 11,087,416 of record OX637361.1, on the reverse strand, counting down.
GGGGCGTCTTTCCTTTCTACCCCCCGTTTCGACAGACGACACACACTAAAAATGTTTCTTACACTTTATGGCCTTTGTAAAGAAGTGACATTAATGGAAAAAATCACACGTGTTTATTGATTTTTTATCTAAATTTTAAAGTTAAAATATTTTATAAAAATTAAAAAATGACGCTACAAAAAAATATTTTAAAAAACACTTTTTTGTTCACATTTTTTTCTTATAATTTTGTTGTTTAATATTTTGGACATATTTTTTTTCTTCATTATTATAGAATGATACAATGTCTAGAGATTGTTTAAAAAATATTTTAGGTAATGCGAACAGTTTTCGAGATAATATGAAAAAACTGAAACATGATAATTAATTAAATGTGCGCGGCAGTACTTCAGCGTGAATTGTCGCCGAACGCGCGATAAGAATGGAAAGACGCCGGGGGGGGGGGGGGCATTAGATAATGACTATAGGATGATTGTAGGTGGGGGGGGGTCGAAAATCGGCCAAAATCGATGACGTAATTTATGGACGGCCCCATATCAACATTTATAGTAAAATAAAATTTCAAAACATTATATTTGTTTCATTTATTGTTCATCCTTGGCTGATAAGTTGGTATGAAACTAACCACCCATTTTGTAGATATTGGTTCTGAAGTTCATTTGTCATTTGGGTTTTTATTTTGTAAGTTCACATGCAGCATGTATAAGCGCGAACTTACACATGTCTTCTTGATTGCCTGCATTTAATATTAATATTAAATACTAATATGCCTATCAGAGACCGCGCTTTCGCCATTGCAGGACCGTCCACTTGGGATCAGCTGCCCCCAGAAGTGAAAGGG